>JANJGN010000009.1:169451273-169456273 GCA_026770705.1 Isurus oxyrinchus
CAATGGTCCTCTTTCCCATAAAAAAAGCAGAGGTGGATAGGGTGAAACAGGAGTGCAGGACTCGATGGACAAATGCAATTGATAAAGCTGGACGTCAACATTGTAACTTGGGCATTGGGAAGGGTTTGATATTTTGGATGCTGGATCTCTGTAGAACATCCATCGGTGAGATATTCCGCTCCCTCCCATCACAGCGATCTTCCGGTCCCGCTGCAAGTCAGTGGACTTCTGCCTGGGGAGCCAGCTCACCCAGGGTGGGAAAATCCCAGCCCATGTCTATAAAGACAGGGAAGAAAACAGAAAGAAGCAACAACTAGAGATGAGAACATTTGGGAACAACATGGGATGAATTCTAAAATGCCAACCTGGGTGTTTACTGAACGACTGTCTATTAACAAATCTTGCGGAGAGGTTTTTACAGGAATGGACATAGAGGATGGGAGAATTAAGTGCAAAGATCCTGATCAGAATATTCCACATTACAGCTAACGTGTTGCGTATATTACCATTACGCTGCCCCTAAATCCATTGTAAGGCCACTTTACAAAGAAAATGCTGTAACTGTTTAACCCAGGTCACTGCACTCACATTTCTAACACAATGGAGATCCTATTTGACTCAGGATGGAATCGTCCACTCCCATTGGCGGCGAACACGTTTTGCGGTGTGAGCGGACAGTATGGTGGGAAGGCCAACATTCGGTTTCACGACGTAACACTAGTTTGCAATCATCCGCTCCACCCATCAAAGGCGGGCTGTGTTTCCCATCGCCACACATTGGGAGGTCACCTTAATACATCTGCATATCATTTTAACCCAGCTGACTGGAACCATCCCATCAGAGCACTCCCGCTGACGTGTTTCACAACAGCATTTATGAGGCGCGCACCTAGTGAACGGCACTTCAAGGGGAACTCGGAGGTCAGTGCACAGTAACGTTGAGCAGCGCTTGAGGGTCACCAGTTGGACCTCAAGGTTGAGGTGCCGTGCATTTTATACACTGGCTAACAGTGCGATGCCGGGGCAAGGGCTGCCCTGTGGTTGAGGCGTGTTTGTGGGGGGGGGGGGGGGGGGGGGGGGTGGGGGGGGGGGGGGGGGGGGGGCGGGGAGGTGGTTTGTGGTGGGGGGAGATGGGTGGGGGGGGTGTGTGTGGGTGGGGGGGGTGGTGGGGGGGGTGTGTGGGGTGGGGGGGGGGTGTGATGGGGGGAGGGGGGGGTGTGGGGGGGGGGTGGGGGGGATGGGGGCTGCACAAACACACGATTGGGGTGGAGAGGAAAGCGGCCACACATTAAGAAACCTTGTGTAAAGTGCCTGTTCCTCCGCAGCTGAGACAGTTCGGGCACAGTCACATTGACATGCTTGGAGCTGGGCCTGCAGCTTAACTGCCCACTAAGCAACACAGAGGCCTGAAAGTGTCACTGAATGCTCCAGAGCTTTCGCCTCCTCAGGCACAGACTGCAAACTGATGAGCGTTTTAGTGGATTGCAGAACAGCTGGACAACTGGGCATGTTGTACAAAAGCAAAATACTGCGGAGGCTGAAAACCTGAAACAAAAACAGGAAATGCTGGAAAATCTCAGCAGGTCCAACAGCATCTGTAGAGACAAAACCAGCGTTAACATTTCGAGTCGTTATAACTCTTCCTCAGAGTCTTCAGACTCTCCTTCAGTTGTACAATCTCCTCGCTAAATCTAGCCATGGTGCAGTCACTGCTGGAGGTGCTCACAGCCCCTCTGCAATGTCATCATCCCGGTTTGGACCAGTCTCCCCCATGGTTCAGGCTAACAGTGCAGCCTTGCAGTGCGGGTTAGGAGAATGTCTGTGCCTGAGCTGAGAGCACAGCCTGCAGTCCAATGGGCAAAGCTGCTGCCAATCGGTCAGGTGGAGTGGGACGGAGTGGGTGGGATTTCAGGCAGCCATGCAGCGCACTAAACTCTGGTTTAGTGGTGGCCAGCACTCTGGGATGCATTAAGGAACCTTCAGACTTAACCAACACCCATGTTAACCCACACATCTCTCCTTGATCCTGCAGGAGGAGTACATCAGGAGCATGGGGCCTGGTGACCTAGCTGTATGCCTCACGGCTTACAGAAAGCAGAGACGATGGAGAAGAGAGTGATGGAGGTGCCTGGCTGGGCAGAGGGAGGAGCAGCACCCTCAGGATGAAGGAGTGACTGGGGCTCCCGCGCACACCACTGAGGAGCCACAGTGAACCATTGCTGGTTGGCGTCTAGCTAGACTCAGGGTCTATACACAGCATTTGTCATTCCTGCAGATGACTGAGGTCTGTGCATGTCCAGGGAAGAGGTCAGGCACATCTGCCACCTGCTGCAGGGTTTGGGGCCTCATGGACGTGCAGGACATCCACTGCCAGTGGCCATGAAAGTGACCGGGGCGGTCAATTTTTACGCCAGTGGCTCATTTCAGGGCTCCGCAGGTGACCTCTGTGGGATTTCACAAGCCTCCGCCTACAAATGCATCCACAAGGTCATGGATGCCATCGTTGTGAAGGCCACACAGCTTTGTGCATTTCACCCGGGATCAGGAAAGCCACTGTTATGACCGATGCAGTTGGTAAAACACAGTTATTTAAAAATCCCAGAGGGAAACTTTAAACAACTGTCATAACCTATAATTTAAAATGTTATATTTGAGGTGCGGCTCTAAATTCAGGAATCAGACCAGCAATCCTCAAGGCTTTACATTAAACTAAATGAAATATTTTATTAATTTACACAATTTAAAATACATACACATGGCTACAAATTCCTACTATCATAACTTTTTAACAAATTCCCAAACTAATCTCCATTAAGGCAACAACAACTCATAGACTTAACCAGACACCAGGCAAAGCATTTTCACCGTACAAATTCAAAATGAGGTTCCTTTCACTTTGGTTCCTGTGGAGCCAGTTGGAGGCTTACAGCTGTCTTTTGATCTTACATTACCTCTGCTCTGCACACCCGAAAACTACTGAAGTTATACCTACCACTACTGATTTAATTCAAATTCTCATTGTCTCACCAGCCTCTTTAAACTTTACCTTTTAAAAATGAAACCCCTTTGTTAGTATCAATTGTATTAGTGATATAAACATATTGCTTGGTATCTGCTAGAAAGGCATCAAGTTTTCACCCCGCTTATTGAATACTTTATTCAAAAAATGCAAATGCACGCTATCTTTCTTACATATCAAAACTAGTGCACATCAAAACACCCAGACTAGCTGCTTTAATCCAATTAAGACACACCCACAGACTAAACCTTTATTTAAAAGAAAAATATTTTCCAATAATATTATATACATTAATAGCTTCATGACATCAGCACGCAAGAGTGCTGGATTTGCCCAGATCTTAGGTTTCTCACAGGTGCAGGGCGCCATCGACTGCACTCACAAGGCGCTCAGGTCTCTGTGGCAACAAGCGGTCAACTATGTCAACTGCAAGGGCTACCACTAGTTAAATGTTCAGCTGGTGTTCGACCACCAGAAACGCATTCTGCTGGTCTGCACACAGTTCCTAGGGAGTGTCCATGGCTCCTCAGTAGGTCCCAGATCCCTCACATCTTCCAGAGTTCACAGAGGCTGCAGAGATGGCTCCTCAGGGACAATGGCTACCCACAGAGGACAAGGCTGATAACCCATGAGGTGGCTTCAGAGCGCAGTGGAGAGAAGGTTCAATGAGCCTCATGCTTCAACTCCCACTTTGGTGGATCAAATCATCAGAATGCTGAAAATGACATTCTGGTACCTGGAGTGGTCTGGTGGAGCCCTGCAATGTGTCCACAGAGGGTGTCACACATCATTGTTCCCTACTACACCCTTTACAACCTGGCGCTGCAGCAGGGAGAGGAGCTGGATGAGGGGGAGATGGAGGGGCTGCACGTCTCCTCCAATGAGGTGGACATCACTGGGGATGAGGGAGATGAGGTCCTCGAAGGTGAGAATGATGGCGATGAGGCCATTACACTGGTCAAACCAGGCAGGCGTGCTTGCGAGACCTTCATAGCTACTAGACTTGTGGAGGATGATGACGAGATGCATTGAGGAGACACCATCAATCCCCACATTGCTTCTATGAACATTTGACTCCAGTCTGGCTGATGGCAGCGCACATACCCTCTGTGATAAGGTTCCTGTCATGGAGACACAGTGGTTGTCCATAGTCTCTACATTCAGGAGGATGATGACAACAGGCAGTGGGGACAATCCATAGATCCTCACATAGTTTATGCGAATGTCTGACTCCTGTCTGGCTGATGGCACCTCACTTGCGTCTGTGAACAGGGTCATGTCATGGAGATGCAGTGGGAAAACTTTAATTTGTCCTGATCTAATGGCTTCCTTTGTGAGCTGAACCCTTCAGGACCACAGTCACCAGACACAGATGCTGAAGAGATAGAGGGCCAGCCACACCTCAAAGGTGCTAAGAGTACGCTCAGAGAATGACAGAACTCTGTGCCGCCAACCCAGGACATTCTGGCAGCAATGATAAAAACATTCGAATATAAGAAATAGGAACAGGTGTTGGCAATTCGACCCCTCAAGCCTGCTCCACAATGGCTGATCTGTTTGTGTTTCGAATTCCACATTCCCATCTACCCCTGATAACCTTTGATTCCCTTGCCTAACAAGAATCTATCCACCTCTGTCTTAAAAATATTCAACGGCCCCGCCTCCACCGCCTTCGTCAGCAGAGAGGTCCAAAGTTACACAACCCTCTGAGAGAAAAACTTTCTCCACATCTCTGTCCTAAAAGGGTGACCCCTAATTTTAAACCTGTGCCCCCTAGTTCAGGACTCACCCTCAAGAGGAAACATCCTTTCCACATCCACCTTGTCAAGGCCGTTCAGGATTTTGTAATCTTTAACTAAATCACCCCTCACTGTTCTAAACTCCAGTGGAAACAAGCCCAGTCTGTCCAACCTTTCCTCATAAGACAACCACTCATTCCAGGTATCAATCTAGTAAACCTCCTCTGAACCGTCTCCAATGT
>JANJGN010000009.1:169461273-169806273 GCA_026770705.1 Isurus oxyrinchus
TCTCAGTCCAAACCTATCTCCATTGAAAACAATGTTAGAACATTAGGTGTCCTCCAGTTCTCTGGCTCTCTGCCTGTAGCCAGACAAGATTGGAAAATAATGGTCAGAACCTACGCTAATCTTTCTTTTGCTTTCCTTAACAGCCTGGACTACATTTCAACCAGGCCTGGGGTTTTATCTACTTCTAATGATGTTAAAACCCTTAATACTTCCTCTCTCACTAATTTTGTTTAATATTTCACACTCCTCCTCCCTGATGGGAATGGCTGTATCAATCCTCTTTTCTGTGAAAACAGACTTTAAGGCTGGAAGTTTCTGATCATTTTGCTGGGGTCACCAAATCACTGTCTAACTATTCATAAAAACCTATGCCACATCTTCTGTTTTTACACACAGCTTACCCTTATTGTCCCGAATAAGCCCAACTCTTTCTTTAGTTATCTTCTTGTTCTTTATGTATTTACAAGAAGCCTTTGAGATTTCCTTAATTTTGCTCAAATATTTATTCATGCCCTCTATTTGCTTTCCAAATTACATTTTTAATTTTGTCCCTGCACTTTTTATATTACTCTTTCTGCAATGTTGAGCTCTCATTATCTTTTTTTTATTTGTTCATGGGACGTGGGTGTCGCTGGCTGGGCCAGAATTTATTACCTATCACGAATTGCTCTTGAGAAGGTGGTGGTGAGCTGCCTTCTTGAACTGCTGCAGTCCACTTGTTGTAGGTACACCCACCGAGCTGTTAGGGAGGGAATTCCAGGAGTTTGTCAAAGCGACAGTGAAGGAACAGCGATATATTTCCAAATCAGAATGATGAGTGACTTGGAGGGGAACATGCAGCTGGTGGTGCTCCTATGCATCTGTTGTCCTTGTCCTTCTAAGTGGTAGAGGTCGTGGGTTTGGAAGGTGCTGTCAAAGGAGCCTGGGTGAGTTGTTGCAGTGCATCCTGTAGATGGTGTACACTGCTGCTACTGTGCGTCAGTAATGGAGGGGCTGCATATTGAAGGCATTGGATGGGGTGCCAATCAAGCGGGTTGCTTTGTCCTGGATGGTGTGGAACTTTTGAGTGTTGTTGGAGCGGCACTCATCCAGGCAAGCGGAGAGTATTCCATCACACTTCTGACATGTGCCTTGTAGATTGTGGACAGGCTTTGGGGAGTGAGGAGAGTCGGTTCAAGAAGGATGGGCAATAAATGCTGACCTAGCCAGCGATGTCCACGTCCCATGAATGATTAAAAAAAGGTGAGCTGCTCACTGCAGAATTCCCAACCTCTGACCTGCTCTTGTAGCCACAGTACTTACATGGCAGATCTAGTCTAGTTTCTCGTCAATGGTAACGCCCAGAATATTGATAGCGCGAGAGTCAGTCATGATGTTGCCATTGAATGTCGAGGGGCAGTGGTTAGATTCTCTGCTTGCGATGGTCATTTCCTGGTGTCAGGATTCCCGTTCCCCTTGCAAATGGCTCTTTGACAGTTTTTGGCTCAACCTAAACTTTGATGTTTTACCGAATCCACTAATGTCCCTAATACAGGTACTTCTATGATTAGTTAAAATAACACAAGAAAACGACAAAATTAAAACAGCCCATCCTCAGTACAAAACTTTCTGGGGCTCGCTGAAATTGACACCCCAATTCCTAGCTGAGCTTCTTCTGTGATTCCACCCCAGCTCCCAGTTAGCCTGAAACAAAGTCACCATGACTCGGTTTAAACCGTACAAAACCCAGGCAAAATCTCTACACTTTTGTCCCAAACCCTTACAAAACCCTCAGGCCAATATCCACTATGACTTGGCTGAAAACACTTACAATCCTCAACACGGTTGGTCTGTCCGGTGTTGATTGTCAGCCCTGAGTCAAGATGACCAGCCCTGACCCTTCTTCTGACTGTAACAACTGATATGTCCTTCTTTACATAATGGTTAAACTCAGATGTATCGCATGTATTTCTTGTTGTTCCTGCTCTTTCAGAGTCCAGTAGTTAGCACTCTTAAGCTGGAATTTTACGGGCACCATGGCGGGTGTGAGTGGACAATAAGACAAGAAGGCCAAAAATCGGTCGTGAACCCAGTTTGCAATCGTCTGCTCCGCCCATCAATGGCAGGCTGTGTTTCCTGCTGCTGGATGTCAGGAATGCCATTTAGATACATTTGCATATAATTAAAAGCCTTGCTCACTGGAATCATTCCACCACTTTGGATCATCCAGGCACATTGGAGTGATTACTCGCTGATGTGTTCCACAACTGTACATAAGCGATGGGCACCTGGCGAGTTGCACTTCACTCGAGACCTCGATTTGCCTCCCTTGCTTTGAAGTAATCGGCGCCAGGCATCACAGGCAGCACCACATCACTTTTAGGGGGCCTCCTAAGCAGGTCTTTGCTTACCAGGCCAGCCATAGGTCGGGTGGCTTTTCAATGGTTATAGGGCTAGGGCTTGCTTGGGGAAGGGGGAGAAGTGGCTTCAGGGAAGGGAAGAGGCTGCAGGGCGAGGGCTGTACTGGGAAAGGAGGGTATCCCAGGGTGTGTGTGGGGGCATATGTTGATCAGCGCAAGTGGCCTTAAGATAGTGAGAGCTGAGGAGGCAGTCTCCAGAGGAGATGAGGCCAGATGGAGATGTGAGGGTGTGTGTGAGAGAGTGAGTGGTGATGTCCCTTGAGCTGGCAGTGAGTGAGATGCCAGTGAATGTGTGATGGGCTTGTGAGTGTGTGAGTTTAGAGTGATGAGATGGTTGTCTCACTCTGGCGATATGGGTGAGATTATTCATCCGTTTTCTGCACTGGATGGCCGACCTCTTGTGTGCAGCATTGGCACTGACCACCTCTGCCACTGCCTCCCAAGCCGGAGTGGTGAGACTGATGGGCCTCCTGCAGCCAGAGCTGGAGTAGAGGACATCGCGGTGGGTTTCCACAGTGTCCAGAAGGAGTCCCAGGAATGTGGCACTGAATCAGCAGGTTGCACTATTCTTGGCATTTGGAGCCATGTCTGCACTGGTGCCCTCCTGGTATGTAGGTATTGAGAAGCACGCTGGGGCTGCAGTTTAAATATGGCGCTCTGTGTGAGGAAGCAGTAAGGTAATAGTGTGGCAGGCAAATCAGAGGCCATCCACCGGAGAGACCGCGTGTTTCCTGTGGCTGCATGTTTAATGAGGCCCTTTGTTTATTCCACACATAGTCTCAACGAGTGTGATCAGCTCATGTTGGTTGAAAGAATACAGTCGTTCCATGGAAAAGAATAACCCAGATGATCAGTTCTCAAATTGTTTAAACAATTCCCCTGTTGTTTTGAGGCAGTTAAATGACAGTACCTGGTTCCAGGGTTGATGAAGGCTTGAATGACCACATCCCTTTTCTTGGGCGGAACCAATCATAGTTGCAATGCCAGATTCCAGTGTTATTGTTTGTGATGCAGGCCTTAGTTGCATTACAATTCCTTGAGTGTATTATATTGATGACATGTCCCTTGTGCCATTGTATTGGGTAATCAGTCTCTTAGTTGCCTTATTTAACGGCAGGTAATGACCTTTCCCTGGTGCCATTGTTCCACAGAGCAAGCACTCAATGTCCAAGCCGTTTTGCTGAGCCACTGTCTTTGACTGTGTTAACCCTTTCCTGTGCAGCCCTGTGTTGTCTGTAGCCTGTTTTCTGTATTGTGGTACAAAACACAAAGTCAAAACATGGTTGTGGGTTTGGGTTTTATACTCCATAAATGTCCCAGTTGGTGGGGATTCTGATCCTATACTGGCCTATACTTGTGTGGCATGAATGTTAGTTGCCATTTGTCAGCCCAAGCCTGAATGTTGTCCAGGTCTTGCTGCATGTGGGCACAGACTGCTTCAGTATCTGAGGAGTTGCAAATGGTGCTGAACATTGTGCAATCATCAGTGAACATCCCAACCTTTGACCTTATGATGGGAGGAAGTTGAAGTTTATTGGTGAAACAATTGAAGATGGTTGGGCTGAGGACACAACGCTAAGGAATTCCTGCTGCAGTGTGTCCTGTGACTGTCTTCCCTTTTTTTCTCTACCCTCTCCTTTAAGCCCCTTCACATCCAGGGGGCTGTGACTTAGTATGTCCCAGCCTTTTCCTTTAGGCAACATACTTGCTCTGAACCCTAACTATCTCTCCTTTGAATTCCTACCACTGATTTGACATGGATTTACCTTCAGGCAGCTGTTTCCAGTTCACTTTAGCTAAAACACATCTCAGCTTCATGACAGACACAATGAGGCGTTGGAGACATGCGCAGTGAGCTGTAAGTAACACTCTGACATTATTATCTCAATACCCTCATCTGGATTAAGAATTTCGCATGAATTTGAAATCTTGGCATTTAAGAAACTTTGTGCTGCAGCAATAGCTCTATTACAAAGTAACCATGGTGACCATGTATGTAGAGACATAACTATGCGCTGTTTTAATTCACTGTGCCTAAGCAGTCAAGGAAATATCCCAAACATTATCAACTATATCATTTGTGCTGTACTCAATATTGGAGTAAACTGTAAAAACAGGCCACATTTCACGGTTAATTTAGCAGGAATTTCTCCTGGAGTTGTCCTTACCAGGGCCTCCAGATACATTGAAGTTCCATTCTGTCATGTTACAGAAAGTCCACCAGATGGTGCATTCTTCGTATTGAACTGCATTCTAGGCAAGATGCACTCTTATTGCTGTGAGAGAGCTGCCGTAATACAGGCCAGAGCTTTAGGGGGTCTGCTCTCGTTTGGAGCACTGGTGGGAAGCCCTTGTTGCTTCTGTGAGGGAGGCTTGAAGTGCCTCACTTGACAGGCCAGCACCAGGCCTTCCCCATGATTTAGGACCCCAGTAGTGGAATTCCCGCCCACCGGGAACTGCCGACCAATCAGGGGCCAGCAGGTCTCTAGTGCTGGCAGTGCCACCAGGAGTGGTGGCTGCTGTCGGTAATGCTGCACCGTCTTCCCCGGGGCCATCGCTGGGTCCTTGGACTCAGGTGAGTGAGGCAAGAGTGAGGGTCGTGGGGAGGGTGTCCCTGGAAAGGGGGGTGCCAGGGAAGTGCCTTTCAGCGGTCCCCCCACTTCCCCAGGCCAGGTCCCTTATTTGGACACAGAGTGCCTGACAATGAGGCAGACCCTACCCCCCCCCCAACCCCCCCCACACTGTGAGGCCTCTGGCACACCCACAGTGTTTGCTGGGGGTACCTGGGAGACCTGAGAAAACCATGTGGCTCCTATTTACTCTGTGAACCACCACTCAATTCTGATGGGTTCAGGATAATGGTATCGTGTCTCATTAATGAGCCTAAGTGACATCCCAGTGCCAGCAGGTCTCGCATTGACCTCTTCCCACCTCCGACTTCATCTCAGGAGGTTTTCCCATCGCTGGGAGACTGACGCGTGTCCTCTCCGGTGATTTATTTGCCATGCTTCCTACCTGGATGGGCTGGGTTAGATTCTGTCCACGGGCTGCAAACACAGCCAGCTGGGTGTTCCAGATGCAGTTTGACCTACTCTGTTATAATGAGGTGCACGCTGTATCACCAGGAATGATACGTGTTTCCATACAGCTGGAGCAGTCGGTACATTGCATGGAGGCAGAAGAAAATTCCGACTTGTGGAGATCTAATTTTCCATAGATTTTTTTTTAAGCTAACCTTTTACTACAGTCTTACAAAATAGCACTGGTCCCTTTATGCCTCTTGTGTGTCTTCATTTATTATTGGATATATGAGTTGCTACAATCGCTGTGTGGGGCCCAGTGGTTTGAAGCAGGCAGGATTGACTCATGCTCACAAGTTGGAAAAAGTGAGTCTCACCCATCCGATGGTATGTGGTTTCCCAGCCACTGGTTCAGGCAAATCAATGTGTATTGGTGCCGGTCCCAAGTCTGGATAAATGCAGAGGATTAGTGACAGGAAGGGCATCCAATTGTAAAATCACCTACCAAATCCAAGTGATGGTTGAGGTGAATGGAAATTGCACGCATAGGGTCTACCCTGCAAGTAATGTGTCCCTGCCCGAGTGCTATCAAACAAAGCTTGGGAGACATTAGGACAGATGACAAAATCTTGGTCAAACAGGTGGATTTTAAGGAGCATCTTAAAAGGAATAGAAAGGGGTAGAGTGACGGAGACATTTAGGGAGAGTATTCCAGAGCTTAGGGCCAAAGGAGCTGAAAGCACAGGCATCAATGGTGGATCAGTTAAAATAGGGCATGTGCAAGAGGTGAGAATTGAAGGAGCGCAGACATCCTGAGGAAGGGGTTAGAGGAGGATACAGAGATAGGGACGGAAAGATGAACTATTTACGAATCAGCTGTCCTAGAAACTGAACATTTTCACTCTTCACTTCAATAGTAACAAAGTCAGTCAGTGAATTTATTCTTTAATTTTGTCACAAAAAGCAACTTGCAAGTGGAGTATTGCCAGCAGATAGGACTTCTCATGGGTTGTGTTCCATTAGGCTCCTGGATGAACTAGATCTCAAGTTAGCAACAGTTCATTTTGGGGTGGGCGATGATGGACCATAGGGACTGAATGCAGGGGATCGAGTCCAGAAATTGGTCTGGCCATCCTCGCACTCTTGTAATTCCCCCAAGAAGTCAAGTCTGTGTTTGCAGACATTACAGCACTGACTACACTTCCTTCAGTGGTAATTCACCAATGTTGAAATGCTTTGGATGTCCCAAAGTCATAAGGATGCTATATAAACTCTAATCCTCTCGTACTTGCTGCATGGATGAAAATCTCACCAAAGTAGAGGGAAGAGAGAAAGCTGGCACAAAGGGTTCTGGCGGTCAAAACAGGGGAGGACAATTCCCTGAAGGTCGTAGAATGATGTAAGAGCAAGTCAGTAAGCCAAATACTCAAATCACAACTGAATATAAAAACCGGCACAGCTCAATGATTCATGTCAAACTTTTTCAGAAGCACAGATATATCTTATCAAAAGCAATAAGGTAACTTAGACGACATAATGAAACACAGAACTGGAGAAGATAACAATCAAAAGCGCTTCATGGATTTGATCTATGACTAATCTCAATGAATCCACCTTTTGATAACATTGCCCATTATCCCCTCCAGAGGATAGTGCTCATTGTGTTGCTAAACAACGGACTCGAAGCATCACTGGTTAAAATATCTATATGTTTTTATACATTTGAGCAGGCGATCTTTATGTGCACTGTATAGTTTGAATGAGCTGATCCAAAGGGAAGGAAAAAAGATCTAAAGTGCAATTGTGCGTGCAGCAAGCAATCTTGCACTGCTGATGGTAGATGTGCCGTCTGTAATAACCCACTGATGTGATGGCAACATTGATGTTATATTTGTTTGTGTGGGAGGCGAGGCAGAGACGAGAGCTTCTGGTAATCAGTTCTTCTACTACTGTAATTTCAGCCACAGCTTTCAGAACTAATGGAAAACCTGTTGGTGCAAATACAAAACCACCATGTGGGTGTCTTTCAGTTAGCTGACTGCTCTGTCCTTTCCATCAAGAGCAGCCTTGCATTTATTATTGCGCAGTGACGTCCCATCTGCCATTGTCAACTCATGTATCCAGAGTCAAGATTGCAGAGGTAATACTCAATCCATTGTCTACAGAACAATTTCAAATCTGCATTTGCGTCTCTGAGTGAGATTGACAATTAGTGGACGATTAATGACAAATTTAAATCCTTGCTGAGTAGGAACTGGATCGAGTGTTTCCAGAGTCCTTTCAGATTGGATTCTCAAAACCCCCACCCCTGACTGGAGAGGCTTTTGTCCCAACATTCTGGGCTTAATTTAGTGTCCCAGCTGTGAAAGGCCAGAGTCTAATCATCAAGGCCCCAACAAACCTTTTCTTTACCCCCACCAGTTCTTTCGAGCTGTCAAGTTTAGTATTTACAAAACAGAGATGATGAGCTGAATTTTCGCCACGGATACTATTTGTTGTCTGGTCAGAAAACTGCCTCCAGTGGAAAAATAATTAAAGGTTTTGACATGGGAATGCCCTTAATTGGTAAGGATACAGATTTCCTGTCCACTCAGAGCCAGTGGAGGGAGGGGGTCAGTTGAAATGTGGGAGTCTTTTCGAGTCCTGATGACAGCCACCATTGAGGCTGCTGCTTGTCCAGAGGGAGAAATCTGTGAGATATCACAGGGTGGGGCCAGAGGCCTAGCACTGGGGGCAGATTTGTCTTTCACTTCATCAATGCTCACTTGATATCATTCTGGAGGTTGTGAGGGAGAGAAGGGAGGTCCCCTTCCCAGATGGTAGCAGGAGGAGGCCGCCTTGCCAGGCAGTAGTCTGTTCAGCATCATTTCCCTCTACCTCCAATTTCTCCCCCTCTCTCTCCTCCTGTTTCTGTTATCCCCTCCCCCCATCCTCCATGAGCTGCCCCTTCCAAGGCTTCACCAACAAGGTCCATACCTCTCAGCTGGACCATGTTATGGAGAGCACAGCAGACCACAATGACTGAAACCCTTGTAGGAGGGTATTGGAGGGTGACACCTGACTGGCCCAGGCATCAGAATTGAACAATGGGATTGGAATAGTTAGGTACTTGCTTGACCGGCGCAAACTCGATGGGCCGAAGGGCCTTTTTCTGTGCTGTAGATCTCTATGACTCGATGACTCTAATTGCATCTTCAGTAATTCGATGTCCTACTAAGCAAGTGGCATTGGTTGTATCGTGTCTGTGCCTCTATCTGGAACTCCCATCAAGGGTGAATTGCCACCTCTTCAAAGGATATCTCTTGTCCCATAGGATCTATCCATGCACTTTGAGGGTTGGAGTGAAAATTGGGCAGTCTGTACTGCCGGAGAGTCACAGTCTCCTGTGCTACTGGGTCTTTGTCATCTCCAGCTACCTCTGTCTTCAGCAGTAGATGCTGTGTTGAGGGCAGGGCCTCTATTACCTTCCTGCCCCTCTTTCCTCTCTCATGCCCTACTGTTGCTCTAGGTTCTTCCCTCACTGTGGAGGGTGTCCCCTCCTCATTGCTACTGGGCCCAAAACCTGACAGTCATGCCCCCATTGCCAGCTGCAGCCTTCTTTCTGGGCAGCTGGCTGCCCAATTGTTTTTGGCAGCATTGGCACCTGCTCTTCTGACCTCGTAAGGGCAAGGGGTTGGGGAGCGGGTGTTGAACACCCACTCTCCCTGCTATATACCCTACCTGAAAAATCTGACATCAATTCAGCATTTATAAAACCTTGTAAGCAGTCACTGCTGATCTGACTTCAAAGGGCGTAATTTGGAATGAGTAGTGAAACGCTCAAAAAGGTAGTGGCATAGTGGTATTATCACTGGATGAGTATTTCAGGGACGCAGGGTAATGCTCTGGGAACCCAGGTTTCAATCCCACCACGGCAGATGGCGAAATTTGAATCCAATAAAAAAAAATCTGTCGTTAAAATTCTGATGATGACCAGGAAACTATTGTCAATTGTAAAAACCCATACAGTTCAGTAAAAATCTGCTGTCCTTGCCTGGTCTGGCCGACACCTGATTCCAGACCCACATCAATGTGGTTGGCTCTTAAATGCCCTCTGAACAAGGGCATTTGGGGATGGGCAATAAACGCTGGCCTAGTGAATGAATTAAAAGAACGATCCTGTCCTACAGGATTCATTAAAAACACTCGAAAGCCATTGTGCCTTGTCAAGCTTGTGGAAGCAATCTTCTGTATTTGGAGATGGTCGTTCCTAATTGGAAGCACTTGGGGATTCAATATAGGCCTTCACCAACTCTGGGGGGAAACAAGGGACACTTCACCAGGGGTGGGAGAGGTGGTGCAGCCAAGTAATAGTCAACAACATTAGTAGTAAAGTAAATGTGGCGCTGTTGAGAAGTAACAGTGCAGTGGAATTAAATATAAAAGTTATATAATGAAACAAAAAAGCTAGCAACTCACCAAGGCTCCACAACAGCACCTTCCTAGAAGGACAAGGTGACAGCAGCTTCATGGAAACACCACCGCATGCAAGCTCTTCGCCAAGCCACACATCCTAATTCACCATTCCTTCACTGTCGCTGAGTCAAAATCCTGGAACTCCTTTCACAACAGCTCCTGGGCAGAATTTTTCGCTCGGTGTGCGAGCGTGCATCCGATGTGCTCGAGCGTTAAATAGTGCGTGATGACATTGGGTGAGCGTCCCGGCGCCATCATGCACTCGCGTGATATTTTTCGCTCGGTGTGCGAGCGTGCATCCGATGTGCTCGAGCGTTAAATGGTGCGTGATGACATTGGGTGAGCGTCCCGGCGCCATCATGCACTCGCGTGATATTTCACTCGGGTGCCGCAGTCATGTCCGCCATTACTTCAGAGGTCAGTTCAGGCCATTAAAAAATCAATTGACGCCAATTTTTCATTGCCCATGTCATTTTGTGTTTGTCACACAGGCAAAACGGGCAGGTGACCAGCCGACAATTTCAAAAACCTTATCCAAGGGCGGGATAAAAAGGGTCAGCAGAATTGCCAGTGTGAGTAATGAGGAATTTGGTAGATAGTTTGCTGCTGGTGACTTACTGGCATCTGGCAGCTTCATCTCTGTCCCGGGCTTCATTGTTAACATTTCCAGGCTTCATTTCAGGATGCCTCGGTCCCCAAGAAACTGAGACAATTCAGACCGTGTGGACGCTTCCAGGTATCAGACAGCCTTCCCTTACCCTGGCAATGCAGATTGTGCTCTCCGCTGGAGGCATCTCCTCTGAGGAGGAAGAGGGGGGCAGAAGGGAGAGGAGGCCAGGAGTCCCTGTGCAGTTTCCAGGGGAGGGACCTGTGGGAGGAGAGACACAGGCACAGGAGACTCAGGGCCAGTAGGCAGTCCAAAGCAGAAGGCACCATAGAAGACGCCACTATCCTGCTGCCAGGTTTTACAGTCGGCGATGCAGCTATCTCAGTATGTCCAAGGTGCAATGCTGAAGGAGGCTCCACCTCTCAAGGGAGACAGTGACCTCCATCTGTCAGGTGATTCGGCCTGAGATCAGCTCCGACTGTGTGGGTGGACACCCCATGCCAGTGGCTCTGAAGGTCACAGTGACCCTCAACATCGATGCCTCCGGATCTTTCCAGGGATCAGTGGGGGATCTGTGTGGAGTCTCCCAATCAGCTGTCCATAGTTGGATGGCTGCTGGGTGACAAGGGTTATCCCTTGAAAGGGTAGCTTGTGACGCCTCTCCACCACCCAAGAACAGGGGCAGATAAGCCTTATAATAGGAATCATGCCTCCTCAAGGGCGGTGATAGAAAAGACCATAGGTCTTCTCCAGATGTGCTTCCAATGCCTGGACCATTTAGGGGGAGCACTACAATACCCCCCAGAATGGGTGTCACTGATGGTGGTCACTTGCTGTGCTCTCCACAATCTGGCACTGGCAAAGGGGGCACACTGGAGGAATAGGATGTTGACACAGCTGCACAGGCCACAGAGGATGAATTCTGCACTGAGTCAGAAGAGGAGAACAGTGAGGGCGATGCTGAGGGTGTGGAGGCAGACTTCAGTAACCTCCAAGGAGGCAGGGACACCAGGGACGCCTTATCCAACGCTCCTTCAGCTAGGCTGCCAAATAAACACTACCACCTCATGCCAGGGCTGTCATTTCCATCCCGGATGTCTGAAATGACCCTTTCTTTTGACCCCAAAGTCCACTCAATATTTGTGCAATAAAGCTTTGAGCCACCCATGTCCGGCGTTACAGACTGGTGTACCCTGCACCACATTAAATAAAGAAGGTGTAGCATACTCAGGTCATTACAACAAATGAAAATTTATCTCATGTTGACGGTCAGAACAAATTAACAGAAACTTCTCTCGTCTTGAACCCCAGACCAGTTAAAATAAACAAAACATTGCACAACAGAAGATCACCCGTGACCAGTCCCTCTTGTGCTTGTGGCGCTTACACCTATGTTTGTGAGTGCTCTGTCTTGGTGCTCCCCCCTCACTGGCAGCAGCATTGGAGACAGCTGCTGACTCTGCTGTCCTGTTGGTCTTGATGACCTTGGCAGTCGTCCTCTGGTCAGTGGAGTCTGTGCTGGCCCCACCTGGGAGGGAGCGGCTAGTTCCACGGCTGGAATCTCCCAGTTGCCATGGCCTGATCAGATACCACAGTCACTGGCAGAGGGACGAAGGAACTGCTGCCGTCTTCCAGCGCGCCCTGAGGAGCTGACAGAGGCGACAAGCAGTTCGTGCACCAAGGTGAGGTCGCTCTAGACCTCTCTGATCACCATTGATGGACGGGCACCTGGCTGGGATATTGGGTGTCTCACTCATCTCACACACAGACACTGACCAGCTGAAGACCCATGTGCACCACACAACACCATGGCTGCTGACCAGCCCTGCCACCTCCCCCCAGTCTCTTTTTATAAGGTGCAACAGCCTCCTCCTTCCAACCCTGGGGACGAGGTGGTCCCTCCTGGCAGCCCCCTTCTCCAGGAGGACCGCGAGGCACTCATCTGAAAACCGGGGGGGGTGAGTGACCACCAGACCTGCCCTCCCCCCCAGGCGTCTGCAGCCACATGTGAATCCATGATTTTTAATCTCCTGCTGGCAACACTGAAGATGTCTTCCTCGCCGGCAGCCTTCCAGAGCCTGACTGTGCCCGCTTTATACCCACCTCCGCGTTGCCATTGGACCCCCTCCCCCACCTGCCCCACCCCGGCCATTGGGGAGCCGCCGTTCACACTCGGTGGGCCTTAATTAGCCGGCCAGCGTGACATCACGTTCGGGGGCCGATTGCGGGCAGCAAGGGCCTGCCGAGTGCTCCCGCCTGCCAAACTCCAAATTCTGTCCCCTCTCTACTTGGCCACTGATCTTGAGTCCTTGTTCACCGGGAACCAGGGCCGGGCGGGCAATGTGGCCTGGCCAACTCAATGGCCACATCAGCCTCTGCCACCAGCAGGAGTCAGCATCAGCTGGGAGGAGTCACCATAGCCCAGGGAGGTTCCATCCCCAACACCCAGACTGCGCCTACCCAAGCAAACCTGCCATCCCAGCAAGGCTCAGGTCTGAAAGTGAAAGACCAGGAAAAGATCTCTCTATCTGTCACTCCCTCTCCCTCTACCCCTCCCTCCTCCCGACTCTTTCTACCCTCCTCCTCTTCTCTCCACCCTTCCCTCTCCCTCTCTCTCTACCCCACCTTCTCTCTTTCTACCCCTCCCTCTTTCTCTCTCTATCCCTCCCTCCCTCTCTCTCTCTATACTCCTCCCCCCTCCCTCTCTCTTTCCACCCCTCCCTGCCTCTCCTTCTCTTTACCTATTGGTCTCGCTCTCTCTACCCTTCCCCTCCTCTCTCTCTCTCACTCTACCCCTCCCTCCCTCTCTCTCTCTCTACCCCTCCCTCTTGCCCTCCCTCTCTCACTGTCTATCACTCCCTCCCACCCTCTCTCTCTACCACTCCCTCCTCCCTCTCTTTCTACCTCCCCATCCCTTTCTCTACTCTTCCATCCCTCTCTGTCTCTCTACCCCCCTCCCTCCATTTCTCTCTTGACCCCTCCCTCTCTCTATATCTACCCCTCCCTCCCTTTCTCCCTCTTTACCCCTCCCTCTCTCTCTACCCCTGTCTCCACCACTCCCTCCCCCCCACCTCTCCCTTTCTCTCTAGCTCTCTCTCTCTGCCCCTCCCTGTCTCTCTCTGTGTCTACCCCTCCCCACTCTCTTTCTCTACCCCTCCACTCTATCTCTACCCCTTCCTTTCTCTCTCTCTACCCCTCTCTCTTTCACTACTCCTTCCCTGTCTCTCTGTGTATTTCTCACTCTCTCTCTCTCTGTATCCCTCCTCCCCCATCTCTCTACCTTCCCCTCCCTTTTTCACTACCCCTCCAACTCTCTCTCTCTCCCTCTCCACTTCTCCCTCTCTATCTCTCTCTACCTCTCTATCCCGCTCTCTCTCTCTACCCCTCCCTCCCTCTCTCTCTATATCCCTCCCTCCCTCTCTCCCTCTCTCTCCACCCCTCCCTCTCGCTCTCTCTCTCTACCCCTCCCACTCTCTCTTTACCCCTCCCTCTCTCAATCTATTTCTTCCTTTCTCTCTCTCCACCCCTCTCTCTCCCTCTCACTACCCCTCCCCCCCTCTCTCTGTATCTTTTTTTTATTCACTAATGAGATGTGGGCTTCACTGGCTGGGCCAGCATTTATTGCCCATCCCTAATTGCCCTTGAGAAGGTGGTGGTGAGCTGCCTTCTTGAACTGCTGCAGTCCATGTGGTGTAGGTACACCCACAGTGCTGTTAGGGAGGGCGTTCCAGGACTTTGACCCAGCGACAGTGAAGGAACGGTGATATATTTCCAAGTCAGGATGGTGAGTGGCTTGGAGGGGAACTTCCAGGTAGTGGTGTTCCCATCTATTTGCTGCCCTTATCCTTCTAGATGGTAGTGGTTGTGGGTTTGGAAAGTGCTGTCGAAGGAGCCTTGGTGAATTCCTGCAGTGCATCTTGTAGATGCTACACACTGTGGCTACTGTGCGTCAGTGGTGGAGGGAGTGAATGTTTGTGGAATGAATGCCAGTCAAGCTTTGTCCTGAATGGTGCCCAGCTTCTTGAGTGTTTTGGAAGCTACACTCATCCAGGCAAGTGGAGAGTATCCCATCACACTCCTGACTTGTGCCTTGTAGATGGTGGACAGGCTGTGGGGAGTCAGGAGGTGAATTACTCGTTGCATGATTCCCAGCCTCTGACCTGCTCTTGTAGCCGCAGTATTTATATGGTTAGTCCAGTTCAGTTTCTGGTCAATGGTAACTCTCAGGATGTTGATAGTGGGGGATTCAGTGATGGTAATGCTATTAAACATCAAGGGGTGATGGTTGGATTCTCTCTTGTTGGAGATGGTCATTGCCTGACACTTGTGTGGCGTGAATGTCACTTGCCATTTGTCAACCCAAGCCTGGATATTGTCCAGGTCTTGCTGCATTTGGACATGGGCTGCTTCAGTATCTGAGGAGTCGCAATTGTTGCTAAACGTTGTGCAATCATCAGCGAACATCCACACTTCTGACCTTATGAAGGTCATTGATGAACCAGCTGAAGGTGGTTGGGCCAAGGACACTACCCTGAGGAACTCCTGCAGTGATGTCCTGGAGCGGAGATGACTGACCTCCAACAACCACAACCATCTTCCTTTGTGCTAGGTGTGACTCCAGCCAGTGAAGAGTTATCCCCGATTCCCATTGACTCCAGTTTTGCTGGGGCTCCTTGATGCCACACTCGGTCAAATGCTGCCTTGATGTCAAGGCCAGTCACTCTCACCTCATCTCTCGCTCTCTCTCTCTCTCTCTCTCTATACCCCTCCGCTTATGTCCTGACACCTTCTTTCTCTCTGTGTACACCTCCCTCCATCTCTCTCTCTAACCCCCTCATTCCCTTTCTCTCTCTCTGCACCATTGCCTCCATCTTTCTCTCTTGACCCCTCCCTCTCTCACTACACCTTCTTTCTCAACCCTTCCGCCTCTCTCTCTCTCCCGCTCTCTCTCTCTCTCTCTCTATCCAGCCCTCCCCCTCTCTCTCTGTCACCTCCCTCCTTCTCTCTCTTTCTACCCCTCCCTTCTTCCCTCTCTCTCTCCCTTTACCCCTCCCTCCATCTTTCTTTCTTGACCCCTTTCTCTCCCTACACCTCCCCATCTCTTCCTACCCCTCCCTCTCTCTCTACCCCTGTCTCTCTCTCTCTGTATACCTTCCTCTCTCTCTCTCTGTCCCTTCCTCCTTCCCTCTCTCTCTCTCTCTTCCCCTCTTTCCATCTCTTCACCCCTCCCTCTCTCTCATTACCCCTCCCCCTCTCTCCTTCTGTGTCTCTCTCTCTCTACCTCTCCCTCTCTCTCTCTACCTCTCCCTCTCTCTCTCTACCCCTTCTTCACTCTCTCACTACCTGTCCCCCATCTTCCTCTGTACTTCTCACTCTCGCTCTCTCTCTACCCATCCTCCCTCTCTCTACCTCTCCCCTCTGTCCCTCTATCATTCCCTCTCTATCTCTCGACCCCTCCCTCTCGCTCTCCCTCCCTTTTTCTCTCGACCCCTCCCTCTCGCTCTCCCTCCCATTCTCTCTACCCCCTTCCACCCACCTACCCCTCTCCCTCTCTCTCTCTCTCTCTGCCTCTCGCTCTCTCTACCCTCCCTTCCTCTCTCTCTCTCTATGCCTCCCTCTCTCTCACTGTACTTCCTCCCTCTCTCTCTCAACCCCCCCCCTCCATTTTACTCTCTTGACTGCTCCCTCACTCTCACTAACCCCCTCTTTCTCTCTCTCTGTCTACCCCTTCTTTTCTCTATCCATTCCCCTCTCTCTCCATTCTTGCCTATGCCTCTCTCTCTATACCTCCCCCTCTCTATCTCAACCTCTCTTCCTCGCTCTCTCCCTACTGCTCTCTCTCACTACCCCTTCCCTTCTCACTATCTCTCTGTACCTCTCGATCTCTCTATCTCTACCCTTCCCCCTCTCTCTACCACTTCCTCCCTCACTCTGCCCCTCCTCCCTCTCTCTACCTCTTGCCCTCCCTCTCTCTTTCTACCCTCCCTCTCTCTCTCAACCCTTCCCGCGCTCTCTCTACTCTCCCACTCTCTCTCTCTACCACTCCCTTTTTTTCCTACCCGGCACCCCACCCTCTCTCTCTCTCTCTGTATCTCTCTCTACCCATCCCTCTCTCTCTCTGTCTGCCACTCTCTCTCACTTTCTACCCCTCCCACGCTCTTGCTTTCTCTACCATTCCACCCCTCCCTCTCTACCACCCTCTCTCACTCTCTACCCCTCCCTCTCTATCTACACGTCACTCCCTCCCTCTCTCACTCTACCTCCTTCTGTAGAGAGAGAAAGAGAGAGAGAGATGAGGTGAGAGTGACTGCCCTTGACATCAAGGCAGCATTTGACCGAGTGTGGCATCAAGGAGCCCCAGCAAAACTGGAGTCAATGGGAATCGGGGATAACTCTTCACTGGCTGGAGTCACACCTAGCATAAAGGAAGATGGTTGTGGTTGTTGGAGGTCAGTCATCTCCGCTCCAGGACATCACTGCAGGAGTTACTCAGGGTAGTGTCCTTGGCCCAACCATCTTCAGCTGGTTCATCAATGACCTTCATAAGGTCAGAAGTGGGGATGTTTCCCGTCCTTCATGCCCTCCCTCTCTCTCTCTACCACTGCCTCCATCCTCTTTCACTACCCCTCCCTCTTTCTCTACCCCTCCCTCCCTCTCTCTCTCTCTTTCTACTGCCTCTCTCAATCTCTACTCCACCCTCACTCTCTCTACCCCTCCCTATCTCCCTCTCTACCACTGCCTCTCCCTCTCTGTTCCTCTAACCTCGGTCTAACTCTCCCTGTTCTACCACACTCACTAACCTCCCTATCTTTCTCTCTCTCTACCCATTCCCCTCTCTCCCTCCAAACTCCCTCTTTCTCTATATGTATCTGTCCCTCCTTTTCTCTCTCCTTACCGCTCCCTATCTCTCTCTCTACCCCTCCCCCTCTCTCTCTACCCTTGCCTCCAGCTTTCTCTTGATCCCTCCATCTCTCAGTACTCCTCCCTCTCTCTCCACCCTTTCCTCACTCTCTCTCCCTCTCTCTCTCTATCTCTATCCAGCCCTCCCTCTCTCTCTCTGTACGCCTCCCTCCCTCTCTCTCTCTCTACCCTTCCCTTCTTCTCTCTCTCTCCGTCTATCCCCTCCATCTTTCTCTCTTGACTCCTCTCTCTCCCTACCCCTCCCCCTCTCTTCCTACCCCTCCCTCTCTCTTTCTATTCTCCCTCTCTCTCTGTACACATTCATCCCCCTCTCTCTCTCTGCCCCTATCTCCATCTTTCTCTCTTGACCCCTCCCTCTTGCTTTCATTACCCCTACCTCTCTCTCTACCTTTCTCCCTCTCTCTCTCTCTACCTCTCCCTCTCTCTCTACCCCTTCTTCACTCTCACTCTACCCCTCTCTCTCTCACTAGCTCTACTCCCACCCTCTGTATCTTTCTCTCTACCTCTACCTCTCCCTCTCCCTTTTTCTCTTTCTCGCTACTTCTCCCCCACTCTCTACCCTTTCTTCACTCTCTCATTACACCTCCCCCTTCTCTCTGTACTTCTCACTCTCTCTCTCTACCCATCCCCCTCTCACTACCCCTCCCCTCTCTCCCTCTACCATTCCCTCTCTCTGTCTCTTACCCCTCCCCCTCACTCTCTATCTTTCTCTCTACACCTCTCTCTCTCTCTCTCTCGACCCGTCCTTCCCTCTCGCTCTCAGAGTCACAGAAAGAGCATTCTACTGAGTCCCACTCCCTGCCTTATTCCCATAACCTTGCATGTTCTTCCCTTCCAGTTAATAATCCAATTCCCTTTTGAACACTTCAATCGAACCTTCCTCCACCACCCTCTCAGGATGTTCATTCCAGACTCTAACCACCCTCTGGATGAAATAAAAATCTTCACATCACTTTTACTGCTTTTGCCAATTATTTTGAACCTGTTCCCTTGAGTTCTAAATGCTCTCTTGAGTGGGAACAGTTTCTCCCTATATACCCTATCCATACCCCTCAGGATCTTGAATATCTCTATCAAATCTCCTCTCAACCTTCTTCTCTCCAAGGGAAACAGGCCCAATCTCTCCAATATATCCTCACAGCTACAGTTCTTCATCCCTGGAATCATTCTTGTGAATCTCCTCTGTACTCTCACCAATGCCTTCACATCCTTCCTCTAGCATGGCACCCAGAACTGGACGCAGTTCTCCACATGAGGCCTAACTAGTTTCTTATACAATCTCGCATTCTCACGGCTGCTGAGTAAGAGAAGGAGTTGGTTGTAGTTCCCTCCCTCTTTCTCTCTACCCCCTCCCTCTCTCTACCCCCATCCCTCCCCCCCTCTCTCTTTTTCTCTCTATCCCCTCCCCCCAACCCTCTCTCTACCCCTCCCTCCCATCCCCTCTACCCCTCTCCCTTTCTCTCGCACTCTCTACAACTCCCCCTCTCTCTCTGTACTCCACCTGCCCTCTCTCAACCCCACCCTCCTTCCCTCTCTCTCTTGATCCCTCCCTTCATCTTACTCTCTTGACTGCTCCCTCTCTCTCTCTCACTACTCCCCTCTCTATGTCTCTCCCCTACCCCTCCCCCTCTCTCTCTCACTATCCCTCCCCTTCTCACTCCCTCTCTGTACCTCTTGATCTCTCTATCTCTTGCCCTCCCTATCTCTTTCTACCCTCCCTCTCTCTCTTTCTCTATCCCTCCCTCTCTCTCTCGATCCCTTCCTTGCTCTCTCTCTGCCCTCTCTCTCTCACTACCTCTCCCCCTCTCTCTCTCTGTACCTCTCTACCACTCCCTTTCTTTCCTTACCCATCCACATCCTCTCTCTCTGTCTCTCTACCCATCCCGTCTCTCTCTCTACACGTCCCTCCCGCCCTCTCTCTCTACCCCTCCCCCTCTCTACCCCTCACTCCCTCCCTCTCTCTTTCTGTCCCTCCGTCTCTCTATCTCAAATCCTCTCTCTGTCTATCTGCCACTCCTTCTCACTCTCTACCCCTCTCATGCTCTTGCTTTCTCTACCACTCCACCTCTCTCTCTCTCTACCACCCTCTCTCACACTCTACCCCTCCCTCTCTGTCTACACTTCCCTCCCTCCCTCTCTCTTTCTATATCCCCTTCTTTCTCTCTCTACCCCTCACCCTCATTCTACCCCACCCTCTCTCTCTACCACCCTCTACCCCTCCCCTCTCTCTTTCTAGCCCTCCTTCGTGCCCTCCCTCTCTCTCTCTCTCTACCACTCCCTACCTCTCTCTCTACCTCTCCTTCCTTCTCTTTCTACCCCATGCTCCACCCTCTTTCATTAACCTCCATCCCTCTCTCTCTACTCCTCCCTCTCTCTCTCTCTTTCTACTCCTTCCTCTCTCAATCTCTGCTCCTCCCTCTCTCTCTACTTCTCCCTATCTGTCTCTCTACAACTGCCTCTCCCTCTCAGTCCCTCTAGCCCTCCCTCTGTATCTCCCTGTTCTACCCCTCTCACTAACCTCCCTATCTCTCCCTCTCTACCCAACTCCCTCTTACTGTCTCTAACCCCCTCCCTCTCTCAACATCTATCCCTCCCTCTCTCTCTCTATATCTATCCCTCCCTCTCTCTCTCCCTACCACCCTCTATGTCTCGCTATCCCTTCCTCTCTCTCTTTACCCCTCTGTCTTTCTGCTTCTCTCTCTACTCCTCCCTCTCTCTCTCTAGCCCTCCCTCCCTCTCTCCCTCTCTCCCCATCTCCCTCTCACTCTCTGTACTCTCCCGCTCTCTCACTTTCTTTCTCTTTCTACCTCTCCGTCTCTCTCTACCCCTTCTTCGCTCTTTCACTACCCCTCCCCCCTCTTTCTCTGTACTTCTCACTCTTGCTCTCTCTCTCTACCCATCCTCCCCTCTCTTCCCCTCCCTTTCTCTCTCTCTCTACCCCTCACTCTCTCTACCCCTCTACTTCCCTCCCTCCCTCTCTCTCTACCTCTCCCTTTCCCTCTCAGGCCCTCCGACCCTCTCTCTCCCTTTACCCCTCCTTTCTCTCTATCTCTCATTCTACCACTCCCTCTCTCTCTCTCTCTACCTCTCTTTCTCTATCCCTCCCTCACTCTCTTTATATACCTTCCTCTCTCTCTACCCCTCTTTCTCTCTCTCTCTACCCTCTCTCTCTCTATCCCTCTCTCTCTCTATACACCTCCCTCTCTCCCAACCCCTCTCTCTCTTCCTCTCTCTACCCTAACCTTTCTCTCTACCTCCCCCTCTCTCTCTCTCTAACCCTCCCTCTCTCTCTTTCTACCCCACCTTCTCTCTCTCTCCCCTCTCTCTCTCTCTTTACCCCTCCCTATCTTATTCTCTATCCCTGCCTCTTTCTCTGTCTCTCTAGCCCTCCCCTGTCTCTCTCTATTTCTACCCTCCCTCTATCCTTCCCTTTCTCTCTACCCCCTCTCTATCTATATGTATCATTCCCTCTCTCTCTGCCCCTCCTTCTCTGTCTTTCTACCCCGCTCTCACTCTCTCTACCCCACCCTCTCTCTCTACCCCTCCCTCTCTCCCTTCCTCTCTCTCTTACACTCCCTGCCTCTCTCGCTACCTTTCCCTCCATTTCTCTCCCTGCCCTTCCCCCTCTCTTTCTCTTTCTACGCCTACCTCTATTTCTCTCTCTAATCCCTCTTTCTACCCCTCCCTATCTGTCTCCATATCCCTGCCTCTCTCTCTGTTTATCTCTCTAGCCCTCCCTCTGTCTCTCCCTGGCTCTACCCCTCCCTCTACCCTCCCTATCCCTCCCTCTCTACCCATCTGCCTCTCACTCTCTCTGCCCACCCTGTCTCTCTCTCTACCCTCCCCCTCTCTACCCCTCCCTCACTCTGCTTCTCTCTCTCAACCACCCCCTTCTCTCTCTCTCTAGCCCTCCTTCTCTCTATCCCTTCCCCTCTCTCTACCTGCCTACTTCCCTCCTTCTCTCTCTCTCTACCGCTCCCTCTCTCTCTACCCTTCCTTCCTGCCTTCCTTCTCTCTTTCTACCACTCTTTATCTCTCTCTATCCCTTCCTCCCTCTCTCTCTACCTCTCCCTCCCTCTCTCTCTACCCCTCCCTATCTCTCTATATATACAGCTCCCCCCCTCTCTCTCTCTACCCCTCTACCTCTCTCCATCCCCCCTCTCTCTCTCTACCCCTCTACCTCTCTCCATCCCCTCTCTCTCTCTACCCCTCCTTCTATCTTTCTCTTTCTACCTTACCTCTCTTTCTATTCCCTCTTTCTACTCCTCCCTATCTCTCTCTCTACCCCTGCCTCACTCTCTCTGCCCTCCCTCCCTCTCTTTCTCCCTACCCCTCCCTCCTGCCCTCCCTCTTTCTCTACTAGTCCCTACCTTTCTCTCTACACCTTCCACCTTTTCTCTCTCTACCCGTCCCTTCCTCTCTCTCTACCACTCCCTTCCTCTCTGTCTTTACCCTCCCTGTAACGGTCTCTCTCTCTCTATCCCTCCATTCTTCTCTATCTATCTACCCCTCCATCCCTCTCTATCTACCACTCCCTTCCTCTTTTTCTCTCCCTACCCCTTACTCCCTCCCTCCATCTCTCTCTACCCCTACCTTCTCCTGTCCCTCTCCACCCCTCCCTCCCTCCTTCCATTTCTCTCTCTCTCTACTTTCCCTCCCTGTTTCTCTTGGTCTCTACCTCGCACTCCCTCTTTCCCTCTCACTCTACCCCCTCGGTCTTTCCCTCTCTCTCCCCTTTGTCCCAGTCCGGTCCTCTGCAGCTTCTGATGCTGCTGGGCATAAGGAGCTGCTGGTCAATCTGATTGGCCGGAAACTCTCTGAGGTGGGACTTCACCCCAAGTGAGGAGCAGAGGTCCCATCTCCAGTCAATTAATGCTTTTGGGAGAACAGAGGGGTCAAGAGTGGGTTTTTGGTGACGGTGGCAATGATGGCAGATTTGAAAGAGAACCATTTAAAATATCAGTCGGCATTGGGTACCCAAAAAGGGAAGCTGGGTGGTCAGCGATTTAGAGCAGGAGGTGGGTCTCATGGACAAGATGAGATCAGATAGGACATGAAGGGAGTAGATTAGGAAAAAGACAGATGTAATTTTTTGGGTACTGGGGAAGAGGAACCTTGGAGGAAACTCGTCTCAGTGGGCGAGGGAAAAGGAGGGATGTGGACAATGCAGCTGAATGAATACATTTGTGAAGAAAGAAGCAGGCTCAGTGTGTATTAAGATCAAATTCCTCCCCATTCCCATTCAGCTGGTCTGTTGATTGGATGCCTAATTTGTCTAATTATTTTTTGGAAAGGAGCTGAGCCCAGATTTAAAGATTATGATGTTTATTCAGAGAGGCATATGAGCTGCTTCCTCTGTATGCAAGAGAAGAGGTCATATAAATCAGTGTAATTTTGTCTGTCACATATGTTAATTCAGGCCCACTGCACTCTCAGTACCATAAAGAGGCCCTCACTGCCTATCAGTGCAAAGCCAATGCAATGTTTTCCTACATAACTGATTATGACTGATTTCACAAGCTGGAGCCCTGTGAAATATCTCTCTGGGTGTAATCTTCCCAGTCCTTTGGGGGTGATCTCCCCACAGGTGGGTCAGCACTGACAGTGACACCGCCTGGCAGCCCACAGTTAAATGGGCTGATTGGGGGCACTGCCTGGGTCTTCCCAGTGACAGACAAGAGCCCTGCCTGAGGGCCAAGCCTAGCAAGTGCCTGGAGGCAGCTTGCCAGAGACTGGCCTTGAGACCCTGCGAGTCCACCTGTTTTAATTCCCCCCACCGGAGCTGCAGCCAACAGTAGATCCCAGCTGTTGGCTGCCGGCCGTCCTGGGGAGGACCGTGGGGTTGTCCGGCAGCTTTGGTCATTTTCATTTAATTAGGTTTAGTGCCTCTCCTTAGAGGGTGCCTCGAGATGGAGGTGCCCTTGCAGTCCCCTCCCACAGAGACAATAATCTTTGATTGGGCCTGCAGTCTCAAGGACACACCCACCATCCTTACGTGGGTGGCAAACCCTGAGGAACACTTTTACTTGAGCTGCAGCCAGGAAAATCTCAGGCGACCTCAACGACTGCCAGTTGCAGGGTCAGGACCGGGAATGACCCCGACCCTTGACTGCCTTTTAAAGACCAGAAGGTTGCACCTGAGTCCGTCAGGTAATTTGATTTGAAACAGATTATGTGGTTTAAAAAGATCACAGAACTCTAGGGTACGTGAGTTATGCACAAAATAGCATGCCCAAGAATCCTTGATTTTTACATCTGGCTGTCAACAACTGGTCACAATTCAGGCTCTTGAATGTGAGAATTCTCCAGTTGTGCTTGGCTTAGATTTTCAGGCACAGCAGGAAACAAGGGCAAGGGTTTTTCAGCTCCGCTGTGGTGGGACCTGCTGTGGGGGATGCAGTGAACCAGCCAAATATGCTGCCCAAGGTCATTTTCCAGATCTTTTAATTGCAATTTAAAAAATAAATCGACCCTCATTGAGACCCTCTGCTAATTTTTCTGTTTCTTTTAATCCATTTTTCATGGTCTAAATATGTCACGTTAAAAATTGAAAAACGTCCCTGATTGTAGCTTCCTAAACCTGCTGTGCTTGATGTGCCTGAATGATTGGTTAAATGAATTTAAACTTAAAGAGGAAATATGCTTGTAGCGTTTCCTTGCTGATTCTTCATGCTGATTTATGCCGATTTGAAGTTCAAGTGTATTCTAAAACAATTGGGAGCATCCTTGTGGGTACATTAACAAAATGGGCACAGTTTTGGCATCAATCCTCAGTTGCACCCAGAAGAAAGCTTCAGGTTGGCAAGTTCATGGCCTCATGATGTTCTTCAGTGCATTTGGTCACCGATGTATGAACCAACCTTCTTAATCTTGGAACCCTTCAAGCCCATTCTTAACCAGCCATCTTGAACATAAGAACATAAGAAATAAGATCAGGAGTAGGCCATTCGGCCCCTCGAACCTGCTCCGCCATTCAGTGAGATCATGGTTGATCTGATTGAGGCCTTCACTCCACTTTCCAGCCTGCCTCCCATAATCCTGACTCCCTTGTCAATCTCAAATCTGTTTAACTCAGCTTTGAATATATTCAATGACCCAGCCCTCCACTGATCTCTTGGGGAGGAGAATTGCAAACAGTCGGGGATCTGTATCATGTTGAACACAACGTACATTAATGAGAGTAAGAGCAAGCTGACCATATGGAAATCATTTAAGCATGGAAATTGGCTCATTAATATTGTAAAATGTGCATTAGGCCAAAATCTGATGGGAGCGAGACATACAATTTTGTTCCCAATTTGGTCATATGAATTTGTGGATGAGAGAGTGAGGAGAAATGTAAAGACATATTAATGCTAACTTTACAGTTACTGGAATGGATCAAGAATCAGAATCTAATGTACAGTTAGTTGATTAAGGAGGGAATTCCACATCAATAATCTGGAGAAGATTTTATTGCGGTGAAATTTTAATAAGTACGAGTGTTCGTGA
Organism: Isurus oxyrinchus; assembly: GCA_026770705.1. NCBI lineage: Eukaryota > Metazoa > Chordata > Chondrichthyes > Lamniformes > Lamnidae > Isurus > Isurus oxyrinchus. The sequence continues at coordinate 169,486,167 of JANJGN010000009.1, forward strand.
CTATTAATTTGTGTCCCAAACAATTACAGATAATTTACAGCAGACTCAAGCAATTCGGCCTATGCCAATATTTAATGTGCTACAGAATCCGCCTCGCTCTCTATTTTATTCACTTCATCCTATCAACTTGCCAACAAAAGCAACGTTATTAAAATGGAGACATAAATTATGAGTTTGTTCATCATTTTGAGGTTTTGAAGTTAGTCTAGGAAAGTTAGGGCTATAATCGCTATGTGCTGTGCTTACTCACTAAGGTTTCAACTAGGATTCAAATAAATGAATGCTATTCAATTATTTAAAAACAAATAACTGCAACAGGGATATTAATAAACCATTAGACTTGTCCTTTTAGGATCTAAATGGTTTAAGAGCCAGCAGTGAGGACAGCCACAGCTAATAACCTGTTCTATGCATGCTATATGTGCTCACTGATACTGTTAGTGAGAATTAGATCTGCCCTTAAATGCCAATGAATCGAGAGGCCAAAAAGCAGTCTGAGCTTTTGGGAGGGCTGGGAGAGTGGAATCTGGACATTTAAGCAGATCCACCCCCAATATATGTTCTGTAATGTCCTGTCCTGGTGCCAGTTGCTTGCTTGTTAAAATGTATCTCCCTAACCTGTTTTTTTCAACCGGTTTATTACATACTTTTAATTAAATGAAGGGAGTAAAATCATGCCAAAAATAATAAACAAAGCTTGACTAACCGACAGCCAACTTAGTCACCACATGAGAATCGCAGCCAAAAAAATCTCTACATGTTATCTTCTTGGCATTGTTTTATTTGATGGTGACTTTCACGGCAAGTCCGAACAACCATCCTGCCCCATATTACTGAAGTGCAATCGCACTGTAGAGTTAATAAATGTGGCACAATCCGTAGCAAGATATTAACCCAGAATGCTTTAACTAGGAAATAAAATGTCAGTTGCAATAATAACAAGAGGAGCTTAACTTCATTTAGCTTCCTGGCAGCCAGGCTGCTCTTAAACTGGAATAGAACAATTGACATTTTACATAATGTGCTAATGGATCATCTATGCCACTGAAATATTGGGTGATTTTTATCAGAGTAGCAGCAGTGTGCCATAAAATGCACAATGTATAAATCTGCTGCAAAGGAAGGTTGAGATTAAATTATTATGTAGAAAGAAGGATGATTTGCATTTGTATAGCACCTTTCATGATGATAATACGTCCTAAGGCACTTTATAGCCCATGATGAAGTTTTGAAGTGTAGTCACTGTCAGAATAGAAACATAGAAATTAGGAGCAGGAGGAGGCCATTCGGCCCTTCGAGCCTGCTCCACCATTCATTCTGATCATGGCTGATCATCCAACTCAATAGCCTGCTCCCGCTTTCTCCCTATATCCTTTGATCCCTTTCACCCCAAGAGCTATATCTAACTCCTTCTTGAAAACATACAATGTTTTGGCCTCAACTACTTTCTGTGATAGTGAATTCCACAGGCTCACCACTCTCTGGGTGAAGAAATTTCTCCTCATCTCAGTCCTAAATAGTCCATTCCGTATCCTCAGAATGTGACCCCTTGTTCTGGACTGCCCCAACACTAGGGACATCCTTCCTGCATCTACCCTGTCTAGTCCTGTTAGAATTTTGTAGGTTTCTGTGAGATCCCCCCTCATTCTTCTGAACTCCAGTGAATATAATCCTAACCGACTCAATCTCTCCTCATATGTCAGTCCCGCCATCCCAGGAATCAGTCTGGTAAACCTTCGCTGCACTCCCTCCATGGCAAGAACATCCTTCCTCAGATAAGGAGACCAAAACTGCACACAATATTCCAGGTGTGGTCTCACCAAGGCCCTGTGTAATTGCAGCAAGACATCCCTGTTCCTGTACTCGAATCCTCTGGCTATGAAGGCCAACATACCATTTGCCTTCCTTACCGCCTGGTGCACCTGCATGTTTACCTTCATCGACTGGTGTACAAGGGCACCCAGGTCTCATTGCACATTCCCCTCTCTCAGTTTATAGACATTCAGATAATAATCTGCCTTCCCGTTTTCTTTACCAAAGTGGATAACCTCCCATTTATCCACATTATACTGCATCTGCCCACTCACTCAGCTTGTCCAAATCACACTGAAGCATCTCTGCATCCTCCTCACAGCTAAACCATTGACCCAGCTTTGTGTTATCTGCAAATTTAGAGATATTACATTTAGTTCCCTCATCTAAATCATTAATATATATTGTGAATAGCTGGGGTCCCAGCACCGATCCCTGTGGTACCCCACTGGTCACTGCCTGCCATTCGGAAAAAGACCCGTTTATTCCTACTCTTTGTTTCCTGTCTGCCAACCAGTTTTATATCCATCTCAATACATTACCCCCAATCCCATAAGCTTTAATTTTACACGCCAATCTCTTATGTGGGATTTTGTCGAAAGCCTTCTGAAAATCCAAATAAACCACATCCACTGTCTCCCTCTCATCAACTCTATGAGTTACATCCTCGAAAAATTCCAGTAGATTTGTCAAGCGTGATTTCCTTTTCATAATTCCATGCTGACTCTGTCAGATTCTGCCACTGTTTTCCAAGTGCTCAGTTATTAAATCTTTTATAATGGATTCTAGAATTTTCCCCACTTCCGACGTCAGGCTGACTGGTCTATAATTCCCTGTTTACTCTCTACCTCCCTTTTTAAATAGTGGGATTACATTAGCTACCCTCCAATCTGTAGGAACTGTTCCAGAGTCTATAGAATCTCAGAAGATGACCACCAATGCATCCACTATTTCTAGGGCCACTTCCTTAAGTACTCTGGGGTGTGGATTATCAGGCCCTGGGGATTTATCGGCCTTCAATCCCATCAATTTCCCCAACACCATTTCCCTACTAATACTGATTTCTTTCAGTTCCTCCCTCTCACTAAACCCTGTACTCCCCAACATTTCTTCTATGTTATTTGTGTCCTCCTTTGTGAAGACAGAGCCAAAGTATGTATTTAGTTGGTCAGCCATTTCTTTGTTCCCCAGTGTAAACTCCCCTGTTTCTGACTGTAAGGGACCTACATTTGTCTTCACCAATCTTGTTCTCTTCACATACCTATAGAAACTTTTATAGTCAGTTTTTATGTTCCCCGCAAGCTTACTCTCGTACTCTATATTCCCCTTCTTAATCAATCCCTTGGTCCTCCTTTACTGAATTCTAAACTGCTCCCAATCCTCAGGTCTGTTGTTTTTTCTGGCCAATTTGTCTGCCTCTGCCTTGGATCTAACACGATCTCTAATTTCTCTTGTAGGCTATGGTTTGGCCACCTTTTCTGGTTTACTTTTGTGGCAACAAATATGTGCACAGCAAGTTCCCATAAGCAGCAATGTGATAAATAACCAAAATCATCTGTTTTAGTGATATAGGTTGAGGAAAGTACGTTTGCTGGGACATTGGGAAGAATAACTTTACACCAAGAAGATATCGTAGACGCTTCAGCTGTGAATTTCACTTTTAATGTCTCATCTAAAATAGAGTTCAGCACTCCCTGTTTACTGCTCTGAAATGCCAACCTAGATTTTTGTGTTCAAGCATCTGGAGTCCAGACTTGAGAGTCCATGACCTTCTGACATGGTAGTAGCACTGAGCCACTACTGACACTTATATTTGTAACAGCGTGATCGAAAAATGATTAGTAGTTTATTGTTAACTAACTGGCAACTGCTGGTTATTTCTCCATCGCTACATGTCTACGTAAAGTCACAAAGTGTAGTTGCCATCAATAAGTTAAAGGTCAATTGGATTGGTGAGGGGAGTGGGTTTGCCAGATGTTCCTATATGTCTAGATCCAGGAGCATCTGTAAACTTCCTTTACCAGCAGCAAATACCCTTCACATTAATGATTGCTTTTGTTTCTTTTCTTTGATATTTTGAACTGTGATAGCTGAAGTATAAGTGACAATTTCAATCGCTCAATGATTTTGTTTTTAATAAAGAAGGCCTCTCGCCTTTAACAGCAAAAATGAAGGGAATCGTCCGTTCATGATTCCTTTGTTCTGAAAGATGCTGAGGTGCTTCTGTGGATTCTGCAATTCAGAAAGACGTGGGCAGGTGTGTGGTGAACAGATTGGATTGGGCTGTGACCAAATACATTGCCCACATAGACAGGTGGCATTTGTGGTAAAAGGAGCAGCTATGTGGGCTTTTTAACCAACAACAACTTGTTTGGGGACCTGTTTATATGGGCGGCCTGTTTATATGGGTGATCTGTTTGTATGCTCCTTTAAAGGCTTGGGCTGTTGTCATGTTTTATGCGAATTTTACCAAAGGGGAAGATAGTTTGGAATGAACTAGGGAAAACGCACAAAGAATATAATGCCCTTTCTGTTCAACTCTGCTTTTGGAGGTAACTTCTACTGTCTACAGTGTGTACTTTATCTTCCAAGTAGGGATATGCCAATGACTTGTAAGGTCCAAGGACTTTTTTCTTAAATTGTATTTATTTTATTTTCATTAGTAGATCTCCCAAGGCATTGCCACTCTTATTCCTGGTCCTTGGAAAGGGAATAGTCTTTTTGGTGCAGAATACAATAAGGAGCCAAGGAACGGAACAATTGGATAAAATTGGAGCTTGGATGGGCTTGGACATAAAGCTGAACTCCTGGCAGACTGAAAGTTAGAGATAGGCTGAAACTTTCTTTGGGCTGATGCTGGGAGTGGGGATATTACTGGGATTAAGGCCAGGAAGGAGGTGTTACTCTGATTGAGATCAGGGGTGGAAATGTTCTTGGGATTGAGGTCAGGAGGGTAGGCATTCCAGGCCTGATGCCACGCGGAGAGGCATTCCTGTTGTTGGGGCCAGAAGTGGAGGTGTTTTGGGGGCTAAAGTCATCATGAGGACATTCTTGAGGCTGGGGGTTGAAGCATTTTTGGGTTTAAGGCTGAGGCAAAAGCTAATAAGAGCAACAGAGTTAGCTCTGTATAAATGCTTCACAGTTAGGTTCATGCCTTAGATATTGGGGTCAACTTTCTTGATCACCGTTAGGTGGGATCAGGGTTGTAGGCTGATGAAAGTCTCAATACTGCACAGCCAATACTGTTCCAGCCTTTGCTATTTTGCGGGGGACCTCCAACTAGATATCCCAAGTGTCTGCTGGAAACAATTGGGAGTATCCCAATTGAAGTCCTTTATCACCAATAGGTTCCATTAGCTGTAGAATGATGGGGAAGAATTTTTCCTGACCCTGGTAGCTACCTGGGAGGAGGGGGTAGTCTGTAAAATAGCAGAGAGCTGTGTTGGGTTGGTTCCAGGATGCTGTTTTGTCACTGATGAGTCTCCCCAGTGGTGGGCTGCGAGGTGGGTTAGCTGCCTGATCCATTGGGGATGGGCAGCCGATTTGCATAATTAAAGGCCCTATTAAGAGTCAAATTACCGCAGGGCAGGCCCCATCATGTGAGGAGGGTGCCGGCTTTATTGAGCTGGTCTCCCTGCAACACCCAAGGTGTCCATCAGAACCAGTGGCTCAATGGTCCAAAAAGGTGACTGCAGTAGAAGAACCAGCCCCTGTGTCCCCAGTGATTCCCCCTGGAGGAGTTTCCCTTCTGAACCACAGCCCTGTGAATTTTTTAGTTTTAATCTATTCATGGAGGCATCCCGAGGTCTCCTGCCTTTTTTGTTGTTCTTTCACAGGGTGTGGACATCATTGGCTAGGCCAGCGTTTAGTGACCATCCCTAAGTACCTTTGAGAAGGCAGTGGTGGGCTGCCTTCTTGTACTGCTGAAGTCAGTGTGGTGTAGGTGTTTGATGGACATGCTCGGTTCATGGGTCTTATGAAGAGCGACTGTAGCCTGACTCAGGTAATTACTCAAAGCTACCTTATTTACACTATGCACAAAATATACAAAGTGGGTTACTGAGTAGGTACATCTCTCCTGAGTGCTTCATGTCTGCTTTTTTGCTTTTTATTCATTCTTGGGATGTGGGCGTCGCTGGCTGGGCCAGCATTTATTACCCATCCCTAGTTGCCCTTGAGAAGGTGGTGGTGAGCTGCCTTCTTGAACCGCTGCAGTCCATGTGGTGTAGGTACATCCACAGTGCTGTTAGGGAGGGAGTTCCAGGATTTTGACCCAGTGACAGTGAAGGAACGGCCTATATATTTCCAACTCAGGATGGTGAGTAACTTGGAGGAGAACTTCCAGGTGGTGGTGTTCCCATTTATCTGCTGCCCTTGTCCTTCTAGATGGTAGTGATCATGGGTCTAGAAGGTTCTGTCTAAGGAGCCTTGGTGAATTCTGCTATATAGAGTCCCTAGCACATGACTGCTAATAACACAGAAACATCATAGTCTACATCAATCGTTAGCATGTTTATTCTTTTAAACCATTATACTACAATAGGAACACCCACAGTGCTATTAGGAAGGGAGTTCCAGGATTTTGATCCAACGACAGTGAAGGAATGGTGATATCGTCAGGATGGTGTGTGGGTTGGAGGGGAACTTGCAGGTGGTTGTGTTCCCATGCATCTGCTGCCCTTTTCCTTTGGGGTGGTAGAGGTCACAGATTTTGTAAGGTGCTGTTGAAGGAACCTTAGTGAGTTCCTGCAGTGCATCTTATAGATGGTACATACTGCTGCTACTGTGTGTTGGTGGTGAAGTGAGTGAATGTTTAAGTTCATGGATAGGGTGCAATCAAGTGGGCTGCTTTGTCCTGGATGGTGTCAAGCTTCTTTAGTTTTGTTGCAGCCACACTCATCCAGGCAAGTGGAGAGTGTTCCATCATACTCCTGACTTGAGCCTTGTAGGTGGTGGAAAGGCTCTGGAGATTCAGAAGGTGAGCTACTCACCACAGTATTTATATGGCTGGTACAGTTCAGTTTCTGGTCAATGGTAACCCCCCAGGATGTTGATAGTGGGGGATTCAGCAATGGTAATGCCCTTGAATGTCAAGGGGAGATGGTTGGATTCTCTCTTGTTAGAGATGGTCATTGCCTAGTGTAGCGCTAATGTTGCTTGCGACTTATCAGCCCAAGCCTGAATATCATCCAGGTCTTGCTGTATACGGACATGGACTCCTTCAATACCTGAGGAGTTGTGAATGGTGCTGAGCATTGTGCAATCATTTTTTTAATATTCGTTCATGGGATGTGGGCATCACAGGCTAGGCCAGCATTTATCGCCCATCCCTAATTGCCCTTGTTCAGAGGGCAGTTAAAAGTCAACCACATTGCTGTGGGTCTGGAGTCATATGTAGGCCAATCCAGGTAAGGATGACAGATTTCCCTCGCTACAGGATTTTGATCCAATGACAGTGAAGGAATGGTGATATCAATGGGTCTTTACAATGGTGTGTTGGTGTATTTACAATGGTGTGTTGATGTATTTACAATGGTGTGTTGGTGTATTTACAATGGTGTGTTGGTGTAATTACAATGGTGTGTTGGTGTATTTACAATGGTGTATTGGTGTATTTACAATGGTGTATTGGTGTATTTACAATGATCAGCATTGGTTTCCTGGTCATCATCAGGCTTTTAACTCCAGATTTTTATTGAATTTAAATTTCACCATCTGCCATGGTGGGATTTGAATCCAGATCCCCAGAGTATTTCCTGAGTGCCTGGAATAGTAGTCCAGTGACAATATCACAATATACCATCATCTGTGAACATCCCCACTTCTGTCCTTTTAATTAAGGGATGTCATTGATGAAACAGCTGAAGATGCTATAGGGGATTCTGCCCATTGGTAATGCCAAAGATAGATAGGTAGATTCTCTAGATAAAAACAAAAAAACTGCGGATGCTGGAAATCCAAAACAAAAACAAAAACAGAATTACCTGGAAAAACTCAGCAGGCCCGGCAGCATCGGCGGAGAAGAAAAGAGTTGACGTTTCGAGTCCTCATGACCCTTCAGCAGAACTGGGTGAATCCAAGGAGAGGGGTGAAATATAAGCTGGTTTAAGGTTGGGGGGGGTGGGTGTTTGGGTGGGAGGCGAGAAGTGGAGGGGGGGGTGGTTGTAGGGACAAACAAGCAGTGATAGAAGCAGATCATCAAAAGATGTCAACAACAATAGAACAATAGAACACATAGGTGTTAAAGTTAAAGTTGGTGATATTATCTAAACGAATGTGCTAATTAAGAATGGATGGTAGGGCACTCAAGGTATAGCTCTAGTGGGGGAGTTTTTTTTAAATTTTTTTTTAAAAAAATAATGGAAATAGGTGGGAAAAGGAAAATCTTTATAATTTATTGGAAAAACAAAGGAAGGGAGAAACAGAAAGGGGGTGGGGATGGGGGAGGGAGCTCACGACCTAAAGTTGTTGAATTCAATATTCAGTACGGAAGTCTGTAAAGTGCCTAGTCGGAAGATGAGGTGTTGTTCCTCCAGTTTGCGTTGGGCTTCACTGGAACAATGCAGCAAGCCAAGGACAGACATGTGGGCAAGAGAGCAGGGTGGAGTGTTAAAATGGCAAGCGACAGGGAGGTTTGGGTCATTCTTGCGGACAGACCGCAGGTGTTCTGCAAAGCGGTCGCCCAGTTTACGTTTGGTCTCTCCAATGTAGAGGAGACCACATTGGGAGCAACGAATGCAGTAGACTAAGTTGGGGGAAATGCAAGTGAAATGCTGCTTCACTTGAAAGGAGTGTTTGGGTCCTTGGACGGTGAGGAGAGAGGAAGTGATGGGGCAGGTGTTGCATCTTTTGCGTGGGCATGGGGTGGTGCCATAGGAGAGGGTTGAGGAGTAGGGGGTGATGGAGGAGTGGACCAGGGTGTCCCGGAGGGAGCGATCCCTATGGAATGCTGATAGGGGGGGTGAAGGGAAGATGTGTTTGGTGGTGGCATCATGCTGGAGTTGGCGGAAATGGCAGAGGATGATCCTTTGAATGCGGAGGCTGGTGGGGTGATAAGTGAGGACAAGGGGGACCCTATCATGTTTCTGGGAGGGAGGAGAAGGCGTGAGGGCGGATGCGCGGGAGATGGGCAGGACACGGTTGAGGGCCCTGTCAACGACCGTGGGTAGAAAACCTCAGTTAAGGAAGAAGGAGGACATGTCAGAGGAACTGTTTTTGAAGGTGGCATCATCGGAACAGATGCGACAGAGGCGAAGGAACTGGGAGAATGGGATGGAGTCCTTACAGGAAGCGGGGTGTGAGGAGCTGTAGTCGAGATAGCTGTGGGAGTCGGTGGGTTTGTAATGGATATTGGTGGACAGTCTATCACCAGAGATTGAGACAGAGAGGTCAAGAAAGGGAAGGGAAGTGTCAGAGATGGACCACGTGAAAATGATGGAAGGGTGGAGATTGGAAGCAAAATTAATAAATTTTTCCAAGTCCCGACGAGAGCATGAAGCGGCACCGAAGTAATCATCGATGTACCGGAGAAAGAGTTGTGGAAGGGGGCCGGAGTAGGACTGCAACAAGGAATGTTCCACATACCCCATAAAGAGACAGGCATAGCTGGGGCCCATGCGGGTACCCATAGCCACACCTTTTATTTGGAGGAAGTGAGAGGAGTTGAAGGAGAAATTATTCAGCGTGAGAACAAGTTCAGCCAGACGGAGGAGAGTAGTGGTGGATGGGGATTGTTCGGGCCTCTGTTCGAGGAAGAAGCTAAGGGCCCTCAGACCATCCTGGTGGGGGATGGAGGTGAAGAGGGATTGGACGTCCATGGTGAAGAGGAAGCGGTTGGAGCCAGGGAACTGGAAATTGTTGATGTGACGTAAGGTGTCAGAGGAATCACGGATGTAGGTGGGAAGGGACTGGACAAGGGGAGAGAAAAGGGAGTCAAGATAACGAGAAAAGAGTTCTGTGGGGCAGGAGCAAGCTGAGACGATCGGTCTACCAGGGTAGTTCTGTTTGTGGATTTTGGGTAGGAGATAGAAGCGGGCCATCCGAGGTTGGGCGACTATCAGGTTGGAAGCTGTGGGAGGGAGATCCCCAGAGGAGATGAGGTCAGTGACAGTCCTGGAAACAATGGCTTGATGTTCAGTGGTGGGGTCATGGTCCAGGGAGAGTTAGGAGTAAGTGTTTGCGAGTTGACGCTCAGCCTCCGCGAGGTAGAGGTCAGTGCGCCAGACAACAACAGCACCACCCTTGTCAGTGGGTTTGATGACAATGTCAGGGTTGGACCTGAGAGAATGGAGTGCAGTAAGTTCAGAGAGACACAGGTTAGAATGTGTGAGAGGAGCAGAGAAATTGAGACGACTAATGTCACGCCGACAGTTCTCAATGAAAAGATCAAGAGAAGGTAAGAATCCAGAGGGAGGGGTCCAGGTGGAGGGAGAATATTGGAGATGGGTAAAAGGATCTGTTGAACTGGGAGAGGACTTCTGCCCAAAGAAGTGAGCCCGGAGACGAAGACGGCGGAAGAAGAGTTCAGCATCATGCCGAGCCCAAAATTCATTGAGGTGAGGGCGTAAGGGTATGAAACTAAGTCCTTTGCTGAGCACTGAACGTTCAGCATCGGAGAGGGGAAGGTCAGGGGGTATAGTGAATACACGGCCAGGGTTGGGATTGGAAGATGGGTTGGGGACAGAGGGACAGGCAGGGGTGGAGGGTCCTAGATGGGTGTTGGTGTCGATGAGTTGTTGGAGCTTGCGTTCCTTAGCACTTGAGAGAAAGAGAAAAAGTTTCTTGTTGAGGCGTTGGATGAGCCGAAGGATAAAATGAAACTGGGGGCACGCGCAGCTTTGAAAAGGGTACGGCGCTGCTGCTGGAGGGAGAGGTCGAGTGTGTTCATATGGCGGCGCATGGCACTGAGCGTGGATTTCAGAATGTGATGGGAACAGCAATCCGAGAAACGTTTTATGTCCTGGAGATACCGGTAATCCTGGGTGGGTTCGAAACATGAGGGGTGGAATTTCAGTTGAAATCCACGTGGGGTAAGTCGGAGATGGAGACAGTCACTCAGAAAGGAGATATGGCTGTGAAAGCGGGTTTTAGTAAACACCTTGTCAAACACCAGGAGGGACCAAACGTAAACTGGGCGACCGCTTTGCAGAACACCTGCGGTCTGTCCGCAAGAATGACCCAAACCTCCCTGTCGCTTGCCATTTTAACACTCCACCCTGCTCTCTTGCCCACGTCTGTCCTTGGCCTGCTGCATTGTTCCAGTGAAGCCCAACGCAAACTGGAGGAACAACACCACATCTTCCGACTAGGCACCTTACAGCCTTCTGGACTGAATATTGAATTCAACAACTTTAGGTCGTGAGCTCCCTCCCCCATCCCCACCCCCTTTCTGTTTCCCCCTTCCTTTTTTTTCCCAATAAATTATAAAGATTTTCCTTTTTCCACCTATTTCCATTTTTTAAAAAAAAACACCCCCACTAGAGCTATACCTTGAGTGCCCTACCATCCATTCTTAATTAGCACATTCGTTTAGACAATATCACCAACTTTAATTTTAACACCTATGTGTTCTTTTGTACTATTGTTGTTGACATCTTTTGATGATCTGCTTCTATCACTGCTTGTTTGTCCACACAACCACACCCCCCACCCCCACCTCTCTCTCTCTCTCTATCTCTCTCCTCCCCACACACACACCTTAAACCAGCTTATATTTCAACTCTTTCTTGGACTCGAACTCAAGTTCTGTCGAAGGGTCATGAGGACTCGAAACGTCAACTCTTTTCTTCTCCGCCGATGCTGCCAGACGTGCTGAGTTTTTCCAGGTAATTCTGTTTTTGTTTTTGTTTAGGTAGATTCTCTGTTGTTGGAAATGGTCATTTCTGGCACTTGTGTGACGTGAATGTTACTTGCCACATATCAACCCCTCATGCCCAGTATATGTATATCATATTATTAACTTTAGGTGAATACTTTAAAAATAATTGGACACAGACAAGCTGTTAACGTGGACTTTTAGCATTTGGTCTACAAACAGTGTCAAGTCACAGTGACTGAGATGATTGACCTCCAACAATTAGAACCATCTTCTAGTTGTTTGGTAGTATAGAACTGGAGTATTGCTGAAAAAAGAGACATGCCAAAGCTTTTCACCTTGCACTCATCAGGACGCTTTGCAGGAATACCAACATACGAGGAAAACAAAAATTTATACTGTAAAGGAAGAGAGTGCTGATTGGTTGGCAAGTGGACTCTGATTGGTAGAGGTGTTGCCATGGAGAATGCACCAATTGATGGTGACTGAGTTAACTGCCGAGAATTGTTTGCAATTTAAACTCGACAGCTTGCCGCTGATTGGTCAAGGCATTGCCCTAAGGAATGAGTCAGCGAATGGCTGTCAGTTATTCTGTTTAGCTAAAACAGGCACAATTTGTGTACATGCTCTTTCTCTCTGCAATACAACCATCGTTCTTTTCAGCAATACAATCATCTTCCTTAGTGCTCGGTATGACTGCAACCAGTGGAGAGTTTTCCCCTTTATGCTCATTGACTTCAATTTTTCCAGTACTTTTTGGTGCCACATTCATCAAATGCTGCCTTGATGTTAAGGGCAGTGACTCCGTCTGTCTGCCTCAGCATCGGTTGCCTCTCCTGGTATTGATGCTGAATCTGCAGAGCAGCCGGCCCTCTGATTGGTCCAGAAGCATCAGGAACCCACCCATTGTCTTTAATTGGATGGCAAGCCCACAGGCAGACAATTATGCATCCCGCTGCCCACCAAGTACAGGGTCAGCACCCGCGTTTTGCACCAACACCATGGTCCCAAAGCCTGGGGTAAGATTCAGCTCATTGAGTCATTATGGCAGAGAAGGAGGTCAATCTGCCCTTCTTATGCATGCCAGCTCTCTTTAGAGCAATCCAGTCAGCCAGTCCCATTCCCACACTCTATTCATATAAATCTGCATTTTTATTTCCTTGAAGTGACTATCCGATTTCCTGATGAGATTTTGCAGTAGCAATCAATGACGTTTGATAAGGCTCCTGTGAATTTTACTATGTTAAAGATATTGTTGGAATGTGCATGCTCTGCCCATTGGTTCTTGGCATTGAGTGTCCTAACCACTCCATAAACCTCAAAAGTAAGTTTTTAAATGATTAATTCTCCTTCTGGCTCCAGAAATACATTCCTCCCACACTGGCTCCCTCCCTTAGTAAACATTCTGAGTGTCCTACATTTTGTCAAGTGGGAAGATAGCCCAATATCTAAGGTTTAAAGTTATTTCCAAGGCATCACTGACAAGGCAAGCCTTTATTGACAATCCCTAGTTGCCCTGAGAAGGTATTGATACAAGTGAGCCACTTCAAGGTGCAGTTAAGATTCATGCACATTGGTTTTGGGACTGAAATCCCAGACCAGTTAAGTACAGCAGTTTTCCTTCTTTAAAGACGTTGGTGAGGCAGTTGGGTTTTTAATGGCAGTCAAAATTGTTTCCTAGTCACTTTTACTGATGTCAATGCGATTTGTACTCATATTCTCTAGATTACTAGCACAGTAAAATAACAGCTACACCTGTGTACCCTCGTCACACAATACAAATAATAATATAAATTAAGGGTTGTGAAATAGTATCCCTTTGTGTTCTGAACTAGATGTTCCTGCCTCTCCCCTTCCCCATTATGTTCTACTATGTTTTGCCATATAGGCTCAGAAATGAATTGCATTCACAAAAATGCAGTACGCAGAATACCTACACAGAGAGAGAGACACTGGTGCGTGGCAGGAGCATCTATTGTACTGTTTGGTCGAGCAAGTCAATTGAGGATAGCTGATAGGTGAGAGCTGACACAGCTGTGGGGAAACAAATAAAAGTCTCCTATAAGCCTCTCGAAGCATGATGGTGGCAAGTGTGTCGTTTTGAGAACTCAAATTATTCCTTCCATGGTGGCTGTGTCACTGCTTCCCCCACAGGGTTGTGCACAATTCATCTTGACTATTCAGCCCTCCTAGATATGTTTTCTTTATTCATTTATGGGATTGCTGGGAAAGCCAGCATTTGTTGCCCGTCCCTAATTTCCCCTTGAACTGTGTGACTTGCTAGGCTATTTCAAAGGGCAGTTAAGAGTGTGTGTTATATGATGTTATATTATCTGTAAATATCTGTAAATAGCTAGGAACTAATGTGTTATATATGTGTTTCAGGGGCCCACATTTCACAGCTGCACTAAAGTTAGTACCAGGCAGCATGGCAAAATTAAACATAAAGACGTTCTGATATTTACAAACTTTAAATGTGATTATTCACAACATTTGGGAACCAAAAGACAACAGCAGCACTTAGCATGGTGGCAGCGAGTGTCCCTGAGTAAACCTAAAGCATTTGAAATTAATATAGTGCTTATTTGGAAAATCGATCCACATTAGTGCCTGAAGAAAAAAGTAGTGAGGTATGAAAAGACAAAGAGAAGTGTTGAACGGCACAGCAATGAATGCACAGCCACAGCTTATTATGAATTGGGAAGCTCTTGATGTCATAGAGGCATTTGCGAAGTTTAAACAGAAGTACAGACTGACATTCAGTAGTTTCCTAAAATGCGCCAGCAATGAAGAGAGGGTCAGTTATATCCTTTTGTGGGCAGGGGATATTGGATTAAACTTACTTACCAGCTGGGAGCTTACTGAAGAGGACAGCAAAGACCCAGGCAAAATTCTTGAAAAATTCAGCAACCATCTGCAGCCAGAATCGAATCATCAGATTTTTTGGTATGAATTTCAAAGCCTCAGACAGGAATTAGGTGAGCCAATTGAGTATTTGTAAGAAAATGCTTGTCCATAGAAAGGTGTTCTGAAACCAAACAACGTCACGCTAACAGCATACAGGGAAGCTGTGATTTGACAGCCAGGAACAACCTAATTCAGAGAGACACACAAAGGCAAAGATGTTTACAGTATGTCCTGTGTCTCTGAAACAGATGGTCCTGTTAGCCTGGGGTTGAGCAGCTGTGAAGAGCTGCAGATTATCTCAGCAAACCATGAGTAAAGGAAGTGACCCTGAGGGTTCAAGAGAGTACACCCATTTGGGGGAGGCAGCAGCATAGTGGTATTGTCACTGGACTAGTGATCCAAAGATCCATGGTGATGCTCTGGGGACGCGGGTTCAAATCCCACCACGGCAGATTAAAACCATTGTCGATTGTCAGAAAAACCCATCTGGTTCATTAATGTCCTTTAGGGAAGGGAATCTGCCATCTTACCTGGTCGGGCCTACACGTGACTCCAGACTCACAACAATGTCTCTGACTCTGAAATGGCCTAACAAGTCATCAGCTGTATCAAACCACTAAAGTGAACCTGGATATGTTCCAGCAGAAAATATACAAGACATACAGGGAATGCAAAGGAACAGTCGGCATTGCAGACAATACCCTGATATATGGTGTAGATGAAAAAGATCATGAATACAATCTACATGAGGCCATGGAGAGAACCAGGAAAACTGGGATCAACTTAATAGTGAAAGTGACAGAAAGCCAGTTCTTCAGAATGATGTGCACACCTTACAAAGTCAAGCCTAGTCCTGACAGAATCATGGCTATCTCTGGAATGGAGCCCCAAGAGATAAGAGAGAGTTAAGAAGTTTCCTTCGCTTGATCCAATACATGAGCTCGTTCGTACCGCATATATCCGAGCACACAGGAACCTACAGGAGCTGAAGAAAGAGGATATGGAGTACCAATAGTCAGAGTCACACAGCAGGAGTTTAATCAAACTCAAAAAGCAAGCTACCGAGGGATGGCCTGATACGATACAGCAATTTGGCAGTACTGGTCTATCACTTCCTGCGGCTGTACAGCAGTAAAAGGAGATGATAGGTACTGAAGTACCACCCAGACCATGGCTTACTGTTGGAGCTGATTTATTCACACACAATCAAGAATATTATCTCATTGTCGCAGACTACTACTTGAAGTTTCCTTTTATCTGGAAGGTGAAAGACTTGAGAGCCAAAACAATCATCTCAGCGGTACAAGTTCTGTTCACTGAGCAAGGGAATTCCTGAAAGATTAATATGTTAAAATGGAACCCAGTTCATATCCAGGGAAATTAAGAAACTTGCTGAAGAGTATGGGTTCAACATCATCACCTCATCATCATTACGCTTGAGGACATGGGTTTATAGAAAGAGACGCCCAGGTGGTCAAGAGAAACTTTGTGAAACGTTGAGCGATAATGGAAGGCCCAAAAGTTGCTTTATTGTCACTCCGATCCACACCTCTCAAGGCTGACATGTAATCACTTGCAGAGTTGCTGAATGGAAGAAAATATAGGATGACTCTGTCTAGCAAAATAGATTCTCCAAGTGACCAGGAGAAAGTGAGACAACAACTCATTGAAGTACAAGAAAGAGGAGGTCAGCACTTCAACCAACATGCTAAATCCCTACCTGAGCTGTTGAAAGAGCAAAGTGTACATGTACAGGATCCAATCGTGTAAACCTGGAGCCCAGCAAAAGTTGTTGCTGAAACCGAGACACCAAGATCATATGTAACTGAGACCGAAACCAGTAAGCGAATGAGGAGAAACAGAGTCTGTATTTGACCTACACCAGATTGGAAACATGGAAAAGACCAGTAAAAGCAACAGAAACATCACCAGGTGATGAGGCAACATTAGCAACAACAAACACGACTTCTGCAACACCAAGGACAACATGTACAACATTGTCTATAAGATCAATACCAGTAAGAACAACGAATGCCAAATCTACAAGATGGAGGCACAACATCTTAGTAATACTTTGATTAATATTTTAGAAGAGAATACACACTATAAAAAGCTCTAAGAAGGGGTTCAATTCATTTCCAAAAGTCAATTGATTACCTTTAGCTTTTAAAATTTAATGATAGGGGCATTGCGTTTTATAGAAAGAGGAACGTTATATATTGTATTATCTGTAAACACCTGTAAATAGCTAGGAACTACCAGCTAGGAATTAATGTGTTATTTGTAAGTGTTTCAGGGGACCGTATTTCACAGCTGCACCAGTCTGTCCCAAACAGCATGGCAAAATTAAATATAAAGAGTTTCTGATCTTCACAAACTTAAAGTATGATTATTAACAACATCTGAGAACTGAAAGACAACAAGAACTCATGTCACTGTGGGTCTGAAGTCACATGGAGGCCAGACCAGGTAAGGATGGCAGATTCCCTTCCCTAAAGCGCATTAGTCACAATTACTGAAACTAGTTTTTAATTCCAGATTTTATTGGTTGAATTTAAATTCCACCAACTTCTAAGGTGGGATTTGAACCCATGTCCCCAGAGCATTAGCCTAGGCCTCGAAATTACTAGTCTAGTGACATTACCACTACATCATCATCTTCCCCCTGTGTATCTCCCTAGTGGCATGAGCGCTTGGTGTTGCTAAGTTAGAGCATTCCACACTGAGCCTCACATTTCAGAACTTATGCTGTCCCCATTGTAGATTTTTGGGACCATTATGTTAAGCCTTGTGTCATAGCGTTAAATTCAGCCGAGTTCCTCCTTTCAGTCATTTTCCAGTGAATCCCGCTGGAAATGTATGTGTGTTGACATCAGGCAAGAACAGGAATTGGCTTATATTATCCATCCACCCTCAATCATATGAAGAACGGCCAACTAGGTGGGTTACCCATGGTTGGCCAGCACCATAGAACCATACTCTATCTCAAGTTAGCACCTTCAGAAAAGACAGAGAGAAAATTTGAAGCAAAAATTCTGAGCTCTATTTAAGAAGGGAGTCTCCTGTATAATACTGCTTACCAGTTGCATCTGTCTATGTGGATCTTTCCCCACTGTCACCCATCCTTCCACTAGCAGAAGCCATGATTCTTTAGTGTTATCAGACTGAAGTTTGACTCCTGTCCTATAAGCACATCCCCTTAATGTCCTTGTTTTCTTCAGAAGTATTGGCATGTTACCTAAAATGAGAGTTTTGGAAAAATATGGAGACTTAAAAGCAGCCAGCCATTTGGCCAATTATGTTCCATTTCCATCCCGCTGATGAAGGCAACTATTTCTCACATATCTTTTGCCCCATAACTCAAACTTAATTATTATTTAAATATTAAATCTGTTACAATCCTACCAATAGATCTAGCCATTCTTGTCTCACCCTTCATTACACCTCTTTCTTCCCTCTAATGATTAACAATGGAATCTTCTGCTCTCTCTGGTGGCAAGCTTGGGGGTGGGAAGGCCATGTACTTAGGCCAGGTGGTGGAGTACCTGAACCCCCCTTGCCTTCCCGCCTCCTTAATTTCTGGGCGGATAGGCCCATGGTCGACCTTCTCTTCCCACTACCAAATGAAGCCCTTAATTGGCCATTTTATGACCACCTCATCCTGTTGCCACTGGTATTAACCCAGCGGTGGGTGAACCTGTCACCATGCGGCGAGTACGGCAGCTAAAACTGTGTGGTCAGCTTGTCATCTCCGGTGGGGCTGTAAGGGTGGTGGGGTCCCTTAATGAAAAGCACTCAGTGCCTGATCGAGGGACATCGGGGACCAGGGGGACCCACTGAGAGCCATTCCGTTGCCCTTGCTGCCGATCCCCCCTGCTTCCAGTCCCCACCCCACAAAACACCCCAGCCCACATTATTTACCTATGGCCTGATTCACTCCACAATGCTGGGACTCCTGGTGAGACTTCCCAGCAGCTGACGTGGCCTCCCAGTGGCGCTGCCGAGCACAAGAGCTGCTGGCCTCTGATTGGCTAGCAGCTCTCGGTAGGCGAGATTTCTGACCTCCACCCTGGTTCTTGATTCCAGGGGGAGGGTCCACCGCCATTGCCTGACTGTCCTGTGCGTTGATGGGCTTTCTCAAAAAGAGGTAGTGTGGGTCCCTCACTGGCTGTCAGCTGACGAGACCCTGACACATCAACAAGATCCTGCCCTCCATATTTTTAAAATAAATTGAAAGTTTTAGCTGTCACTCTGCCACTGAGGTACAAAGGTACAAAACTGACATTCCTAACCATCCTCTTTGATTTACATTTGATTGTATTAAGGAAAAAACCCTCAATTTTCTGCAGTCCTTTTCTGAAGACCCTGATTCATGCTGGGGTCCAGTTCCAGGAATGTGCCGGGGAGATTAATACTTACAGAATGGATGAGGAAAAGGTGGGTAAAGATGAAAAATGGTCTGCCTGGGAAAAAGTCATCAATGGTATTCCACAGATTTCATCTGGAGTCCTTGCTGATTGTAGTCATTGTGCATGACATAGAACAGGGTGTCTGTAGTCATTTACTGATGCATAAGGCTACTTGGGTAATGAGCAGAGAGGATATTGAAAGCTGGGGTGTGGAACTAAGCACAATCGTTCTTTCAAAGAACCAGCCACAGGCACAATGGGCCAAATAGCCTCCTTCTGTTGTGCTGTTTCTATGATTCTATGATTATATTCAAGGAAATTAGACCAATTATGGAGTATGGTATGACATGTAAATTTTAACGTGTGTAATTATAGAGCAAATGGATATAAGACGGGTAACTAAAAACATGGGAAATTGAAATTGTCTCCATTCATAAAAACTGAAACAGAAAATAATTTAAGAGTGATTATTAATCGTACCATGAAAGTATTTTGGCAGCTGATACAATTAGCCATGAGGACAATCAGATATTGACTGGAAGATGTTGGATTCCAACAATTCACACTGACATTCTACAGATCATTGGGGAGACCAAATTCAGGAACGTGGCCACATGGCATGTAATGTTGATCATCCTACTTCGAAGAGGATATAGCTGCATTATGAAAACATTCTGAGGAGAGTGGATAGACTCAGACTCATTCCAGCTCTTAGGGAACTAAGACTTGAAGAAAAGCTCAAGTGACTAAACTAATTTTTGATAGCAGAACTATGATCAAGTGGGGAGAGGATAGAATCCTTTAAAGGTATAGACAAGTTGAAGTAAATAAGCTAATTAACTTGGAAAATCAACAGAGGGCTAAAGAATTCACAAGTCTTAAGCATGTTTATGTGTTGGAGAAAGTTACCTAACTCCCACAAGTTGATGGATCAGACACAACAAAGGAAATTGACTCAAAGTCAAGTAGCATCTTTAGAATCAAAATCTGTTGAGAAGGGAGATTAAGGAATACAAGGATATTAACAACATGGATTGACTTTCTCAGGGGGGTGAAGAGAAGCCAGTGACCCTGAAACTAGTGATTAAATAGGTAATGTTTAGGAGAGGACGGGACAAGTTGATGATAGAATGGGTCAAATGGTCCGTTCTTGTTTCAGGCTTTCTGATATTCAGACCATTCGTTCTGAATGGGCGATAAGTTTAACCCCCTGATAAGCATCATCCAACATGTCACTGAGGTAACCATGTTTCATGTATGAGATGTGACGGGAGGTGGATGGGGGTGGTGTTTGGGGGGGGGGGCGGTGGGTGAGCATCACAAGTAAACTCATTAATCATGGGAGAATCCCAATTGACCATAATTGTGTCTTGTCTTAATTTATATCCTCATCTGCATATTGCACAGCAGGGGTCAATACATAGCCATTCCCCTCACTGATTTTCCCTCACTTCACTAAAGTTTCTTCACTAAGTTTAACTCCTGTCTTTGCTGAGGTTTTATATTCAGTATTGACAAGGGACTCAACCTAATATATTCCTACTGTATATGGTTGTGTTCCACAACATTAATTAGCTAATGGGTTACAAAGCACCTGGATTGATTATGCATTACAGGCTTGGGCCCAATAATTGCGAATTCAAGCCCTGCAATAGGAATTAGAACTCACAACCTAAACGAAGCTGTCTTGGATTGTTGCTAGTGCTATCTTTTAAATGATGTCTTTTGCCTGTTTAAAAGAATGTTACAATTTCAAACAAAAATTGGATTTTCTCCTGACTTCTTCCTCAAACCAATATTATCAAAAGAAAAACAATAACTCATCATTTGTCTCACTTGTTTATTGGAACTTGTTGAGCAAGTAAAATCTAGTAGAACTGTTTATATAAGTCACTTGGCTTGAGTCAGAGCCTTTAGAAAATTCAGGAAAATAATAAAAATATTGTGCAATAGAATGTTCTTCGTGACGTTCAAGTTACATCTGTTCTTCCTTAAAACACTGGAATTCAAAACTGGGTCTAAAGTAACTATTAGACAATATACATTCAGAGTAGCTTTAATTGAACTCAAGGTGCAATGGTATGCTTACCAACAATTCAGTTTTTCTTCAAATAGGGTGACATCCATAAGACTTATTTCTAAATACAATCATATGTGGTCCCTCTTGAGTTATTATAGTGAAAAAGCACCTCATTGCAACAAAAGACTCAACAAGGTAACAAAGCAAGGAAAGACAAAGCCAACTGTCTCCAAATCATGCATATTCTCAAGCAACAATTCTTTCTAAAGCATGATAAAGTGATGAATGCTCATTCTTCACAATGTGGTGCATAAGTCATCAGTCTTGAAATCCAGTAGGTCTAGATTTATAAATCATCGCATCTGTTTGCAGGGAACTAGAGAAATCAAAGGTTGTAGGTTGTTGGATGATATGTGATGGACGATTGCATCTGATTCGGTTCACTGAAACACATTCCTGTTTATGAAAGACCTAACAATCTTTAATTTTCACTACTTATGGAAGCTGTACCAGTTTGAAAATGAACAGAGTACCAATTGATTGGGGCAGTAGATCAAACACTGCAGCACTGCCTGTGTTTGAGGATTCCAGCCTTGACTGAAAGACACAATTTCTTCCAGGTGGACAAACCTGACCAAGTTCAATCTACGGGCAACCACTAAAATGGTAAGCATGATTCCTTTCCCACATCACTCACATTTCCCAGCAGGACACCCAAAATGTTTTACTTCAAACATAATATAAAATAAATAATTTTGAATAATGAAGCAACAGACTAATACTGCATGGCTTTGCCAGTATCATTCATAATTGGAGCTTTTAATTTCAAGGCATTAAGCTTCATTTCCAGTGACTTTATTAAAAATATTTCAAGTATTGAAATAACATTCATTTATTGACGTGTAGGACGGCAATTTTACAGTTCTTCGAATCAAAAAGTACACCAGCCCTTTCATTGATCCGCCACATATGGGATTTAAACCTTAACATAAACCCATATATTATCCTTTAATTATTTCATAAGCTGAGAAACGATTACAGTTTTAGTTGTAAGCATTGACAAATATAGTGCCTTTTGGGTTAAAAGTTCAAGGGAACTTAAGTTTTTTTTGTGAAGTGTCTCACATGCTAAAATTGATTATGATCATTACAGTTTGAACTACGAAATGGATTTCTTACATTTAAAGGAAGAAAAAAATAACTTAAATTAATTGTGCCCTGTTTATGCTCCCAAGCTATCCCAAAATGCTTGACAGCCAATTAATTATGGCAACTTGCAGTTACTGTTATCTGAGAAAACATGGCAACTGGTTTCCACACAGCAAGATCCCACAAACAGCAAAGAGAGAAATAATCAGTTAAGTTGTTTTTGGTGGCATTGTTTAAGGGATGAATATTGACCAGCTTGTTGGAAAAATTCCTTATTCTTCTTTAAATAGTGATGTGAGATCTTCCACATCTACCTGAATGGACATTTGGTGCTCAAATGCCTTCCCACAGGCTCTTGGAAGGCAAATTAGATAGACCTTGCCCCTTTTTACATCTAGAAATTCCTATAATCCAACAATAATGATGATGTGTACAAAGGTTTCATATTAGTGACAACAATTATGCCTAATGAAGAAAATCTTATAATAGATAGAATCTATCTTGCGGAAACATGTTCAATCCTTTACAAGCCAGTAAGAATTCTCCAGGGTGTCCTCTATTCCTGTTGGATTCTGTGTGATTTATCCATTGGCCTCTGGTAGATTTTGAATGAGATGTTTCATTAAGGATAGCTGATCCAATGACTTTGATTGTCCGCTATTAATTTGCTTATAGGAATTCACACCAAAATAGCGATTTAAAAGTATTAAAGTGGTAGATCTTTGCAGTATTCTCTGTTTTTGCTTCAGGATTCCAGCTCAGCTTTGAGGTTAAATGTAAATGCTGCAGTAAAGTCTCTTTATTACTGAGAATTATAGTTACTGAGAAACCCTCTCCCATTTTCCTTTCCATTGGTTCTACTCCATATGTTTAAACGACTCTATAATTTACCACTTTTCGAACATTTGACAGAAGGACCACAAAAAACAGTTTTAAAAGATCATTTACTGCATTTAAAAAAAAATCTCTCAATGTCCTTTTATGCTGAAGAACTGTTATTCCATTTATTTAATTTTTATTAAATGTGGAGTAAGCAATGCTGACATTATTTGCTTTTGTGCAAGAAATGCATTAAACTGCACTGCAGTAAATTACAGATCTCAGCAAATAAGTGGATAAAACAAAGCAAATGAAAACAATTTGCATATCAACTTCTATGGGGGAGGGGCTTAAAGCTGCAATTTGTTATAGGTGAATATGTTGGCTATAATTATTGCTACAAATATTGCTTAATAAAATATGCATGCAAGAAATGTGAAATTTTTGAAAGTTATGATACAATTAATATTTGACAGATAAATTTTAAAATAAACATTCTTCAAAACAAAGGCGATAATAGCAGTAATCTATCATTGTATAAAGCAAAGCTCTGAGAGTGGATATTTGTAAACAGAAGGCTTGCCAGGCACATTTTAGCTTTGAAAACTTTTAGCTCTTTAGGTTTAATAGTTTATGTATTTGTTAACTGATGTATAGGTGAGGCAGAAATATGTGGCATCATTAACATAAAACCTTATCTGCTATAAAATATTGCAGCTTTAAAGACCTTTGTACTATATTGTCCAGGATGAATGGATTTCCATGTCAATTCCTTGGCATTAACACCAATGAATCCCTCACCATCAACTTCCTAAGAATCACCATTGACCAGAAATTAAACTCGACCGGCTGCATCAAGTCCATGGCTACTAGAGCAGCTCAGAGGCTGGGTATTTTGCAATGAATGGTTCACTGCCAGATTCCCTAAAGCCTCTATACCATCCACTAGGCACAGTCAGGATTGTGATGGAATTCTGTGCACTTATCTGGATGAGTGTAGCCAAAGCAAAACTCAAGAAGTTCAACATTGTCCAGCGCAAAGCAGTCTGCTTAATTGACACCCCATTCACCACCTTAAAAATTAACTCCGACCATTGGCACACTACAAAAGATGCACAGCAGAAACTTGCTGAATCTTCCTTGGAAGCATCTTCGTAAGCCATAACTTCTGCCACTTAGAAGGACAAGGCAACTGATGCACATGAATACTAGAGCCTCCCAGCTCCCCTCCAAATCACATACCGTCTCAACTTGGACATATATATTGCTGTTCCATCATTGTTACTGGGTTTAAATCCTGGAACACCTTGCCTAAGAGTATTTTGGAGTATAATGGACTGCAACTGTTCAACAAGAAGGCGCACCACAACCTTCGCAAGGGCAGCTATATGATGAGCAATAAATAATGGCCTTGCTATCAACATCTATATCCCAAGAATGAAATTTTAGTAAATTGAACCAGACTAAGTGAAAGCAGAATTCAGGAACTTTTTAGTTGTGGATACAAAATCTAAGCCAACCTACATCAAACCAATTTTATTGAAGACATGTATACTGCTGGTGCATAATGTGTATTTGCTAGTTTCAAGAAGATAATATTTGCAAACTAAAACAAATAGTCTTCTCAGGCCCTAATATTTCCTGAAGCATCATTCTGGATCCCTACACCCTCCAAAAGTACCTCTTAGCCTAGAATGAATTCTTGGGCATAAATAATTGAAAAGGCATGTACAAATAAGGAACTGCTCCTCTATTTCAATTCTTCTGTTTACTTCTCCTGCAGAGAAGATGTAGATTTATCTTGCTGAATCTGCAAACTTTCGAGTTTGTGAAAAATATATACAGTGCAAACTCAGAAACAAGTGAAATACCCTCATCGATGGCCTGGCGATACATTCTAGAGAGCCTAAGACTCACATTGTGAAGGCTGCAATGTATTTTGTGAAGATTGTGTTAGGGTTAGGGATCATTGCTCATTGCCGTGCTTGTGGCATCACTGATCTGCCTCAAGCGAGGCTGATAGGAGCAGCCCAGCCGCATGAGGATAGACAGATTTAAATAAATTGAAGCAATTGAGCAGAATGCAAAATAGACCCAATTTAGCATGTTTGAATTACACTACAAACACTAATTTTGTCCTCCCTTTCTGGATCGCATACTAATGAATTTTGGAAGTGATAATTATGTCTGCTATTATCTTGTCTATTAGTTTTACATCAATGGAGCCAGCTGCCGAAAAGGGACAAAAATGACTATTTAATCATTTCCAAGTCAGCACAAATTCAACAGCCTGTAGGCTGATGACTGTTAACTGACTGCGCATGAAATATTAAGTCTGTGTGCAGGATAAAACTACACAGTGTAAACAATTAATAATGACAAAAACCTTTAGTGGGACCAAATAAACCAGAAGTAGCTGCTAATGATGCATTTTTACTTCTAAAACCTTTATTACCTTACATTAATATTCTATGTAATTGGTGATGGACTTACAAGCAAGACAGAATCCTGTTGATAGCCCCAGCACAGCTCTTCTTTGGTTCAATTTACATGGAAGCCCATTCATCCCTTGATTTTTACATTGAGAAGTGAGGACAAATAGGCAACAAATTAGAAAAAGAGAAGAGGAATAGATTGTAACATTTCCAGCAGTGATTACCAGACCGTTACACAGCGGCTTCACGTAGAAAGTAGCACCTGAGCTTCCACCAGAAACAGAAACTAAATTAGAAAAACACAATGCTTATGCATTCTTGTGGTATCCACCACAGCTGGAGCTATTACCAAGGTCATCATTTGCGCATAGTCTTAACTTCACAAGCACACTTAAAAATATTACTCAGACCCAATACACCCCATGATTGGAGAACTTGAGAATCAGAAAGGAGATCACAAGGAATTCCAATCTGTGTTCTGTAGGTACAAGATTCATAACAGTTTCACTGTTTTATTCTTCCTAAATATTAACCAATTTTTTTTAAACCTGTTTTTTCGTTGTCTCTTACACGATTGATTGGTGTGTTTGGAGGCTGAACCATGTCTATATGCAACAGACTGAACAGATCAGCTGGTCTTGTCGTTCTTTTCCATATGGTACTTCTGTGGAGAAAAAGGTGGTGTACACTATCGCTGGTTTAATACAGGTGTGATGACCCCACTTGGATCAATTTGGACCTTTTGAGTCCAAATGTTATTCTGAAAGGAAAGAAGCTGTTTCTGCAGTACTTTGTGCCTGACCATTTAACATAATCATAGCAATAATCTGACAGAAAGAAAGCTGGACCAAAGGCCCTAGTTTAAAATTGGCTCTGTTGAAAGAGGAGAAAAAGAACTTGCAAGCACCTAGCTTTCAAACCACTATTGCCTGCAAGAGTCTGAAACACATCCGTATTTCCATTGGTATTGGGGGCGCCAGCGCATTCCCATCCAATCGTAGATATCGAAGGCGAGGTATCATGTCCAAGTCATGGGCATGTAAAGCAATGTTACCAAGGGGACAAGGGCAGATTTCAGTTCCATTGATTTCTGTGAGGAAGGAAAAAAAGTAATTTTAATAATCATACACACATATAATTTATTTTGAAAACCATATGTCCACATGCGTTTCCTGCATCAACCTTTTCCTCAAATTCCTATGTCCACTTTTATGGTGGCATATGTCTATGTAATCCAGTCACACTGTAATGATAGCCTTTTTCCAGTGGTGGCACTGTTGGCACCTCCATTTTGTACCTCCCAGCTCCTCATTATGTACTGCAAAAAAACATTTGGGCTATACCCAGCTATACATATTAGGAAAGAATTGATAGGTTGAGTCTCTTTTTTCTTTAAAACAGAAGGGCTGAGGGGTGACCTCAGAGGGGAACTTAAAATACTGAGAGGTTTTGCTAGAGTAGATACAGACACGATGCTTCTTCTTCTGGGAAGAACATAACCAGAGGCTATCAATATCCAATAGGATTGCTTTTCCCAAGAAATGATGAGAATATGGAACTTACTAACACAGGGAGTGACTGAAGCGACTCATGTTGATATATCTAAGGGAAGCTAGACAAACATATGAGAGGAAAAGGATTGGAGGGCTATGATGATAGATTTAGATCAGGAAAGATAGAAGGAGGCTTAACTGAAGCATAAATTCATGTTTATGGCATGAACTGGTTAGGCAGAATGGCTTGTTTTTGTCCTGTAAATCCTACGCAATCCTAAAATTCAGTGTACTTTGCAGGTTCCAAAATTGCTTTAAACTTTGTGAAATTATTATATAAAAATAAGGGGAGAATTCATAAAAATGCAGAGTGAATTACACCTGCCTGCCCTGCTCACAAATTCTCCTCACCCTCTGACCCCTTTACACTTGAATTGCCTTCACTCCCTGAGTGCAATGACGCATAGGGCAGCCACTGCCAGAGGCCACAAATACCAGGCATCATTGTGACGTGCAGGGATGATAACACCACATGGGGGGGTGAGGAGGGGACTGGTGAGGGGGTCGGGGGGGCGGTGGTTAGTGGCATCATCATCATCATCATCGTCATCTATAGAGTGACATCATTACATATGGGGATCTATCGCAGTTCGAGAGATAATGTGTAGAGTCTGGGGAAAGGGAAGAAAATATGAAAATCAATCTGTTTTCTGTGTCCCAGTTGCTTTGAGGCTGCTGCAGAAGAGGAAGGGAATGAGCACAGGCCGCTTCCAGTGCTACACTGAAGTAAGTGTACGAAGGATCAAAATGCCAGAGACAGTGGGCAGATCGGCTAAAAACTGGACTGCCCAGTATAAATCCGGAAGAATGGCCACCATAATGACACAGAGGTTAATGCAGTAATTCTTTTGCATTGCATACATAAACTTAAAAAAATGTTTTGAACATAAATTAAAAAGCATTCAGATTTATATATATCTTCATATATAAATTGAAGTTATTTTATATGGATGCCTGATTTTTTAAATGATATTTTAGTGCCTTGATGCAGGAGGATTTTAATTTCAAGATTAAAATAGGGTTTGAGGGATGATTTAGCAGGATATTGTGATATGTGGTGTCATTAACCAACACTGTAGGCATGAATGAGTTATGTTATTTTCTCATGAATGAAAGAACATCCAGAACTCATCACTTTACTGTGACATTGTCGGAACTCTCGTGCAATAATGAATCAATGCCAACTATTAACTAAAGCATTTAATAGCACCCATTTTTTCTGTATAGTCAACTGCCCCATCTCGCATTAAAATAATTAATTTACCAAGCGTAAATCAGACACTAAGATGGTGATTTAGTGATAAGATATTTTGAATGATCAGCTAATTTGAATTAAGAGCTGAAATTAAGATGCTCCAAATAATGAAGTGTTTGTGGTCAATAGTTTAACAGGTATCTTAAAGTAAATGCTTCCTAATTCAGAATAGCTTACCATACTGTATAAAAGTACAACAATAAAAAATGGAACCTACAAATAAAATGTGAGAACTTACTTTCAATATAGTTGTGGCTGAGATATAGGTGTTCCAGCTTTATATTAATCATTGGTATAGAATTGAGTTTGTTGTTGGACAGGTGGAGATCCAGGAGAGTTGATACATTAAAAAGACCATTGGGGATCCCTTGGTCTGTCAACTGGTTGAAATTCAGCCTTAAAAAGGCCAAATGGTGTAAATTCTTGAAATAGTCATTAGGTATTTCCGTGATTTGATTCTTATCCAAGAAGAGTTGAAATATATGCTGAGGGACAGTTGGAGGCATTTTCTTCAAGGAATTGTGAGCCAAATTGAGCTGCATGAGGCTTTTGAGACCTTTGAATGTATTTTTGTTGAAGACACTATCAGATAGCTTGTTGTGGTGGAGATCGAGCAAGGTAAGGTTCTCCATCTTGCTAAAGCTGCCTGATGGAATTTTGGCGATTTGATTCCTAGACAGCCGAAGTTGCTCTAGACTGGATGGAAGATTCGGGGGAACTCCATTCAACTTATTTCTATCCATGTACAAGAAGAGAAGTTTGTTCATAATCTTAAAAACCTCCTTATCAAGTTTTTGACTGGAAATCCTGTTGTTGTCCAAATTGATCCATTTGATTTCCGTTGCATTCCTGAAAGGCCGTTCAGGAAGAGCTTCTATGAAGTTATTTTGGAGATAGACATAATGGATCCTGGGTGGAATGATGGGTACAATTCTTAGATTGCGGCTGTCACAGTACAGTGCATTGGGGTAGTCGGGAGGGCAGTTACACTCTCTTGGACAGTCCGGAAACACTGACTCTGGGCCTGGGGGTAGAGGTGGTGGAAGCACTGTCACATGACTTGGCTCTGTAGGTCCAATGACCACTGCTTTTGCAGGCTTGGGAGGTTTGGGAGGTTTGGGAATCTTGGGAATCTTGGGAATCTTGGGAATCTTGGGAATCTTGGGAGGCTTTGATGGCTTTGGCTTAGGTTGACGACGCTGGCAATGGACAACTGTGGTCAGAATAAGACAAATGGAAAGTATATATCCGAAATGGGTCATGATCCAGTTGAATTTGTCCCTGCAAAAGAAATCGCAGTTGCTAGAAGGTTTTTTTGTATCCAACTTAATGATTAAATAAAAACAGAGAAACAATTGAAAACCAGAGCCTGAACTATGCCTCATGAAACAAACTTGTATACAAACAGGAGATAAAGGGGGTATTGTAGCTCAGTTGCTGGCGTTCTTGCTTCTGAGCCTGAAGGCCTTGGGTAAAGGGCCAGGATTTTTTGCTCCTGTTGGTGCCAGGCATCATGGCAAGTGGGACCGAGAAATATCGCCAGAAGGCCAAAAATCAGCTTTTCGGCATCAGAAAACCAGTTTGCAATTGTGCACTGCAGCCTTCAATGGCAAGCTGCCACAATGGGTGGGGAACGTCATCTCAATATATTTGCATCTCATTATACGGGCTCCTCACTGGAATCATCCCCTGACGATGATCATCAGGGCACAATGGCGTACAATTAGAACAACGTGTTTCACTACGGTACAGAAGTGACGTGCACCTGGCAATGTGCACTTCGTTCATGACTTCGTTCACTTACCTTGCATCGCGCGATGCTCACAGAAATCAGGGCCAAACTTTGCCAACAGTACCACATCGCTTTCAGGGGGCGGCAAGTCTCTACCTACCAGATCAGTGGTAAGGCTGGCGTGGGGGGGGAGGGCTTTTAATTGGCTGCAAGATTAGGGCTGTACTGGGGAAGGAGAAGAACTGGCCTCAGGCATGGGAAGGGGCTGAAGGGCTAGGGCTGCACTGGGGTGTATGAGAGGGGAAGGTTGCACTCAGGCACATGACTGTGGGGAGGGGTGCAGTTGTTTAACATTATCATCAGAACAAGGATGGGGAGACAGTATGTTACAGAATGACATCAGCTTGGGGACAGAATGGGAGGAGCACTGACTGAAGAAGTGCTTCAGTTTACATTGTTGAGCTTGCAAAGGCTGTCCTTGTCCCAGTCCAGGAAGGGGGAGGGCATGTCAACCCAGTCTCAGTCGTGCCCAGCATGTTGAGCTCAGGGTGTGATTATAACATCAGGCGTCTCGGTCCCTGGGATTTCTGGCATCATACTGGGTCGCAGATGGCAGACTCAGTCAGGAGAGGTATCTGCAGCCTACAGATGTGGAAAAGGCATTGGGGGGTATCCAAGGCTGTGTGTTTGTGTGTGTGTGTGTGTGTGTGTGTGTGTGTGGTGGGGGGGGGTGCTGTTATATGTTTAACTGTGCAAGTTGGCACAAGATGTGGAGGGGTGAGATCCACACAGGACACAGGCATATCTGCCTCAAAATGTTCAGGGGCTAACAATGATACCCATCACAATCATGATGGGACCAATGAGTACAGGGGGAGGATTTAGGGGTTCATGAAGGGAGGGAAACATTAAGCTCCTCTGGGATGATGGGAGGACATTTCCATCCTCACAAGGGGTGGGTCCAAGCCTGTCTGACAGGAGAGCTCAGCAGCATCATTTTCCAATCTGCAGTGATGGTGCAGTACAAAGTAAAAATGAGGAGAAACTGGTCTCTGCTGGTGAGGGCTGTGTGGGCAGATTGGAGGGCAGGTGCATACACTGGGTGAGGGGGGGCAATTAAAGGGGCACCCAAGTGAACTGTTCACTTCTCAATAAGGAGAGATGCACAGCTGAGACATGTTAGGACTCTTTCAATGACAAAGCAGGGAATCAGGAAAGTGAAACAATGATGGGAGACTAACCCCGCAAAGTGGCACTGAGCGATCTCCTTGTTTTAACCTCATGTTCACGTGTGGAAATTACCCAGAGCAATAACAAACTTCAACTGAGTGACTGGATGAGCTTCAGAAGTGTGTTAAAATCATGGTGCTGGATGGTCTACAGAAGAGAATGCTCAGGCCCCCTCAAATAATCTCATCGCCTGACTAAACATTTACCCTCAAATTTATTCCATAGGGTGTATTAGAGTGCGGTGAATGATGATCCCAGTGCCTGGGCTGAAAGCACATCCAAGCAACTGGCCAAAGCAATGTCACAGTAGTCGGTCATGTAAAGGAGAGGGGGGATGAGCACCTTGTAACGCACCCTGCACTGGCCATCTTTTCAAGGGAGAGTAGTTGCCAACACAGGAAAAATACCCTTGAACCCACATGTCACTGATGAGGAAGGACCTTTGGAGACTAATGCTGACTCTTGTCTGTTTCTCATTGATACTGCTGAGGGGGACCATCAGGAAGATGGAGCCTGGATTTATTGCTGCCCCATAATCGCATACAGGCAGGAGAGAAGAAAGAGAAGATTTGACGCCTGGCTCACCAAAGGGAGGAGCTAAACCCTCAAGACCAAGGGCCAGCAGGGCCTCCTCCAGACTCAGGGGAAGAGGCTCACAAAGACATCATGCATAGGTGGCTTGCGAGACCAAGGGTGTACAAAACTCTCATCTCTTATCTGCAGATAAGCAAGAACCAGTGTTGCCAACTCCTCCGCATGACCAGGATCTGGTGACTCGCATTTGCCACATTCTCCAGGAATTTGTGCCATGGGAACTGGGAGGGCATCCATTTCCAGTGGCTCTGAAAGTAATGGCTGCGCTCAACTTCTATGCCAGTGGCTCCTTCCAGGGCTCCACTGGGGACCTCAGCAGCATCTCCCAAGCGTCCAAGCACAAATGCAAACATAAAGTCACAGATGCCCTTTTTGCCAAGATCCACAATTATGTCAACTTCAACGGAGATCAAGCAAGCCAGGATGCCAGAGCACTGGGCTTTGCAGTGATTTCTGGATTCCCACAGGTGCATGATGGCAACAGGCACTCAGTACATAAACTGGAAAGGCTACCACTCGCTCAATGTACAGCTGGTCTGTGACCATAAGAAATTAATCATGCAGGTTTGCGCCAGATACCCAGGAACTCATACCCACGACTCATACATCTTGAGAAGGTCGCAGATCCCTGACATCTTCGAGGGACTGCACAGGATCCAGGGCTGGCTCCTCAGTGACAAGGGGGGCCTGCAAAGGACATGGCTGATGACGCCTGTGTAGTAGCCTTTGGCTCCTACAACATGGCTCATGCCACTAGCTGAACACTGGGGGAGCACCCCATAAGGATCTTAAAGATGCGATTCCAATGCGTGGACTGATCTGGTGGAACTCTCCAGTAAACCCCCCAGAGGTTTATTGTGGCTTATTGTGCACTGCACTACCTGGTGCTGCAAAGGGGAGGGGCTTGCCAGGTGCCGACATGGAGGAGCTGCACATCTCCCCCGATGAGGAGAATATCGAAAGGGGTGAGGCTGTTGAGTTGGAGGAAGCCAAGGGTGCAGGGGAAGAGGCCATAGCAGGGCCAAGTGAGGCAGGTGTGCATGTGAGGCCCTCATTGCCACCAGATTCCACAAGGATGAAGAGGATGGCTAGTTGCAGTGAGTACCCTCTTGGGTAAGTGCCCTTCACCATGGGCCAACATAAACACCAGTGTTGCTATTCCTCTCATTTCAACCATGCACTTCCTTATTGTAATGATATGTCTCAGTGAGAACTTTACTCATAGTAACTGTTGGAGTCTGGGAGAGCTGCTGTTTGGGGTGGTAGGCAGGGTGAGATTGTGTGAGACACATTCTTCTCTGCAGGAGTCTATGTTTGCTCATGTCTGTATTCTGCGTCTACATTCAATAAAGCATCTGTTTATTCTAATAAACGTCTCAGCATATTATGACTAGGTACAAATTCTAATAAACCTGAGACTGAATAGTTCCATATGAAGCACACATTGTGCAGATCCTTTAAAGGATGATGAAGTCTCAGGAGCTTGTGTTCTTGCTGAGGTGAAGTGTTAACTGTTGGAGGGTGTCCTGGCATCAGAAGGTGCGGCCTCTTTAAGCGTCTCTCCAGCATCCCAGTCACAGCATCAGCCTACAAGAGCCAGGGGCTGTTCCACTATCCTCAGTGGACTCGCAGTTGTACGTCTTCAACGTGACAAAGCTCCTCGAGGAGATCCATCTCCAGCAGCAGGACAATGTATCCTGTGTAACATTGATGGTGAAGCTGATAGATGACTCTTGGGCTAAAGCAGCCGAGGATGTTTCACAGGTGGGAATCTAATCTGAGAGGATTCAATCCTCTTTGTCACCTTCTTCTCTATCACATTAACATCCAGCATTCTCAGTTAGGGATGCTGGCCCACTTTAATCCTCACCTTGCTATGCATGTGGATCACTTGAAGGTGACATTCAACCACTTGCGTGCCAAACATTAAAATGCCTCCTCTTTAAGACACACATTGTGCCCTCATGGCCAGCCCTGGCCCTTGCAAACTCCAAAATTATCAGACTCCATGAAGCCCTCCAGGTCATTGCTAATAAAGAGCAGACTTCAGTTTCAGTGCATTCTCACTCCTATCCCATTGCTCCCCTCAACATTGTCTAAAGCTGTAATGCACACCTCCAGAGCCTGCTCAAAGCCTCTATTGACTACCAGAAATCACCGTTTGCAATTAACATCACTCATCTCGGCGAGTGTTTAGATGATGGGATGCACAGCGCTGTGATGAAAGCCTTGTGGCCACAATCCAATTACAGATTGAGAAACTCTCAAGGCGTTTCAACTGCTAGGGCAAAAATATGCCTGAGAGGGGCGGAGTTTTGGCAGCTTGAGGTGGTATGGTCCTCCCACTGATTGATGAGCTTAGCAGATGTACACTCAGAAAGTGGGAAATGCGGTTAGCTGACAGTAACCCACACGAGCTCCGGGAATGGGCTCATAGCATGAAACCCTGCCAAGAGATAGAGAGCACATGGAGTTGCACAATATATGACCCTTCTCTATGCGTGAACACATCTCTCCTTATAAACTACACCGTCACCTTTCAAGAATGCAGAAAAGATAGGAGAACAGCTCTGCCTCAATCTTACACAGCCCAGAATAAACATGACATGACCCTGCAATGCATGTGAACGAGGTTCATTCCACAAGGACACTTAACCTTAAGGTCGAGACATCACTGATATTGAGGATGATCTGGAAATAGGCCACACTGTGGTGATATGGAAGCACATGACATAGATGAGAGGCCCATGATAGCGACATGTGCAATAAGTGGAGGAAGGGACCATGTATCGCACCTGACTGACAGCAACACAGTTCATCATAAAAAGGAGGCAGACATGAGAGGAGATGTGCATTCGGTGTATTTCTATTTACATTTGTGAACATTATACAGAAGCTGTGAATACCAGTGCCACTGTTGTGCTCCTAAATCTTTTTAACTTTCCTAACCCTACTGCTAAGAGTTGGTGCTTCCCGACAGCTACAATGGATTGCAGGCAGCCTGTTAACTGCTACACCCTGTTACCTGCGTTGATTTTAGCGGGTGTCCTGTGGAGGGCCGAGTCCAGGAGGGCCCTGACCTTTGGGTGTCCTCCTATGAGGCAGGTGCACCCTCCTCGCATGGAGCTGGTGGTGATGGGGTCACAGGAAGAGGGGATTTGGATCGGACTGTCCCAGAGTCACCCGGGCGGATGGCCCCGAGGTGTCCAGCTCCTGGTCCTCCTTCCCATGGGTCCCCGAGGGCCCTGGCTGACTCCTTGAGGAGAAGGGGCAGATGGATTTGGATCCAGGTGCCTCGCCAACCCTCATGTGCAGCCACTAATGGATGCCACCGATGGTTATGGCGATGGAATGCTGCTCCTACAGCACTGCAGGATTAATGTCCTAGACCAAGGTCTCCATGGCGGCTGCCATCCTACCAGTGTTGGCCTCGGTGCATTGGCATGCTGGCACCTTTAATCTCAGACTGAACGTGGACGGACTCCTCCATCACCTGTTGCAATCTGAGGAATGCATCTCTGTCATCCCTTCCCGATGTTCCCATGATTGTTGCTGCAGCTCCAGCAACTGATTTAGGACCAAGTCCAGAGGCTCATCATCAGACTCAGCAGGATTCTGGCCTCCAGCAGTCCTCCAAGTGCCAGCGACCTCGGCTATCCCTGCCTCTGCCTGCTTTGGAGCAGAGGGTGCACTGCGCTCACCAGGTTGTGACCCTGAGGCTGCTCGAGAACTAGGTCCCACTGAGGTACATATGTCTGCCCTGCTGGAGGGTTTGGTTGGGTGCTGAGATGGCTCTTCTATGGTGCTCTCCTCTGGTTCCTCATCCAAGGCGTCAGCGGGGCTGGAGCTGGAGCTGGAGGCCTGGTTTGTGGATGCCCTCGGGCACTATCCAGAAGTGCCTATGAAAGAAGGGAGAGATAATTAATACATGGTAGGTGACTGTAAAACAGGACAATGCACTCACAGTTTGGTTGTCTGAGGGATGAGCTGGTACTGGATCCTCACTTGCTTGTGCACTGCCCACCTCACCTATGGCACAGGCACAGTCCATGCCCTCTCCAGCCAGGTTGATGGCTCAATTCTCATAGGGAGTGAGCACTTTGATTTCAGCCACTGCAGCCCCTGGTCCAAAACCTCTCCCTCTGATTGTGTGCGAGCTTGTCCTGCCTAAAGACAGATGGTGAGTGTAAACAGGACCCATGCCAGGGCAGATGATAAGGATCAAAAACAGAAAAAGGTGCTGATAGTGGCATTAAGGTAAGAAAGCAGAACATGATAATAGCAGAACAAAGGTAAGCACCCTGTGTGAAAGAACAACATGGAACAAGTAACAGTGCTTACTCTTATTCTGT
Organism: Isurus oxyrinchus; assembly: GCA_026770705.1. Lineage (NCBI taxonomy): Eukaryota > Metazoa > Chordata > Chondrichthyes > Lamniformes > Lamnidae > Isurus > Isurus oxyrinchus. Next base: position 169,522,248 of record JANJGN010000009.1, read on the forward strand.
TATTATCACATTCTGCTTTCTTACCTTAATGCCATTATCATCACTATTTTTAACCCTTGCCACTACCATTAACACTCCCTTTGTCCTTCTGTCCTTTGTCAATCTCTCCTTTGTCCCTACCTATCACTGGCCTTCTATCCAGCTTCACCTGCTCCACCACCCCCCCAACCCCCCTTATACTGCATAAATTTCATCACTTTCTACTTCTCTTTAGCTCTGAAGAAGGGTCATACAGACTCGAAACATTAACTCTGTTCCTCTCTGCACAGACCTGCTGAGTTTTTCCAGCATTTTCTGTTTTTGCTTCAGATTTCCGGCCTCTGCAATATTTTGCTTTTATCAGATGATAAGGTTGCCTGGCATGTGTGGGTGGTGAGTGCAGCCATGGAAGTGAACTACAGAGGAGATGAGGCCAGATGGATATGTGAGAGGGTGTGTGAGAGAGTGAGTGGTGATGTCCCTTGAGCTGGCAGTGAGTGAGGTGTCAGTGAACGTGTGGCAGTCCTGTGAGTGTGTGAGTTTAGAGTGATGAGATGGTTGGCTTACCCTGCTGGCAAGGATGAGATCATTCATCCTTTTTCTACACAGGGTGGTTGACCTCTTCTGTGCTGCGTTGGCACCGACCACTGCTGCCACCGCCTGCCAAGCCAGAGTGGTGAAGTTGGTGGTCATCCTCCGGCCACCACCAGGTTCAAAGACATCACGGCGGGCATCAGCTGCGTCCAGTAGGTGTTCCAGTGAGGTGTGACTGAATTTTGCTGCAACATGCTTCTTCTCCTTGAGGGCCAGGTCCTGGGATGCAGACATTGACAAATCTGGTGCCTGGGGTGAGGAAACTGTGAGCTCACGTCAGGGCAGGTGAATTAGAGGCTGGCTGCCTGTGATCGGGTATGTTTCCCGTGTGTGCATCACTAACGTTGCAGGAAGCAGACGATGTGGGGGAAACCCTGCCATTGGGGCCAGCTATTGCACTTAACGCAATGAGGGGAAAATTCTGCCCTAGGACTTGATGGCTGCAGGAGGATTGCACATAATGTTTTGGGGTTTGGTCTTTGTGGTCTTCTAATCTAAACAAGGAAGGTTTCTCTCTTACCATGAGTAACTCTATTTTGACTCAGACGGGTTGCTTCAAAACTACTTTATTAAAACTATATACAAGATTCAAGGTAGGCACATTGTTCTTGAGGACAAACTGTTCCCTCTGATTCACAGGATGTCTAACACAAGACTGCTGATGTCACTGTTACATCACGATGCCCATCACTAACTCATTACCATAACTATTAATCCATTATACTACACCTCCCTCCAAGTATAATATCAGCTTCTTTAATAACAATGTTAAAGTCCTTACATTGCTTTCTCAAACGTCTGTACCCTACTTTACTGTTACAGATTCTGTCCAACTCCTACTCTCCCCACCCCCATCACCACCGCCACACCCTCCACCTCCATCACCACCGCCACACCCCCCACCCCACTACCAAGTCACTATTATAAAGGTTTCAATCTCCCACAGTGTCCTCGGCTCACTGGGAGGACGTTGTGGATAAATGTGGGCGGTCTGCTCCCTACAGGACCTCATCATCAGCTTTCCAGGACAGCAGGCCACCAGGGGTGTGAGCTCCACAACTGCTGAAGTGTAAATACCGAGACATCTTTCCAGTGAAAGACTGATCCAAAAGGGAAGACTGAAGGGTATCGACACTTGCGCTCTCTTCAACAGGAAGCGGGTAGAGTAACATTCACTCTTAGCGCACTGGGGAGAGACCTGAGAAGACGAAGTAACTTCATCGAAGAATTGCACAGCTATATCATTCACTGCTATATGGAGAAAGAAAAAGTATCCAATATCTGAGATTCCAACAAATCTGGATGACGAAACGAAGAACGAGAAATTCCTGTAGACGTTGTAGGAAATGAAGAACATAAGGTTTTCCGACAACACATTGGAAACTACTTTCACTTTCTGTGGGCAGTGGTAATATCACCACAATATCTTCAGAATGAGGCTGCTGCTTGTGGGCAATGCGAAGCCTGTGTCAACGTAAGAAGGAGAAAATAACACCATTTTCATCAGTGGAATGAACCTCAAGAACAAAATCTAGGTGAAATTCTTGGACAGGATTCTGAAGCTGTGGAAGTTCTAAGGATTTGGCCTCAGCTTCCATACTGAAGGATAGCTTTAATGGAAAGATGGTTTTCTTTCTCTCAGCCAAGCTAGTAGGTCCTACCGACGCTCTGGCAGTGTGATCCTCTATGGAATCAGGCTTTCTGCTCTCCCTGGACACCTCTTCATGGTCAACCAGCAACATATAAGGCATTTCATTGGTGTGTTCAGTGGGACAAAGATACAAGTGCTGCTCTTTTGCACAAACACAGGTGACTCCTGAGAAAAGCAATGTAAACTTTGGCTGTAGATTCAAATAGTGTACCAATCTCTCAGACCTCATCTTCTGACTGATCACTCGGTGCTACAATGGCTTCTTTCTCAGAATTATCTTCAGAAAAGAACCAATCCAGGTCCAGAAGCAGATGGACACCATCTGCTGCAGTGTCTTCTGTGTCCGCTTCCTCCAGCCTAGCCTCAAAAAGAACTGAGAGGTCCACAATCTCAATCTCCACTTGAGGTCTAGTGGATGATGTCTCTATGTTGGTGAATGAACCACTGCTCAAAGAATAAACCTGCTGTTGGACGAAAATCCATTGGTTCTACCCATGACTTCAGAAATTCTTCCATGAAAGGCACCCAGTTGACCTACTGTAGGTCATCATCTGCTTTTTCCAGAATGCCCATTTGTACACATGCATCTCCATTCATTAAGGGTAAGCTTTGATTGTAGACAACATAAAGGGTCTCAAAAATCTGTTGCCCCATGTAGTGAGGGGAAATGGTTATCTGACCTTTTACTTGAAGATTCGTCCCATCTGGGCTTTGAAATTTAATGTCTGGTGGATAGAGGGCTATGGTTTGGAGCCAGCCCAGGTAATCAGCTATTATTGTAATGCCAGCTCCGGTGTCAATTTTAAAATCAGTGTTAAAGCCTTTAACACTGCCACATGTCTGACCAAAAGTCTTGATCAGGACCCTTTACTTCTCCTAGGAACTCTAATTTTGTGTCTGCCGTTATTTCCAATTTTTTGAAATATTTGCATCTCATCAATGCTCCCTTGTCTTCTTCCTCTGCTGAAATTATTAGACTTACAGAATGGCTTGAGGTGTCCCATTTTTCTGCATTGAAAACACTCCATGCTGTTTCTTTGCCCTGCAGCATAGGTACCACAAGATGGCTGCCGAAGAGCTTCCTGCCCTTGTGCCCATTTTCGCAGGCCTTTGAGTGGCTGGGGCCTGCCACCCTTGGGCTTACCCAACTAACAGAGTCATCCAAAGCCTCAGTGTCACAAGATTATAGACCATTTTAGTTCTCTGAGTTTGGCCTGCCTAGCATTCTGAACAACTTCATCAAGTGGTTAGGTCACCTTTCATCTATAAAGAAATTTGACAGCTTTTCATTGTGGACTCTCAGGACAATGTAGTTGTGATTAAGTTACTCTTTCAATGCCTCATGTCCACAAGTACAGGCAAGGCGATATAGGTCAATAAAAAACAATTCGATGGATTCTCCTGGTCTTTGGGATCTCTGGTTAAATCACGCTTGCTCAATTATGAGGTTTTGTCTCAGACTAAAACACATGTTGAACACTTCTGGAACAAAGGCTGCAGAAGTCTCTTCTACCCCTTGTCTCAAGAAGACATCATCAATGACAGGCCCTACGGTGTAAAGGAATGACCTGACCTGGCTCTTCTATTCTTTGGCATGCAAGCCCAATGCTGCTCAGTACTTTAGGAAGGGTCTCTTCCATAGCTCCCAATGTTGACCTCTCAGTGGGCCCTCGAGATTCTCGAATGGGCATAGAAGGGGCAGTGATTACTCGCCCGGTGCTGATATCATGTCCAATTCTCAGTGTGCCTCGCACCAATGTAAGTTTCCAGATTCTCACTACTTACAGGTCTTCTTCCAGTTGTTTGCTGTGGCTATTCTGTTGATGGCACCAAATTGCTGTCAGATTGATGTCACCAATGCTGCTACCATGTTTTGTGGTAATTGTGGTAATCTATAAGGGGAAGGTTTTCCTCTCACCATGAGGAGCTCTAGTCTGACTCAGGCTGGTTACTTCAAAACCACTTTAATAACACCATATACAAGGTAGGTACATCTCTCTTGTGTACAGACTGTTTTACTGGGTCTCTAGCACATGCCTGCTGATGTCACTGTTACACATAATACCTATCACTGACTTATTACTATAACTACTAACCCATTAAACTACACATAATGCAGCCTATCAGGCTGTTAATCAGCCTGCAACACCCAATACCATTCTCCAAGGGAGAAACAAGAGCAAAGATATATCAAACAAACTTATGAAACGTTTCTGACATAAATTCTTAGACAATGCAGCCTGGTATGTTCTGACTTTTGTTATTTTAAGGCCAGTACTAGCCGATTACTTTTAATTCCAGAGGTAGACAACATAATCACCTCACACGCATTTCTATGGCCAGTCTCACCATTGGTGGAGGAAGTAACCCATGTCACTATAATGTCAATATAAGGGTCTGGTCAGGTAACACTGTCTAGCCAAGGCAACCAGGAAAGGATCAATCACTTCTAGTTCAGGTATACCACAGTTGGGAATGCAGCAGGGTTCCTACCACACTACAAAATAACCAAACGTTACTTTTAAACAGTTGAGAAGCCTTGCTAGATATGTAAAAAAAAACAAAGCTGAAATATTGAAGAAATGTAGGAGCACAACACACACATCTCAAGCACCTAACACATATCCAGCAAAAACTGCAGCAGTAACCTTTTCCAAATCCAAATTATTGGGTACAGTTCAGCACTTGTGGCATAATGACAGATTTTTTTAATATTGCTTTCCAAATGATCTCACTCTTTCACTAACTTGGACTGATTAATGACTCCTGGCTACGCCCTGAAGGGCTGAGTTCACACTGAAGGATCCCATTCTTTGTGGCAGAACTGCATCAGCCTTGGTCAGAGAAGAAATAAGAGCATCTGGTGCATCACATAGGATCGTTCAGAACTGCTGAAGTCATAGAATAAAAATGGGATATATGATAACATGGTGCACTCTATGTCATCCCTTTAGCAGCCTATTGCTGGCATCTCCTGCATCCTACTGTTGTGCTGAGACAGGGTCAACAAAAGCGAAGCAGCAATCGTTAACCAAACACTGAAGATGCTGGAGATCTGAAATAAAACCAGAAAATGCTGACAGCACTGTATGGCTTGGATGATATTGGATGATATTGGGTGATGCCTTTACCCATTAAGTAATCAGCGGAGCCAAAATATCCGTTCTGGTCGCAGCTTGTTCATCTCTAGGTGGAGGGTTATGAAGTATTGTGTATGTCAGTAAGAGAATAGCTGAAACAAGATTTCAATGTTTATTTTTTTTATTGGAATGATGTCAGTAGCATGTAGCCCAGGGCAGTAGAATGGCCACACCAATAGTGTGTCCTGACTGACTGGATCAACAGTATGTTACTTGTATGTTCAATTGATTTTTTATCATTAGGTGTTAGGCTAATTAGGGCCCACACTTGGACAGAAACGAGCTGCACCACAGTTGCTGTCATTACTGCAAGATCTCAACATGTTTTATTGATGAATAAATGTCAACATCTGCCCATCAACCAACACTTAAATGAGATTATCTACTCATTTATTTCAGTACTTTTGCTAGGAGCTTGCTGAGCATAAATTGGCTGCTTCATTTCTTACATTATAACAAAGACCATGGTTGAAAATTACTTCATTGGCCGTAAAGCACTTTGGGACATATGAAGGTCATGAAATGCACTATAGAATTGTAAATCTTTCTTATTTATACAATGCACTGTTACTTTATACATGTGATTAAAAGTGCAGTAACATTTTTAATTACATTAGACATCTTCTAATAACATCTTGCTTTGAAAGAGAAGATCAGAGAGGTGAGAGGCTGAATGTTAAATTTTTAGCCTGTTGTATTCTGCTTTCTGGTTTTATTTTGTTCATTTGAATATTAAAATACTCCAAAACATTGTATATTGGAATGAAATGCTCCTTTGTAAATAATATCATCATCACCTGTGGGTTGTTTGTTCAGAATTTTATCATAATAGAGCTTTTCTTCAGCCAACTTAATGGTTTTGGAGGAAATTAGTAATGTTCCTGCCACCAGCTTTTACACAGGTCCAACATGGGAATGTTATTAAAGTATAACAAATGTCATTTAACTATTAAAGTGGGAAAGTTATTTTTAAAGGTTACTGTGGAAAAATATTCCAGGATGCCATTTGTAAAATAATGTAAGGCTTTCTTTATTATAGCTACATGTTAGTTCCTAAACAGTGGCAAAGTACTCTGAATTTAAAAAATCAGTTAGTTATTTATATGTATTTATTCAACAGTTAAAGCCAGAACATAGTAATTACAGTGCAAGCCATCTAATGATTCATATTTTTGAACATTTATGTGTCTATATTTCAATACATTCCTTAAAAATTTTTATTTCTTTAAATCTTGATTTCATATAATCATAGAATGTTGTATGATCCATTCAGGGATCTTTAATATTTAAAAAGAAATCTGAATACCTTGTTCTAACCAATAGAATGAAGCCATAGGATTTCACTTTTCTTTACAAGAGCAACTTAATTGTATAAAAGACTTTAACCAAACATGCACTATTAGCTTACAATATGGTTTATAACAATGTATGTTATGCACTTAGGTTTACTTCTAACATCTCCCAAGAATTCTCTTATAAGGCACATCAGTCTTAAAGTTATTGATATCTGCAGGGATCACCCATAAGTATACCACAATTCTCTGGAGGATTTTCCTCAACTCCAGCTATTCTCAGAGGTAAAACTTTCATTTACCCTCTCTTGGCTGTGGATGTCTCAGCCCTTTGTTCTGGTTACTTATCCAATACTTCCAAGCTAATCTACTTGTTGCTTTCTTTACCGTAAGACTCTGTAGGATCCACTGCGGATTCTTCCACTTGTTTCAACCTGGATAATCTTCGAGCTTCTGTTCCCTGAATCCTGCCCCCTTTCTGCCTCCATCAGGATTAAGTTCTGGCGGGAAGGCCCATGGTCGACCTTCCTGCCCTGATGCCAATTAATTCTCGCTTAAGGGCCTCATCCCTTTGCTGCTGGTATTAACCCAGTGGCGAGTGGGCCCTTCACCATGCAGCATACGTGACAGGTGAGACTGTGCGGCTAGCTTGTCACCTCTGGGGGCTCTCTGGATCAAAGGCACCCAGTGCCTGATTGAGAGACTGGAGATCAAGAAGGGGGGTGTGCCCACTGAGGGCCACACTCTGCCCCTGCTTTAACTGGCCAATTAATGCCCATTTAAGGTCCTCAACCCGCCTCAGCTGGTATTACCCCAGTAACGGCTGGGGTGCTCACCATGTGAGGGTGTGGGCAGTAGGACAAGGAAACCCCTGCGTAGGGGTGGGGAGGGGGAGCAAGGCATTGGAAAAGAGGGTGCCTACAGAGTGCTACACCCTCACCCTCACTGCCAAACCCTGATACAAGGCCTGAGCGACGAAACTAGCCTCAGGTAGATCTCCTACCAGCTCCAAGGTGGTGCTGCTGTTCAACAGAGCTGCAGGCCTCTAATTAGCTGGAGCTTTTCAGGGGGTGTGTCTTCTGCTCCTGGGGTCCTTGATCTCAGGAAAATCCCGCTGCTGTCCTTTAAAGTGCCTGAGTGGCACTTAATTTGACGGGTCGTTCCTAAAAGAGTGGATGTGAACTCTCACCATCTCTCCGGCAGGCAGGCAAGATCCCAGTCACCTCCATTAAATATTCCCCAATGGGCAGAATTTAATTCCCTGACCCCGTGGCAGGTTTGGTGGTGGGGCATTTAATCAGGTGGGAAGGTGGCGTGTGTGGGCCCTGCCACTTCCGCCTCCTCTCTGATTAAGGATAACCTGTGGATGGCCTTCCTACCCTACCACAAACCGCTGGTATTAACCCAGGAGCAGGTAGGGGGAAGGGGGGGTGGGGTGTTTGCTACACAGGGAGCACAGCAAGCAACTTGGTAGGGTTGTCTGTGAGGTCCCGGAGTGGGGAGAGGAATCCCTTGTTCAAAGGCACTCAGTCCCTGATTGAGAGACCCAGTGTCAGGAAGGTGGAGGTGGGTGTGGGGGCTACAGAGATCCATACCCCTGTCCTTACTCCTAAAGTCCCTGCACCACCATTCCCATGACCCAGCCCTCAACCCCAAAGGAAAAAAAAAGTCCAAAATTTTCCAATCTCACTAATAATCAGTAATACTGGCACCAGTGATATTGGAGTTCCTTTCTAAGATATGCATGACCAGTTCGGAGAAGCGTTACTGGTACCCTTCACTTCCAAGTTTTGCTAGTTTTCCACAGTCTCCCTCCTGCTATCGGTTGTGGCCTGGGATGCAGCAATGACCGTGGGCCTGGGGGTAGGTGTCACATTATCAGCAGCTACTGTCTGCACTGTTCAATAGAGCTGCCGACCTCTGATTGGCTGACAGCGCTCAGCAGGTGGGACTTCTGCCTCTCGGGTCCTTGATCCCAGTTAAGGCCTGCTGCTGTCCATTTACGTGCCTGAATGGCACTGATTTCGGCGGACCTTCACTAAAGGTCCAGCTCTCTTAGCAGGCGGCCGAATCATTACCTCCATTAATTATCGCCCTGTGATGTAGATAAAGGCCTGAAGGTTTCAGTACATGAGAGACTGTAGTTTGGATAGTGTGCACGCTACCATAATGGTAGAATATGAAGCAGAAAGAAATTGCAGGAATGTTAGCTGATGCCTTCAGTTCTGCTTTGATTTGACTATTATGTACCTACCAAGAGCAAACCACAGTGACTAAGTGAAATGATGCGACTTAAATGGGGAACTAGTGTCTATATAGTGTGTTCTACAACCACAGGACTTCCTAAAATGTTTACAGCCAGTCAGTACTTTTGTTTTGAAGTGTAGTCGCTCCTGATACAGGGAAATGCCACTCCCAATTTGTGTACAGCAGGTTCCACAAACACTAATGAGATAATGACCAGCGAATCTATTTTAGTTGAGGAGCAAACATGGGCCAGGATCTCCCCTGCTCTTTAAATATGGGCCAGGATCTCCCCTGCTCTTTAAATATGGGCCAGGATCTTCCCAGCTCTTTAAATATGGGCCAGGATCTTCCCAGCTCTTTAAATAGTGCCACAGGATCTTCTACATCTACCTGAAGGAAGAAAACTTAGCATTTATTTAAAAAGTAAAGTAATCCTGCTTCAGTGCCAAGTTTACCATGTGCCAAGCAAAATGAAAAGATGAAGACAGCTTGACAGTTGTAGACTTGCCAAATGCTTGGATGAAGTCATCAGTTATTTTAGATGATAAAATAGGATTCAAACCACCTCATAATTGTACACAGCTATCCTGAATCTTAAACAAGCACACTAGGACTCAGTCAAAATTTAATGCCAAATCATTATACAATAATTTCAGTCTCTTGCTCCACGTCCCTTAGCACCAGATCCAAAACACGACCAAAGCTTTTGGCAACACACAGAACTTTCTCATTGCAGAGCTGAGAAGTTGGGTCTGGAGCTTATCAGTTGTTTATATTTTCACTGGCATAGCTTCCAAATCTTAATTTGAGACACGTTGAGGCATCTTGGATGGCAAGGTTATTGAAAAAGAAACGACTGCGAATCAATATTATAAAAGGGCAGCTTTTCCTATTTATACTTTGTGTCTAATTGATCAAAACTCCTGCACTCAGGCACTCAGTTCTGCCTGTCATTTCTTGAGTAGATATTCCTTCAAACTGCTCTGTACGTAAGAGATATTCTCTGTCTAAAATCATTGACTTTATTCCACTGTAGATTTTCAATTTAAAAAATGACAATATTCTAGCATTCAGACAACAAATCCATGGATTCTGATTGACAGGGAGGTAGACTGCAAGAACTGTCAGGTTGAAGTGAAAAATAAAGTACAAGGAACATGATATATTATTCTATTAGTCATTTGGAGGCCTGGATATAAACTCAAATCTCACTGCAGCAGCTCGGGAATTTAAATTCAGTGAAGCAAATTAATCTAGAATTTTAAAAAGAGCTCAAAGAAAAGTTAGCATCAGTAATGGTGACCACAGATCCACAGGAAATGCTGCAAAAACTAACAGGCTGGATTGTACAGGGCACTGTCATTCCTCACCCACCCCCTACTGATACCTCCGGAGGTAGCCCATCCACTGAAAAGCCAGCTGCCCTGCAGCCATGTTGTGCAGGCGGTGGAGCTCGCACATCAGCGCTTAAAATGTCGCGTGCTGATGTCATGCGAGTGTCCGGACTTCAGCGCACGCCATCGGTCAGCGGGCGCGCTCAGCAGCGGGGCGCGCGCCCGCCATTGATTAAAGGCCTCGTTGAGGCCCTTAACTGGGCAATTGTCCAGGATTTTGAGGGGCCCGTGCGAACTTTGGGTTGGAGCACAGACCCAATGGGCAGGCGGGGAGGAGATTATTTAATAAAACTCATGCACAGGCGGGATATGTGGACTCAGAGGGGTTGTTCGTGTTTTCCACAAAGTTTTAATTGCAGAAAGTGTTTTAAAGTTGCCTGTGTGATTGTTAGTAGTTCTCATCGATGTCCAAGTGCTTTTTGTGCATTTTGAAACCAGTCTGCAGACAGGAATCTTTATCAGGCCTGCAGCTTTCCGGAGGCCTCCATTTAGCCTGGGGCTACGGGTTCTGACATCTCCACTGGAGGCAGCTTCTCTGAGGAGGAAGGGAGGGATAGAATAAGGAGGAGGCCAGGAGTGGACAATCAGCCTCCAGGGGAGCCACCTTTGGGAGGCCAGGTGCAGGCACAAGGGGCGCAGGGCCAAGATGTTGTCCAAGGTGGAAGGGGCCACAGAAGATGCCACTATCCTGCTGCCAGGGTTTACAGGCGGCGAAGCAGCTACCTCAATATGTCTGAGATGCAGTGCCGAAGGAGGCTCCGTCTGTCAAGGGAGACAGTCAACTATATCTGTCAGATGATTGGCCCTGAGATCTCCCCTAACTGTGTGGGTGGACACCCCATGCCAGCGGCTCTGAAGATCACAGCTGTCCTCCACCTCTATGCCTCTGGCTCCTTCCAGGGCTCGGTGGGTGATCTTTCCGGTGTCTCCCAATCAGCTGTCCACACTTGTGTCAAGCAGGTTACAGACGCTCTGTTCAGATGGGCATTGACCTTCATCCACTACCGCTGGGACCAGGCAAGCCAGACACAGTGAGCCAGAGGATTCACGGCCATTGCTGGCTTCCCCCGTGTCCAGGGTGCTATAGACTGTACACATGTGGCCATCAAGGTGCCAGCAGGTGAGCCCGGTGCCTTCGTCAACAGGAAGGGCTTCCACTCCATGAACGTGCAGATAGTGTGTGACCACAGGATGCTGATTCTACAAGTCTGTGCAAGGTACCCAGGCAGCTCCCACGACGCCTACATCCTCAGACACTCCCAGGTGCCGGGGCTCTTCAGTGCTCCAGCCCGGCTGGATGGATGGCTGCTGGGTAACAAGGGCTATCCCCTCAGAAGGTGACTCATGACGCCTCTCCACCATCCAAGAACAGAAGTTGAGCAGCGGTACAATAGGAGCCAGGGCTCCACAAGGGCTGTGGTGGAGAGAGCCATTGGTCTTCTCAAGATGCGCTTCCGATGCCTGGACCGCTCAGGGGGTGCACTCCAGTACCCCCCAGATCGTGTCTCTGTGATAGTGGTAGCATGCTGCACTCTCCACAATCTTGTGCTGGAAAGGGGGGATGCAGTTGACGATGAAGACCTTGACACAGTGGATGAGGCTGCACATGATGAATCCAGCAGTGTCTCAGAGGGTGAGGAAGCACAGGGCGATGGTGAGGGGCAGCACGCTGACCCGCTACTACACCAAGGAGGCAGGGACACCCGGGACACTTTAATCCAACGAATCTTCAGCTGTCTCCACACACATGGATCAGCAGGACCAGCATTGCCTGGAACTACCACACGTGGCACTTGGTGCTACATCTCCCACCTCATCAGCTGTAACTAAGGGCTTAGTACAGAAACATCAATATCCACTCAAACACTCATGAGATGTCTGTGAAACATACAAATGCAGCACAAAGGAAACAGCCTCAGCCATGGTCACAAAAGTGGACTTTATTATGTCCAAAATATTACAGAGACTTCTCCATTGCAAACATAAGTATATTTTTCCCTATTCTAAGGCCAACACAAAATCACCAGTGACAAACCCGTGGAGTGCCTAACGTGCCTTATTTTTCCGTTTGCGGGTGCTACGTCTTGGTGCTGCCCCCTCGCTGGGAGTGGTATCTGAGACAGCTGCTGACCCTGCTGTCCTGTTGGCCTCGATGACCTTGGTGGGCGTCCTCTGGCCCATGGAGCCTGTGCTGACCCCGCCTGGGATGGAGCTGCCAATTCCAGAACTGGCACCTCCCCAGTTGTCGCAGCCTCATCGGATGATACAGTCACTGGGAGAGGGGGGCAGAGGAGCTGCTGCCCTCATCCGGAGCACCCTGAGAGGAGCTCACAGCAACGCCAGGCAGCTGCTGCGCCAACGTGAGGTCACATTGGACCTCCCTGCTCACCACAGATGCATGGGCACCAAACGGTGATACTTGGTGCCCAGGACATCTCCCACATTGGGAATGACCACCTGTGGCCATTAGCGCTGTGAGGGCTGCAGGTCAGAGTGTAAATCAATCAGATGCTGATCAATCCGTTAGAACCCCCTCTCCATGAGAGTCGCCAATCTCTCAGTGGAGGAAGCCTGAAGTTCTGTCCTGAGGTCCATGCCTTCACTGACACTCTGCCTGGACTCCTCCACCACAGAGACCAACTGAAACACACCCTCATGCAACCCTGCCAGATGTTCCCACGCATCCTGCCGCTTGTCCTGCAGCTGCTGCATGGCTGACATCTCCAGAGGCACATCATCACTGCCGGACTCAGCATGTGGCTGGTTCCCTGCAGTCCTCCGGCTGCTGCTGGCGCCATCGGCACTCTCTGTCCGAGTCATCTCCTCCAGCGATTGTGAAGTGCCCTCTCCACTGTGACCCGGGACACTAGCCGATGGTAAATTCCCCACCGAGGTGTGTGTGTCTGCGCTGGTGCCTGGCTGGCTGAAATGAAATGACTTGCAAGTTGCAAGTCTTTGCCCTCAGGTATGGAGAGGGGTCTCTGGACTTGTTGCTGGCCATGAGGTGGTGATGCTGAAATTAACAACAAGGACAGTGCATCAGTTAGCGTTCAGTCAGTAACACCTTTCATCCCTTTCACCCCCAGCTTCATAATACGCTTGACCTTCAAGAACCTAAGCAGACGAACATTGGTGGGGTGGAAAATAGTCAAGAGGAGGCAAACATTACAGGCAAATACAGACAGGCTGGTCAGATGGCCTAAGGAATGCCACATGGAATGTGATGTACCATTGGAGTGGGGAGAGTGCAGAGGTTCCTGGCCTGGATACATCCTGGCCTGGAGAGTTGGAGTGATGAGGAAACATTACAAACACTTGCCACATTTGCCATGGAGCACAGGAGATTGACAGGTCACATTATTGACCTTCATACCGTTATGAGGGGCATAGACCAGGTGGACAGAAGGCAACATTTCCCCTTGGCACAGGGATGACTAACGTGGGGACATTTATTTAAGTTGAGTGTCATGAGGTTGACAGGTGAGGTGCTGAGGACCTTTTGGACAGAGTAATGTGGGACGCACTGGCTGAAAGGGTGGTGGAGGTACAAACCCTCCTAAGATGCAATAAATATTTGGATGTGTAGCAGCGATGCCCTGGCATGTCAGACCATGGGGATAGCGTCACAAATGGGATAAGGCGACTTTGGAAGGTGCTAGAGACGCACATCCTCAAGGGGCCGAGGGATCTTTGTGTATGACCCACACGTCTGACTGTATCAATCTGTGACTGAGCAGTGTTGCTGCATTAACGATTGCAGGAACCATCAGTGCTTTGGATGGTGGGGAGACAGAGTGGATGGGACTGTGGGCCTCAAATACCTGGCCGCTGCACCCCAGCCTCCCCGACACCTGCTGACCTGGCCACCTGCCTCCTCCCCAGCTCCATTGCCTGCTCCTCATAGGTGGTGAGGTGCTGCAGCACAGCGTGCCCACCACCAGTCCACAGACTCTCCCAGCTGTTGTTCTCGGTTTTTGCCTGGAGAACAGAGAAGGGGATTTACTGGGGCTGATCGCTCATGTACTCTGCACGCGGACCCTGCACCCCAACCACAGTGGCCCACCTGAGGCCTCCAGCGGCTCCTGTCCACACTACTGGTGATCAGTCCCCAGAAGTTAGTACGGCTGCTCCCAACCCCCTCCCCCAATGGTCACCTTGGACACATTCGGCGTCCATCACTTTGAATAACACACGGGTCTTAGCGCCCATGGCAAGGAGGCACAACTAGGTGCGGTCCTGAGGCCAGCAGACGGCTCTTGGCCACGACACTTTGAGGCTCCCCTTCCCCCATCTCATCACCATCAATAAGACATGTGTTGGAGTTCTGAGTATGTGTCGAGCTGTCTCCCCTGCAGGCTGCCCCCAGACTACTCAAATGTGACAAACACCAACATATGCTGCAGGGAGAACCCATCTTCTCCTCAACCACTGAACACCATCTGTTTGCCCACCCAGCATTTGCCAAATGCCCAAAGCAGTAATGACACTAAGATGTGGGGTGGGGGTGGTTTGTCAAAGGCTAAGGCTACCTTCTGGGTCAAATGGCCAAGACAGACATGGTACTCACCCTTCTACATTGAACCTCTTTTGGTACTTGGTGCCAGTGCGCCACACATCATCATGGGCACTGACAGAATCGCCAACCTCCTCCCACACCTGGCTGGTGACATGGGGGGCCCTCCTCCTCCCATCATCCAGATACATTACATCCCAAAGTCTGGACACCTCTTGGAGGAGGACAGCACAGCAGGCATTGGAGAATCGAGGGGCACAGTGCCGCCGCCGCCACCCCCCCCCCCCCCCCACACCACCCCACCCCCGCTGGCCTGTCTGGCAGCCTGCCCCCCTCCTCCTCCTCCTGCTCCTGTGGAACCACAGCTGCCTCTCTCACTCCCCGAGTGGCCATGGTGCACTGCCTCAAGCAGGCTGCCTGGCCAATCTTTATACAGGCTGCTGGCTCCCCATCGGGAGTCTGAGCACGCTATTTTCCTGTTCTCCACCCGCTGGGTGGGCCTTAATTGGCCCGCTCATGGAAAATAGCGGGCTGGCCCATTTCGGTGGCGGCAATCGTCTGCCCACCCCTCAAAGGCAAAACTCTGGCCCTGGAAGTCCCGCCAATTGGATTAGCTGAGAACGTTGTCAGTGCCAGGTTTGAGCAGTGGGCACTGCTCAAGAGGAGGTTATGGAAGCCGGACTTAACGTAAGCCTGGGGTATCGGTGGGGCTTGACCGGCGGGTCGGTGGGGGGTTGGGTTTGAGAGACCAAGGCGGGGAAAGGTTAAAATGGGGTTATGACCTTTGGGGGTGAGGGGTATGGTTGCTTCCAGTGGGCACAGGAAGGAGGTTTCATCCCCCCTATTCTTGCCCACCACCAGCTCATCCAGTAAAACCTGCCGGGTTAACCGCTTGACCTGAGCCTCCCCTCAGAGTGGTGGGGCAGAATGAGGCATTTAAGTGGTCATTAATTGGCCACTTAAGGGCCTCAATAGGCCCAAGGGTGAGCGGCCTGGCCGATATCTCCACCACCTTGTGTAAAATGGGAGACAGGTTGAGGGTGGGTGGGAAGGCTGGGGGGGGTGGGGGTGCGGGTGGGGTGGGGGGTGGGGTGCGGGTGGGGGGTGGGGGGGGTGCGGGTGCGGGGTGGGTGCGGGGGGTGGGTGGGGGCAGGCCACACATTGCATTTTATGAGCTACCCCCCACTTTCAAATCTGCCAGCGGTGGGCAAGGGCGTAAAACCCAGCCCAATGCCCTTTAGGGAAGGAAATCTGACATCCCTACCCGAGCTGAGCTGTATGTGTTTCCAGTCCCACAACAATTGTTGCTGACTCCTAACTGCCTTCAGATATGGCCTCCGAGTCACTCAGGGACAGGCGACCTCGCCAGCAACATCCTCGTTCAATGAATTAGAAACAAAAGGAAGAAAATTTGGCTTCAGTCAGAATGTATAGCTTTGATCCTTTGGACATTGTCACAAACAATATGGATTGCAATGTTTGTGGAATATTTCCATGTTGAAAAAATGTTGGAAACAATGGGCAGGATTTTCCCTTTGTCGGGCGGGCGAGGCAGGTGGGCCTGGGACAGGCCGCGAAATGTTCTGTCACCCGCGATCGGGCCCTGGCCGCGATTTCACGCTTGGGCGGCCAATTAACAGCCAGCGTGAACTGTGCGCAGGGACCCTCAGCGCTGCCGGGGTGGGGGTGGGGGTGGGAGGAGAGCGAGCGCTGAAGTCTGTGTGTGTGTGTGTGTGTGTGGGGGGGGAGCGTGCAGTAATATCTCCCCGAGACACAGAGCTGCCTCAGGGAGCTGAAGAACTTTACAATCAAAAATAAAGATTCTAAAAATAAGGGAAACATGTCCCCACGTGTGACTCAGTCACATGGACAGGGACATGTTAACAATGATGTCTGAAATTTTTTTTAAAAATTACTGTTGGAAACCTGGTCCCGCCGTGGATGAGGGTTTCCTAAAAAATACAAAGGCCGCCGAAGCCTATTTGCCCGCCTGCCAACTGTAAGGTCAGACGGGCAGCGAAAAATACATATCAATTGCTCGCTTAGTGGCCTTAATCGGTCTCCTAATTATCCGCGGCCAACTCTCACGCATGCGCCCGTGTGCTAACTGAAATATCGCGCGAGTGTGCGATGAATCGGGACGCTTGCCTGATGTCATCGTTCACTATGTCACTCCCGATCGGGACAGGAGTGCGCCTGCCCCGGGGACATAACATTCTGGGCAATTTAAAAGCCATGGCACAAAAACCGAGGACTGGGCTTTCAGACACACGCAGCGATGGGGACAAAAAGTTAGAAATGTCCTACATTTATAAATAATGGATTAAATAAACGGATTGAAGATGCAGTCATGTGCAAACACAGCCTAATTAGGAAATAAGTATGCATCACCCAACAGAAAGTAATTCACTGAAGTTAATTGGCAAAATCTATAAGTATAGTATAGCCAGTTATAAAATTTTCCATTTTTACGTATAAGATTTTATTAATGGTGCAACACAGTTTATAATTCTTGCAGCTACATATTAGGCACAGAATCTTACTATATCGTATTTCTATGCCAAAAAATATCGTTTCTTCATTTAGCATTTTCCTTCTCACTTCTTTGTAACAAAAACTCACAAATTTTAGACGGGATTTTATTCTTTAAAAATAACGAAGTGTTATAAACAGGGGAGGGCTATGGGAGTGATTCTTATTCCACTGAATAGGTTGATCCTAACTTGCTGAGTGTTTGCCTCCTAAGGACTCATTTCGGTAAGTAACAATATGTGAGGTGCCTTGGAGGAGAGAATTTTCTATATATGTTTGTTCATGGAATGCAGGCATTGCAGGCAAGGCCATCTCTAACTGCCTTTGAGAAGATAATAGTGAACTGTTTTCTTGAACCACTGCAGTCCAGGTGGTATCAGTACTCCCATAGCGCTGTTAGGAAGGGTTTTTGACCCAGCACAGATGAAGGAACAGTGATATAGTTCCAAGTCAGGATGGTTAGGGGGGAATTTGCTAGTGGTGGTGTTCCCACATGCCTGCTGCCTGTTGCCGTTGTTCTTCTAGGTGGTGGAGAACCTCAGTTTGGAAGGAGCTGTCGAAGGAGCATTGGTGAGCTGCTGCAGAACATCTCGTATATGATACACACTGCTGCTACTGTGTGTCGGTGGTGGAGGGAGTGAATGTTGAAGGTGACTGAAAGGGCACCAATCACATGGGCTGTTTTGTCTGGGTGTGTTGAGCTTGAATATTACTGGAGTTCTCATATAGACAAGTGGAGATATTCCATAACAATCCTTACTTGTGCCTGTAGATAGTGGAAATGCTTTGGGGTGTCAGGAGATGGGTTGCTTATAATTTCCAGCCTCTCACCTGCCCTTGTAGCCACAGTATTTATATGGCTGCTCCAGTTAAGCTACTGATCAATGGTATCCCCCAAGATGTTGATACTGAGGGATTCAACAATGGTAATGCTATTTGATTTCAAGAGGAGATGGTTAGATTCTCTTTCACTGGAGATGATCATTGCTTGAAACTTGTGTGGCACAAATGCTACTTATCACGTAATAGCCCAAATCTGAATGTTATCCAGGTCTTACTGCCTATGGACACAGACTGCTTCCATATCTGAGGAGTTGCGAGTGGTACTGAACATAGTGCAATCATCAGTGAACATCTCCAATTCACTGATGAAGGTCATTGATGAAGCAGGTGAAAAAAGTTTGGCCTAAGACACCACTCTGAGAAACTCCTGCAGTGATACTCTGGTGCTGAGATGATCAAACTTCAACAATCACAACCGTCTCCTTTAATGCTAAATTTTCCCCTTATTCCCAGAGACTTCACTTTTGCTAGGGCCCTTTGATGCTACACTCAGTCAAATGTTACTTGAATGTGAAGAGCATTTACTCTCACCTCACCTCTGGAATTCAGCTCTTTCGTCCATGAGTTTCACACCTGATGCTTTTGATGCTAGTGTGTACCTCCAGACTGGTGTTGAAACAGATTTAAGAAATGCTCACAAATCCACCTGTGGTTCAATTAAATTCTTAGACAGTGCAAGCTTAACAGGCAACAACTTTTAAACATTTAATTTCCATTTTCTGGGACTGAAGCTCAATGCCTATAAGTAGCCGTATATGCCACTGGAATTCTCTCATGGAATAGAGTAAAGTAACTCCAGCCGTGCAGCACAAAGTGCTGTTTGGCTGCAGTGTAGCCTCAGACCACTGACCATATAAGTGGTGCTTGGTTCACATGATAATGTCAATGTACAACGTGGAGCTGAGCCATTATAAACCAGGAAGAACAAAGACTTGATTATTCATTTTGTGCTGAGTTAGCGTCTCTGGGTTAGGATATGTGTGTGGTGTGTTCCTAAGCTGACACTGATTCCCTTGAGTTTGGGAATTAAATCATGTTGGCCAGGATTCTCAGTTGTGGTTGCTTCCCTGATGCCCCTAATGGAAAATGCAAATGTGTGGACAATTTGTCAGCATCAGTGTGGACTTGGCTGTGTCACTGCTATGGGAGATAACCAGCCAACATCAACTATCTAAGCTCAAAGCTGCATCACTGGACCTATGTCCCAGTCACATGCACACTAGCAGACATGTATTCCTGTCACACATTCACTAAGAGACATGTATTTGTGTCAGACACGCACTATCAGGCATCTATTCATGTCACACGTGCACTAGCGAACACATACTCCAGTCACACATGCACCAGAGGGTGTGTATCCCAGTCACATGTGCACTAGTGAATGTGTATCCAAGTCACACATACACTTGTGAATGTGCATTTAAGTCACATGTGCAGTAGCAGATGTGTATCCCAGTCACACGTGCACTAGCAGATGTGTATCCCAGTCACACGTGCACTAGCAGATGTGTATCCCAGTCACACGTGCACTAGCAGATGTGTATCCCAGTCACACGTGCACTAGCAGATGTGTATCCCAGTCACACGTGCACTAGCAGATGTGTATCCCAGTCACACATGCACTAGCAGATGTGTATCCCAGTCACACGTGCACTAGCAGATGTGTATCCCAGTCACACGTGCACTAGCAGACCTGTATCCGAATCACACATGCACTTCTTGTCCTCTATTGGTCTTCAATCGTGCATCTTATGAAGGCGTGGGGGTTGGAGGGGGCGTGAGTTTAAAAGCTCCCCACCTTTGCTAAGGACAATAGGGTCAGCAGAAGGTTGAAAGGACTGTGACTTCCTGGGAAACAGTTCACCACAATGTGTTTTGGTGCCTTTAGGAGAGAATCGGAGTGGAGCTGACAGGAGAGGGAGAGCAAGAGATAAAGAAAACTGAAGGGATACAAACTGTTAAACGAAGCCATTGTTTCACAGAATCATAGACGAACTCAATCAGCTATCCTAAACTGAGACAAGCAACAAAATCAGCGTTCCCAGAGGAACTGGCTATAAAAACAATAACACCATTCAGTAATCTTCAAACAACAGGCTGCCTCACAGCTGAGTCTGCAGTTGTTCACAGCACAAAATTAGGCTAAATCACATGGGACTTCACAGAGATGAATCTCAATATGTTAGAGGTTTTAACATTGTTCTTATTTGCTCTCTAATGATCTACATTTAATTTGTGCTATAGTTTCCTTATGTTTTAATAACTCAAACCTTTTCAATGATCTGAACCAGTGCAGAATTCTGCAGCATCCTAATCGGTTTTAGTTTTTGTCGTTTGAAGGATCAGTGATTGTATCACTGTGCAGGCAGGTGTGTGGAGCCCGGACACTCAAAGGCTTCAGGGAACAGCTAACAGCCACAACTTACAAGTGCTAGAGAAGAGCGAGTTAAGTAAAAGTAAATAAAAACATGTAGTTCAAATCTCAGATTCAATTGATTTGAGTGCTACTTTCAGAAGAAAAACAGGAAGTCTGCTTGAAAGTTAATTTACTGGAAGTATTTGGCAAGGGCCAAGTAACGGAATTGAAGTAACTTGTTAGGTTCTGTAAGCTAAAGGACTAAAGTTTGACTCAAAATATCAGAACACATGCAAATTGAACAGGGAATGTAATGTCTGTAAACACATTCACGTATCTGAGTGTGAAGGGTGATATTCCTGAACTATTAGTCCCAGCTCAAGACAAATGGCAAGTTCATTAGTAACTAATTACAATAAACTCTGCTACACGAACAAGTCTTCACTTACATTGGGTCCTTCATATGTTGAAGTAACACTGAATGCCAAGCTCTTTATATCAATCACATGAAAGTTTAACTTCAGTAAGAAAAGTATCTTAATATTTATCCAAATTTAAGCAAATGCTATAACTAAAGTTTTGTTCCAATCTATCAAACTAGAAGTAAAAATGTTTTGTTAATAAAATGTATTCACACTGACAAATATGGATTGAGAGTTGTTCTCCTGAATCATTAAAGCTCACTGAACAAAACATCTCCAGAAATCTCTGATGTTTTCTTAATACATCCCATCAAAAGTGTCAGTAACTATCATAAAACCATAAACATTTGATGTTAGAAACCTTTCGTGAGTTTTTTTGTCCTTTTAGATCAACACTGTCGAATGTTAAACTTGCAGCAAAATGCATGCTTACCACGACTCTCCAGAATCTGTCTGCTTCCTCCTAAATGCAGTCTCGACTGATAGTGCCGTATGTTTTTGTTATGTTTCAGTTTGTTTCTACTCCCTCAGACTCCATCGGAGCAACAATACATCCTTTATCTCCCAGCCAACTCCTTAAGATTGAATCCACACCCCCAATTCCTCATGCACAAATTGCCATATTTAATAACGTTTACTTCAGTGAAATAAATGCATTCTTTCATCACTGCATTCCCCACATTCTTTCCAATATTTATGCATCATTTCACCAAGAGTCATTCTGGCTGCTACCTATGTCCCCAAAGGTTCTGGGTGAGGGATACGCAATTCTGTGGAGACTTATTAAGGGAAAGTAAAAATAGCCTCCGAGATTTTGTTTCTGGGCAGGGTGACATTTCAGAAAAATAAACCTCTTTATTTTACAATGTGGATGGTTTATACGCATTCCTAGTGAATGCTGCAGAATTATAAACTGTAGAATGTCTGCCATTCTGGTGAATTCTTGAAAAGTACTCAGCAGCAGAAGTTAGCAAGCTATTACAGACATTGTTTCACATTTTCTAATTGGGGACAAAACAAAGAGTTTCACTTTTCTTCAGTTATTTTGTTGTTTTGACTCTTTGGTATCTGGTTTTTGTTTTTGATTTTGTACATGGGGTTCTGCCAGCATTCATTTCCGTCAATATCTGGAGACAACCGAATCAAGTGAGCAGAGATCTCTGGGACGTCGTAGGTGACTCAAAATGATAAGGCGCTGCAATTTAGTGTCATTGTATCTAGAGGAATGTATTTCCTGGCTCCACTAAAAAATCCACAAACATTAATAATTAACCATCCTGCCTTCCCCATGAAGATCCCTCCAGATTAAAACCCACACAGCTTCATGATTTTTTTAAATGCACATTTGGCACAAAAATGTGAATCTGCCTCAAGAGAAAGATCAAGTGACTACAACGAAATTCTCAGTGTGAAAGGATCACTTTGAGTGTAATGACCCACACCTCGTTGCACTGCTGCCTTTAAATAGTGATGAGGGACGGCAGCCAAAGGCGCCATCTTGATTTGGAGTTTACTACTACTGTAGCTGCCGGTCAGTGAATGCTGAATAATGGTCTTAAAGGTCGATTCTTCACCTGATTTTCTTTCTTCAATGCAGGGGCACATTCCTGTGTTGTGGAAGAGAGACTGCTTTCACTGTGGGAAGTAGGAATGGCTGGATTAACTGTGCACAGCTGTGTGCAATGGTAAACCCATTTGGGTCGACTTTCAGCAGAGCAACCAGTCTTTTCCCAAATGCTAAGGTTTAATGTCATTTGTTGATGCTAGCACTGTAGCACTGTGAAACAGAGAGTCAATTAACTTCCAGTGAAAATGAAAAGCAATCATTGTGTAAAAGGTCTGGTTAATTCTTCTTGAGCCTGTTTTGTACAACTGCTGTAGACCAACTTCAGGCCCAATAATTTAATTAGGAATTTTCACTTTGATTACACACCAAACAGCCAAGCAGAAAAGCTAGGCAAATCGCCAGAGCTGATCATAACGTCAGGCACTGCCTGCAATATGGAAATAGATTTGGTGGTTCACTAAAGTAATATAATCTTGGTTCAGTTACCAGTTCTCTCTGAGTCAGAAAGCTGTAGGTTCAAGTCTTAATTGAGGATATGATTCTGGCATTTCAGTCCTGTTTTGAATGCTATATTGTTGGAGGTATTGGCATTTGGAGAAGAATTTAAACTCGGGCTGTATTGCCCTGTTCTGGTGGTTCTATTTAAAGAAAAGCAAACTTTGCCTCAACCAAGAAGCCCCCAAAACAGATTAACTATTGAAAAATTGAGTGGATCCCCATCAATCTTCATCCTCTTTGCTGTTTGTGACATCTTGCTCTGTGTAAAATGGCTGCCATATGGTTGCCTGAATAACAAAAGTCTCTGCACTTCAGCAAGATTCTAGAGGCTGACACCCTGGTGCGGCACTTTTTAAATTCATTCTTGGGATATAAGCATCGCTGGCCAGGCCAGCATTTATTGCTCATCTTGCCCTTGAGAAGCTGGTGGTGAGCTGCCTTCTCGAACCTGCAGACCCTATGGTGTAGGTAGACCCACAGTGCTGTTGTGGGGTGGGGGGGGCGGTGGGGGCATTCCAGGAGTTTGACCCAGAAACAGTGAAGGAACAGCACGATGCTTTCAAGTCAGGATGGTGTGCGGCTTGGAGGGGAAGTTGCAGGCGGTGGTAGTCTCATGCGTCTGTTGCCCTTGTCCATGTAATTGGTGGAGGCTGCAGGTTTGGAAAGTGTTCTCAAAGGGAGTGCTTCATTGTTGGGAGTACTGTCATTCTGATGTAACGTTAAACTGAGGCCCTGGCTGTCCTGTCAAGTAGATTAAGAGATCCCATGGCACTATTTTTAACAAGATCGGGGGAGTTATTCCCCTGTCCTGGCCAATATTTATCTCTCGATCAACAATGTAAAAGCAGATTATCTGATGATTGTTACATTATTGTCTGTGGGAGTTTGGTGTGTACAAATGGGCTGTCACATTTCCTACATTACAACAGTGAGTGCATTTCAAAAATACTTCTTCAGCTGTGAAGCGCATTGAGATGTCTGGAGGTTGTGAAAGTGTTTATCGAAATACCAGCCTTTCTTATTTCTCTTTCCATTTGACAAGCGTTTTTATTTCCTAAATATATGCAAGAATAGGAAGATGCATGTTGGAACAAATTATGTACGTCAGAATCATTAGGGCAGGATTTTCCCTGCCCGCTGGTGTCGGGCGTGTTCGGTGGCGTAAGCGGACAATATGGCAAGAAGGCCAAAAATCGTCATGAAATCAGTTTGCGATCGTCCACCCAACTTGTCAATGGCGGGTCATGTTGCCAGTCTTCATGGCGGGTCATGTTGCCAGTCTTCAGACCTCGGGAACCTCATTGGAATACATCAGCCTATCATTATAAGGCCAGCCCGTCGGACACGCGCCTGCCCGTTGGATTGTCCGGCCACAGTGTGTGAGTGGTGAGAAGAGTGAATCACCTTGGCGAAACGGATGAAACCATTCATTCTGTGGCGGCATTGGGTGACTGTCCTGTTTTGCAGGTCACTGACCTTGACCACCCCCTGCCACCAGCTCCAACATTGGATTGGTGATGCTGCTGCCCCTCCTGCAGCCAGAGTGGGGGCAGAGCACATCGCGATGGGCCTCCATGGTGTCCAAAAGGCGCTCGAGGAACACAGCATTCAACCTGGGGGTATTTATGCCTTTGGGGGCCATCCTGTCTTCCATGCAGCAGCTGTGGGCTGGAAGAACCAAGAGGTGTGCTCGCGACTGGACTTTAAATATGGCGCCCGACATGATGAAGCGGCGAGGTGATGGTGTGGTGGGTGAATGAGAGCCGGCCCACCATGGAAACGGCATGTTTCCCAGGAATGCGCAATTAACGTGGCGGCTTTGGGACAATGTGCCATGAAAAGCCGCCATTGCAGCGAAAGGGTAAAACGTTGTTTTACAAACCCGCTACTGCACTTTAGTGCAAATCTGGGGCGATTCCACCACTTCCTTTACTTATGACGGAATGGTTGACAGCTATATTGATGTCCCAGAGACACAACAGCCCCTCCTGATATCCCACCAGTTAAGACATTTCTCCATATGCTCTTCTGAAATGTGCTGAACTGCGAAAATGTAATATTTTGGGGGACCTCAATGGAAAAATAAATTCCATGGAATTATCTGCTTCAATGCAGTTTCTGTGAACTTTAGAATTTTTATTATTTAGAACTTTCAAGATATATATTTCTCATTTTATACTATTTGTTCTGTTGGAGCTGTTAAAGAGCACATCAGGCGGGATGATAAAGAAAGATTGAAGAAGAAGGTAATAGATACTTTTAAGGCAAGACCTCTAATGAGAAACAGATGAAATGAGCTTCACTAAAAGCAATTCAATCTGCCAGAAAAACATGATATCTGACATCAAACTGAATTATGAACCAGGAACAGCATATTGTGGTTGTAATTAACCTATGACAAATTTAGACACTGAGATCTGAGGTAGAAACTAGTTTGATTCAGTGGTCATCAGGACAGCCTGCAGGTAGAGTATTCTGGACTAGTATCTTTGCTGAAATTCCATTGAGTTAGCCAGGCTGAAAAATGAATTCTGTAATGACTGCCAATTCTTGTCCTGCCGTGCATATGGATTTTGGTTGCAGAAGACTGACATTTTTTTTGTCTTGGGAGCCTTCTAGCCCTTTCACGTTAGCTCACACACCCTCTGGATGTCCCTTGCTTTCATGTAGCAATTTACTGCCAGTATCAGATCTTCTAGATTGCAAAGCTGGAACTCATTGAAAAGAAATTATGGCCTATGTGCTCAAGTTAATGCTCACTCATCAAGATAGAGTAAATCCAATGACAACAGTGTTGTTGGAATGTGTAGCACCCAGACATGAGTTTGAAGACAGCAACACATACAGAATGTAAGGGCTTTCCTGAAATGCCTCCAAGGATATTTTAATAGTGTAGGTGAAAAAAAACAATAGGTTTGGTGTTAGTAAAAAGGGATATCCAGGAGAACTTCTTCCCTGCTAACTACATTAGCCTTGTGAGAACAATAACCACTTAAACAACCAGGATAAATAGGTTGGAAAGAAAAATGAGGGAGATTTTCTTGGTTTGCATCTTAGGAATCCTCATTTCTGAGGTTCAGAGCAGAGAGAGAAGGAATGAGAACCAATGACACTGAGCCTCTCACTTTTATTTTACCCAGCGATACCCTGGTTATTTCCCAGGCATAATGGGGCCCCTGTCCTTGTTGGCTGGATGGGCAGTCCATTTGGAGGATTGTCCAAAAGTGGTGACAAGGCCAAGAATTCCAAAAGAGGCAAGTCATTCAGTTGTATCAAACTGCAACAAAAAGACATTAAAAATATAATTGAACAGACCACATGTCTTCAACCTAGGCAACAGACATAACAAAGACACGCCTAGCCCAGTCAACCCTGACAGGGCCTCCTCACTGGGGACCTGTGCCAAAGTTATGACAACGGTCCCACAGCCTAGTGAAACAATAGTGCAAGTTAGTCATGCTCACAGAATCATACCTTTCAGTCAATGTCCTCCATCACCATCCCTGAATTTCTCCTTTCCCACCAATAGGACAGTTCCACCAGAGATGGCAGCACAGAGATATACATTTGTGAGGGATTGCCCTAGGAACCCTCAACTTTGACTGTGGTCCCCATGAGATTCCATGGCATCAGGTCAAACATGGGAAAAAAATCTCCTTTGGATTATCACCTATCACCCACCCTCATTGATGAATCAACACTACCCCATGTTGAGCACAACTTGGAAGGAGCACTAAGTGTTTTAAAGGCACAGAATGTACTCTGGGTGGGGGACTTCAATGCCCATCAGCAAGAATACCACAGCAACACCACTACTGACCGAATAGGTTAAATTCTGAAGGGCTTAACTGCTGGGCTGGGTTTGTGAGAAAACCAACATGGTGGAAAAGTCTACTTTGACTTTGTTCTCACCAATCTACCTGTTGCAATTGCATCCATCTATGAACATACTAGTAGGGGTGACATCAGCACAGTACTCATCTTCACTCTGAGAACACTCTCCATTGTGTTGTGTGGCACTACCACCATGCTAGATGGGATAGAATCAGAACAGCTCTAGCACTCAAATCTGGGTATCCGTGAGGTGTTGTTGGTCATCAGTATTGTATTTCAACCCCATCTGTAATCTCATGGTCCTTCATATCCCTCCCTCTATCATTACCATAAAAGGCAGGGGATTCTCGCTGGTTCAATGAGGAGTGCAGGAGAGCATGTCAGAAGCAATGCTCGGCATACCTCAGAATGAGGTGCCAACCTGGTGAAGCTACAACACAGGAATGCATTATACCAAACAACAGAAGGAGCAAGCTGCAGACAAACCTATGCAATTCCACAACTAATGGATCAGATCAAAGTTCTACAGTCTTTCACATCCAATTGTGAGTGGTGGTGGACAATTAAGCAAGAGGACAAGGCCCTATGATTATACCCATCCTGAGAGATGGTGCTGTCCAGAGCATCATTGCATGAAAACAAAGCTGAAATGTCTGTAATATTCAGGCAGAAGGGCCAAGTGGATAGATTTGTCTTGGCGTCTTTCTGAGGTTCTCAGCAACACAGGAGACAGTCTTCTGCTAATCTGATTCACTCCATGAAGAAAAGGCTGAGTGCACTGGATCCGGTAAGGGTTATGGACCTGGACAACATTTCGGCTGTGGTACTAAGGATTTGTGCTCAAGAACTAGCTGTCTCTAGCCAAGCTGTTCCAGTACAGCTATAACATTGGCATCTACCTGACAATGTAGAAAATTGTCAGGTATGGCCTGTTCATAAAAATCAGGACAAATCCAACCCAGCCAGTTATCACCCCATCAGTCTACTCTCGATCATCAGCAAAGTGATGGAAGGTACCATTGACAGTACTGTCAGGTGTCACTTACAGCAATAATCTTCTCACAGATAGCCAGTTTGGGTTCTGCCAGGGCTATTAAAGCCTTGACCCAAATATGACTGTATTGCAGAGTTGAGGTGAGAGTGGCTGCCCCTGACAATAAGGCAGCAGTTGACCAAGTGTGTCAAGGAGCCCCAGTAAAATTGAAGTCAATAGGATTCGTGGGGAAAATACTCCACTGGCTGGAACCCTATCACAAAAGAGGATGGTTGTGGTTGCTGGGGACCAATCATCTCAACACCAGGACATAGGAATTCCTCAGCGTGGTGTCCTAGGCCCAACTATCTTCAGCTATTTCAATATTGACCTTCCCTCCAACATAAGTTCAGAAGTGGGGTGTTCCCTGATGATTGCAGTGATCAAAATTCTCAATTCTTCTACATTATAAATGTATTGGCAAGAATATTTCCATTTAGTTGAAGGTATAACCAAGGCATTCTTGAAAGTCTACTGCAACAGCAACTTTTGCTTCTAACAAAAATAGTGTTAGCTCCAGCCCCCCCAGTGACTGAAGTAGCTCCACCATCCAGGGTTGTCATCCTCAAGTAGACAAAATGCATTATTAACCATTTTGGACAGTTAGATTTTTCTATCTTTAGAAGGAAGACCATGCAAGAGAAATGTATTATGTGGTTAGCCACACCTTTGGAGAGTTAGTTGTGCAGAATGTTCCAATTTAAGCCTGTTGTCTCAGCAGAAACTGAACAAGTGAGCAGTTAACATGGTCACTCTGCTTACTTGCAATGAACCCGGTGTTTTCCCACAAGTAGCAATCTTAGCCTGTTTCTGTGCAGTCAAGAGGGACACCCAGCGGGAGACTACAGTGCCCTTTAAGATGCAGATAGGACTCTGATGAAGTCAGCATTGGGTTCAAATTTAACCAGAGACTTGCACAGGGTACCCATTGTGTCTTCCTCACCAGTTCAACCTGGCACCAAGAGGCGCCAGGGTCTGAAGAGGAACAGAAATCTGTTTCTTCTTTTAGGCTCCTTCTGAGTGGACTCCGGGCTGCACATTGAAGCCTCTGGACTGCTGTGCCCTGGGGTTCTGTCCCCTCCTCCACCTAAATCCCTCCCGACCTCTCTCCGAACCATTTGCTTGTTCCTGGTGGCCTCTTGCTGCCTCAGAACCCATTCCTGCCTGTTGGCCCAGCCACTACTTTCTATTAGGTTCAAGCGGGAGACTGACATGCAGATGACCTGCAAGAATTAAAATCTCCCAGGCCTGCCCGTGCTGTTCATCTCAGTTCCCAGCCACATGACTCTCAGTTAACGGTTAAAAATCAGTGTTTTAGTTCAGCATAATGAAACACGATCCCAAAGCTTATTTCTCACTTGGCTGCAATTTTCTGTCTGCTTGTTTCCAATTTGGTACAATGCCAATTAAACTTCTCAGCATTCTGACAGTGAGAGTTGTATACTTCACATCTGGACGATCTTATGTAAGTTAAAATTTGTCACATAGGGATTCTGCTCATTCCTGGAGGGTGGATAAATATACACGTTATTCTATATGTGCATGATATCTAAGTCATGCGTTAACAAAGGATTAGAGACAGAATATTATTGGGTGGGCCATTCATTGGTTATTAAGCTTCAGAGGTTTCTGTGGTTCCCTGACAGCCGCAAAACTGAAGAGAACTGTGTGTTTTCATTTTTAAACTGAGCTGGCCACTTGCTGACAATGAAACCAAAGGCTCTTCAAAGAACTCCAGAAACTGTCCACAAAACAGGTCAATATTGAAGGAATTCTGCTTTAAATCTCACAAGGATTTGGAAGCGTTTATAGACCAGTCGTTCTCTCTTGAACTCTTTCCACAGTTCAAGTTTGATCCTCTACAGCCCTGATTGCTTAGGAACTAAACACACCAGCCAATGTGATGCTGAGCTGTATAGATCTGAAAAGATCACAAGTTCAATCCTGTGATTTTTGGTGGCTGAACTGATCCCAACCGCAGTGTAAATATTGATAATTATAGATTAAGGATTTACTGATCTTTTGATCAACTGGGGCTATAGGAGTTAAACAATATCTAAAAAGGATCACTGCAGGATCATTGCATAAGATTTTCCAGTGGGAGAATCGATGGATGGAGATTTGTCACCATAAATCCAATTGGAATGGTAGAATTAATCATAGTCAGTTTAATTTTGGGAAGAAAACAATTGACTGCTCCTTTATCGTATTTGTAAAGGTGATATTCTATAGTCTGCTGAGCTTGAGGACTTGCACCATGGGATGTCCCAAACTCAGATGCAAAAACATCCTGAAAGCCAAACTTAGAGCCTGTAAGTTGGACCCCCATCACTAAATGGGGGTTAGGGGCAGAGGGGAGGGAGGGAACAACTCTGGATAGATCCAAATGGCCAAGTCTCGGTGGTATTAGGGTAGAAAGGATATTAGTGTGTGGGGCTGTGTATATAGCACCACCCATAATAATGATGCAAGAGACAAAAAGTCAAGAGAGACAATGTACCTAGAGTAACTCCTAGTCATGTATACCTGTATATAGTTCAGTTATATCTAATAGACCAGTTATTGTTTAGACATATCAATGTCTCAACAATTATTCCTCCGTCAGTTGAACCAACGTTCAACAGGCTCTGTTAGCAAGCAATCTCTTTTGAGGAGAGCAGAGTCAGGTCTCTACAGGATAAGCAAGTATACTGTAAAGCCAGTGCCTTCACCCACCCCAACAACAGTGACTTCATATGTAATATTTACAATCAGATCTACAAATCAAGATTTGGTTTAACATCACACATGAGGCAGCACTGACCCAGACAGTGAACAACTGGTCTCCTTGTTGAACACTCATTCATCAAAGCAATGGGAGAACCCATCGAGGCTATGCTGTCAATAAAATGGCTGCTGCTTTTGTCCTCAAGACAAGAAACATTATTTCAAAATAATTCATTGTTTGTGAAATGCTTTGAAATATTCTCAGAAAACGAAATAAATACAAGTTCTTTCTTTTTTTTTCCACTCTTTCTTTCTTAGAATGAAGAGTGAAGATTTCCCCCCTCAGATTCTGATCCTGAGCAATGATAAAACGAGGCTACAGGGAAAGCAAGAGGGGTGGAAAAATAAAATGTACAGGGCCAGATCATACGGAAGATGGAAAATAAACAACTTAAATGACACAGGCCGCGCAATTTAAAATATGAGCTAATTTTCTCTGCTTGCCATTTCTAGCGAAATGTTTACACAGGCATTAGGTTTTGTAACAAATAGTAAACATAGGAAGTCTTTCCCCCAAATTTTTTATTATCTGTTAAGACCCACTTCCTGTCCTGCATCTTTGAAGAAGAATGTGTTTCTTCTTAACATATTGTAAATATAGAACAGTCTGTCCTCATTTGAAGGCATCTAACATTAAACCACAAAATGTTATTCTAACCCGGCTTGACAGTATCGCGGGGTTCTGACCTGCTGGACTCTTTTGGTGCCAACTGAGCTTTACTTGAGAAGGAATTCTTATCTAATCATTTTGTTGCGAGCAGTGTTTTAATTTATGTTGTATAACCTGGAAAGAGTTTAACATCTCCTTTCAGTAGTCGGTTTATTAACATGTAGTGCCAGCCAAGAAGCCTGTGAACAATGGAATGATCAACAGAAAGGAGGAAGAAAACCAGTTCGACTTGTGGTGGAAGCGCATTATGCTAAGATTGCTGGGTGGAGATGTGAGGTTGGATAAATATTTTTGACATTTTGCTTGATAACCTTTTGGGGTATGGGAACATATACACACACAGCTTTCCCTGAGGAAACCGAGTTCATGAAAGTACCGAATATATGCAGTCTGCGGAAGGGTTAGACTTCATGGATGATTGATAGTTTTTTGATGTCTGTTTCCTCATGTAATTTCTTGTATTCTTATGGTGCTATGACAAAAGGCCTTAGCAAACGTGATTTGTTTTACATGTGAATGTGGTATCCCATTAATTATTTTTCATTCAAAACTACTGGGATATGTATCATTTAAAAAGGAAGCTGAACTATTAATACCTCATGGAAATGGCTCTCTCACTTTCCTTAAATGATGACCACAGTCTATCCGGTGCCTGAGGCATTGCAGAACTAGGTAATTATGTACACACAACAGTGTAAATAACTTAATATGAAATTAGGTGGCCTTCCCAGCAGAGAGACTTAATGATCCATAAGGAGTGAGATGGAATATTCCCCACTTGCCTGGATGAGTGCAGCTCCCACAAGACTCAAGAAGTTTGAAACCGTCCAGAACAAAGCAGCCCGCTTGATTGGCACCACATTCACAAACATTCACTTCCTCCACCACCAACGCACAGTAGCAGCAGTGTGTACCACCTACAAGATGCACTTCAGGAAATCACCAAGGCTCCTTTGACAGCACCTTCCAAACCCACAACCACTACCATCTAGAATGACAAGGGCAGCAGATAGATAGGAACGCCACCACCTGGAATTCCCCTCCAAGACAATCATCATCCTGACTTGGAAATATATCACCGTTCCTTCACTGCCGCTGGGTCAAATTCCTGGATCTCCCTCCCTAACAGCACTGTGGGTGTACCTACACCACATGGACTGCAGCGGTTCAAGAAGGCAGCTCACCACCACCTTCTCAAGGGTAACTAGGGATGGGTAATAAATGCCGGCCCAGCCAGTGAAGCCCACATCCCATGAATGAATAAAAGAATAATAATTCCCTCTCTTTTCTCAACAATTTATTTATGGAAGAGAATATTCAAAGCATAAATATTCTGAAAAGGTATGACGAAAATGCAGGAATGCTGGAAATCTAAAATAAACAGCCAACATTGGAAATGAACAGTTGGTTGTTGGTAGCTGGAAAAGTTTGTGCCTTGTTTCTTCTGCATGTGTATGTTTAAGAAAAGTGTCAAGAGTGTTTCTTTGGACATTCAGCTTTATGTACCAGGCCCTTAGTTACTGCTGATCACCTGGCAGACTTTGCACTCAGGTGTCAAGGATCGAGGCACCAGCCCAGGCTTGTCCTGATGATCCATCTGTGTTGTGCTAGCGAATGTTTAAATCATTCAAACTCTGAATTACACAATATCCTAATTAGACAATTTAGCCCACACTAAAACGTTTAGAAAGATGGATTTAATGCATTAAGAGGCTGACATTCTGTATATGTTTCAGCAAACAACAGATGTGATATGAAATGGTCCTGTGCCACCAGTAGAATGTTTATCCAATTTTAGTTCTGGTCAGCAATTTTCTATCCCTCTGAAAATGAATAAATGAAATTTACCATGGGCCAGGATTTTCCATTTGGGGGGGACAGGGGAGTGGGAGCGGGCGTGGACCCGATCACCGCCAGGGATGAAGTGTCTGCACGCTAACTGATCCACTGTCCTTGTTCTTCCTTTCAGCATCATCGGAGCAGGGCCGGGAGGAGGAGCAGCAGAGACCCCATCTCACACCTGATGTCTCACCAGCATCACACCATCTCAGCAAGGCAGGCACCAGCGCAGATACTAACACCTCGATGGGAATTCAAACATCGGCTACTGTCCCGGGGCACAGCAATGAGGGCACTTCACACTCGCTGGAGGAGCTGGCAAAGGCAGAGAGTGCCCATGGAGGCAGCAGTTGGAGGACAGCAGGGGACCAGGCACATGCTCAGTCAGTGCCTGATGATGTGTCTCTGGAGACGTCTGTGATGCAGCAGGTGCAGGAAATGCTGCCGGGTGTGTGGGAGCATCTAGGGGAGATACACGAGGCTATGCTTGGCTTGGTCTCCGTGGTGAAGGATTCTACCCGGACGATCGCCGAAGCAATGAGGCACATGTCCGAGCGCCATGAGTCCTCCATGGGGAGAGTGGCGACTCTTGTGGAGAGGCTCCTCCAGAAGACCCATCAGGGCTTCCTGGGGATGTGCTCTGACCAGCAAGTACCTCACATCGGCATTGACCTCAGCTGGTCAGTGCCAGTGTGGGAGATGGTGTGGGCATCAAGTTTCCCAGCTCGTTGCCCATCCATCCACGGTGAGCAGGAAGTTCTGAAGTAATCTTACATCAGTGGAGCAGCTGCCTGGCGTCTCTGTGGGCTCCTCTCAGGGCGCTCCGGATGAGGGCAGCAGCTCTTCTGCCTCTCTCCTAGTGACCGTATTATCTGCTGAGGCTGCGACAACTGGGCAGGTGCCAATTCTGGAACTGGCAGCTCCCTCCCAGGCGGGGTCAGCACAGGCTACACAGGCCAGAGGACGATCGCCAAGGTCATCGAGGCCAACAGGACAGCAGGGTCAGCAGCTGTCTCAGATACCACTCCCAGCGAGGGGGCAGCACCAAGACGTAGCACCCGCAAACGTAAGCATAAGGCACCTTAGGCACTCCACGAGTCTGTCACTGGTGCTTTTCTGTTGGCCCAAGATAGGGTCCTTATGATTTCTTTTTGATTGTTGACACTATTGTTTAATAATTGTGAGAACTTCTGATTCACAGATTAAATGCCGGATGTGTGACCATGGCTGAGGGTGCCTCGTTTCTTCTGCATGTGTATGTTTAAGAAAAGTGTCAAGAGTGTTTCTTTGGACATTCAGCTTTATGTACCAGGCCCTTAGTTACTGCTGATCACCTGGCAGACTTTGCACTCAGGTGTCGAGGATCGAGGCACCAGCCCAGGCTTGTCCTGATGATCCATCTGTGTTGTGCGCTCCTCCGTCTTTTCTCCTCCCCCCGTCACCCATTTCCTCTCCCCCATCATGGTTGGCATCACCTTCTGCCTCCCCTCCATTATCTACCAGCAATAACCCTTTTCCCTCGGGGATATCCAGTTAAACATGTACATTTCCTTCCTTCCTGAAATCCCCACCCCTATCCACATTGACCTCCCTGACCTTCTCCTTCCCACCCCCAGGCTCCGTGTCTGCCTCACAGTCCCCACCAACCACCCTCACCATCCCTTCATTGCTACCGTCGAACCTCCCACTCTTTCGCCGCACTCTGCCCTTGGTCACTCTCACCCTTCTTCCATACCACAGCCACCCTCAGTTCACTCACCAGGAGGCAGGCATAGACCTATCTGCCCCTCCTGTGCACGTTCATTTGCACATCCTCCACACCCCTTACCCCTTCTGCACCCCTTCCCACCTTCACCCCCTCCCCCCCCTCACCAAAACCCCTTCCCACATTCACACCCCTTTCCCCCCCACTGGAACCCGTTCCCTCTCTGGAACCCCTTCCCGACCCCCCCAAGACTCCCCCTCCCCCCTGCTTAGTCTGTCCCCTTTCCTGACTTCTTCCACCACTCTTACTTCTTCCTGCACTCTCACTCCCTCCTCTCTCTGCTCCCCTTCCTCCCCCCTCAGATACCCTCACCTCTTCCCCCCCACTTACACCTATCTCCTCAGTTGTGGTTTTCTTCCCTGTTACTCACTGCTCCCCAGCAGCCTCCCCCCCGCCATTCTCCCTTCCCCCTCCCAACTTCCCCCTCACACCTTCATATCCTGCCTCCCAACCTCCTCCCATCCTGACACCTCTTCCTCTCCCAGCCAACCCTAGCCCTTCCTCTCCCACCCCCTTGACCATCACCCGTTGTGAGCATCAATGGTGACCTTGCAACTTCCATACGCTGCTTTTCAGCAGAGCCACATCCACGAGAATCAATCCAGCATGCCAAGGGCATCTTGTCCAGTGTGCCTTTGGAGTTGGGCACCAGCATCTTCTGTTCCTTGGATGTCTGCAATGTGAGCAAAGCCCTGGCAGGTAAGTCCCAACTTCTGCATGTCACAGTTGTCAAGACGTGTTCTACAGCGGTGAGTTTTCCCGCTGACGTGGGTAGATGATCCAGTGGGTTGGGGACAATTCCAACAGCCTAACAATGATGTGCTGATGTATTACAGTCAGGTTCCCGACACCCAATGGAAGAGAATGTTGCCCACCGTTGGCGGGCTGACTAGATGATCGCGAACTGGTTTCATGCCTTCATTAAACCGATCGTGTCAAATTGTCCGCTCACGCCACCAAACATGCCCGATACTGACGCAGACTTCTCGCAGCTTCTCTAACTTTCTTTAAGCCTCCCTCAATCCATGTTTCAATGCTATCCATCAATCCAATTTCAGTAATAAACACAAAGTAGTCTTCGGAGTAAGTTTAAATCAAAAGGTGCTAGGCAGACTTCTGTTCTTCCTGCTGGAAGATGGTCCCTCTTGTCCTGTTGGTTGCTGACTGATGAGTCCATCCCTGGGTCCTGGCGTAAAATAATTTGTGATCTGAGGTCAGTTTCAGTCATATGATTCCTGCACCCACCCCCAATCAATGTTTTCATTATCAACATAACTGGTATGAAGTTAGATACCGCTGCTATACAATGGGGTTTGAATGGTGACTGTTTACATCTGCTTGTGATAAACTGGTTTCTCTGCACTTTTCTTCAGCCTGGACTTTTGGTCCTGAGTCGGGTGCACAAAGTCGGCACATTTTGTGGTCCATGAGCCCAGCCTGAGAAAAAGAGGCCTGGTAGGTTGGATTTTCATTCTGGTGATGGGTGTGGGAGTGAGATGGTGGACTGCATTAAAAATGGGGCCTGCCACCCCAGGGATGAGTGTGGAGGCTGTCGGGTGTAGAGGTAGGTTAGGTGGAATTCCTGTGCCCTGGCACTTTTGTGAAGTTATTGAAAAAAATGAATACAATAAAAATCAGCCCTCCAGTCCTCACCTCTCACACCCCCTCAACTCCCACACACATACTCCCCATACCCCATCTCTGCCAATCCATGCCCCCACAAGCCCCCCCACTCAGCCCTATGGCCTGTCATACTCCAGTCACCTTATGCTCCTCAGAAAACCAATGCCACCTATGCCTCTCTAATTGCCCCTTATAGCCCCTCATAGCCCCATGCCAACTCATGCCCCCATTCAGCCCCATGACCCTTTAAAGCCCTCTGTCAAGCCATGCACCCACTTATCCCTACAACCCTCATACCCCCATGCCCCCATATCTCCATAGCCCTTCACATCCCCTATGCCAACTTAGTGTCAACTCATACCAACCCATGATCACCACCCACCACCCTTGGCCCTAACCCCTCCAGTGCCAGCTCACCTAGTATCCACCAGGAGCAAACTTTAGGAACCATGCTGACATTAAAATGAAGTTATGTGTCTATTGATATTACTATTTAAAAAAAACACACTGTCATTGATTAAAAAAATACAATCAATACATGGAAATCCCTTCAATTAATTTCTTATGGAAACAAACAGTTCCAGTCTATAATTACTTGGAACTGTTAACTAAGCTGCTCACTTAACAGGAATAGAAAATGCTGGAAAATCTCAGCAGTTCTGGAAGCATCTGTGTAGAGAAAACCAGAGTTAACATACTGAGTCCTTTAGATTCTTTGAAAGGTGTCTTACCTCCCTCAATGGGTCCCTTAACTCTTCCAAAGGTGTTGGGTTAGGTGCCCACTGAGGTTCTTAAAATTAGACATGATTGTGTGTAAAAGGTGCATAAACTCATTGGAACTGCCAAACTGCCAAAGAATTGTCAAACCTGTCAAAGCACCGACCATATTCAAAGAGGTCCCTCACCTCTCCAAAAGAGCACCCAGGCTATCCAAATGAATCCACAAGGAGACTTACTCTTACCAGGTCGAATCTGCACACTCCAGGTTTCAGGCACCTACCTCACCAAAATCACACACGAGTGGAGGGAGCTGCTGATTTATATTGGCAGCTGCCTCTGTGAATCACGGATGAAATTTATAATCTGCCCCCATTCTGCCACTCCCCCCACCAACCACACCCCCCCCACCCCCCCCCCCCCACCCCCACCCCCCCCAACACACCTCCACGTGAAAATGGAGGATGCTGGGTTTGGGGGCAGGATTCTGTCGGCATTTTTGTGCAGATGGAGAGCCCCTACGTTGTGCAAAAATTCAGGGCTTTGTCAAGGGTCCAACTCACAGACACTGTGGGCAGGATTTTCTGTGAACACACCCTGCACTCCATGCTGTGCCTGACCCCCATTCAGCACACTGGCCTTGCCCCTCTCTGGAGCAGGACCATGATGTGCGTACCATGCATAGCCCTGTAACATGGCCCACAGAGCCGCAGGACTGCCTTCAATCTCTCAACCTGCACTTTTGGCCTCAGTACCGGGACTATGATTGCCTGTCACTAAGACCTCTGTTCCTTCATGACTGACCACAATACCCCCTGCCCTCCAGGAGTCTCTGTGTTACCCTTCCCTCTTGTGCAAGCCTCAACCTCCCCCAGTAATGACTGTGCATGTAACCCTTCCCTATTGTGCCACACTAACCCCCCATTTCCTACTCTTGAGTCTGCGTGCATCCCCTCCCATTCGTGCCATACAAAGCCCACCCACCCCTTGCCACGTCTGCGTTTACCCCTTCCATGATGGGCTCTAGCTCTCCCACCCCCAGTCATCCCTTTGCCTGCCAACTTCCTTCCCCCACAACCCTCCCTGGTTCCCTTCACCCTTATGTCTCTGTCAACAACCCACCCTACTCAACACTCTAGTTCCTATGCTGGCTTCTGTTGGTAGAGTGCAGCCTTGCCTAAAAGCAACAGTAATCCTCCCAGAGAAGCACAGCACCCACCATGATCCACTCTGCAAGACACCCGAGGCACCCACTGTGAACAGCTCGGTTAGACACCCCCACCGGTCTCACCTTTCACAGTGGCTCTGGCGTTGCTGACGACCCGGAGAAGTGCTGTTGCTGGTCACCTCAAAGTCATGAGCAAAGTGAGGGTGGACAGCTGCACACCACGTATATCTAGTCGTGATTCAGAGCAGTCTAATATCCTGCTAGTGTGGCACGTAATTGGGAGGGAAAACCTGATTCCAGCGACTTGAGCTTTTAATGAGTATTCATGACATGCTAATACATACAAATAAGATTCCAGCCATTGATCAGAGGGAAAGATGACTTGCCATCAGCTCACCATGGACGTGCTGAGGGAAAAATTCTGACTTGTTTTCCTGCTGGTGGAATTCAGACGTTGGGCTTCACTGGGAATTTTCTGCACCCACCCACACACCACAACCCACTGCTGACAGTTCCATCCTGAGTGTGTGAAAAATTGGCGCTCTTTGTTGTAATACTCCACGTGAAAGGCATCAATGCTGGAGGCACTATTATTGGCTTTCAGTACCATCATTAAACAATACCAAGGTAGGAATAGCATGGTTTCATGCTGAGCTGTGCATTTGTTACTGCATCCAAAATGCCTCAACATCAATCTTAGAAGAGCACAAATTATTAGGCCAATGTGAAATTTTCAACTTCAAGTACCAGTCAACCTAATGCCCTTGCTGCAATTCAGTGCCTATTCACACCAAATTATGGGCACTTGGTGTTGTGAACTTATGATTTCCGTAAGAATTGGATTCAGACTCCCCAAAGTTCTTTCACTTGAGGCTGTTACCGTTGACAGAAAGAAAGGTTTGTGGTAAATTCAGACCCAGCTCCTGTAGAAGGGCCAACGTGTCCATCACTGCCCTAACTCCAGACACCAATGTAAACTTCTTATTGCAAAATGCAATTCTATATATTACATTAAATAATAAATAGGAAATTCTCTCTGGGATACAAAGAAAAATAATCAGCATTGCAATCTTGAAGACTTACTTTGAAATTTCAGCTCAATGCACCCTTGGAGAGGGTGCAGAGGAGGTTTACCAGAATGTTACCAGGGATGGGGAACTTCAATTAAATAAAGGTACTGGAGAATCTGGAATTGTTCCCCTCAGAGCTGGAAAGTTAAAGAGACATTTAATAGACTTAATCAAAATTTGGAAGAGTTTTGATTGATAGAATGAAACTGTTTCCAATGGCAGGGGGGCAGATAACCAGGGAACACAGATTTAGGATCACTGGCAAAAAGCCAAGGAGGACTGGGGAAAGAACATTTTTGAGCAGCGAGTTATAATGATGTGGAATGCACTGCCTGAAACAGTGGTGGAAGTAGATTTAATAGTATCTTTCAAAAGGTAATTGGATATACACTTGAAAAGAAAAAGAAATTCAGGGTAATAGGGAAACAGTAGGGAAGTGGGACTGATTGGATAGCTGTTACAAAGGGCTGGCACAAACATGATCATTTGAATGGCTTCCTTCTGTGCTGTAAGATTCTATGAAATGAATTAGTGGTAAATAGCTTTTTAATTGATGCACAAAATGTGAGAGGCTTGATATCCTCGTTTTCTTTCTTACATGTTTCAGATAATGGATGAACTGTGGTTCGGGGCTGGAAAATGAATCTCATTAACTCCCAGAGCCAAGCTGTTGCCTATCTTGCCGAATTTAAAGCAGCTTGATCTGAAATCATCCTGTATTTCTTTCCCTGTTTTCTTCCTATAGCAGTGGAGTGTCTTTCCTAATCACTGCCAGATTACATTTAAAGAAAGTTTGTGCCAACAATGAAAGTACAGCCTTATAATTTTTTGCATTTCTATTTTCAGGTTTTAAGTTACCGCAGTTAATCATTAGAGCCTAACTTCTGCTAATCAACAGACCCCAATGCTTCACCTTGAAACAGCAGAGGTTCAGTGCACAAATTATTTCACTTCATAAATTGTGTCCAGCCTGCTGTTAAAATCTATTGATGATTCTTAGCAGGGTTAAAAGGTCAGCCTCAAAGATGTGCTCCTCTTTAATTAGAAAAATGATTCTGCCCATAGGTCTACTTGCTCTTGAGAAAAGCAGAACAGATTCCTGAGGTATTAAGACTCTTTTCATCAATTTGTGTTTTTCCTCTGCTGAGATCTGTGGTCACAGTTTGAAGGAGAATGACGGGAATGTGAGGAGAGGAAGTTCTCAAGAGAAAATCATCAACAGCTGCAATTTTTAATTTGTGACTATGGCAGTGTAGGTAGAAATGCTCCACAGCTTTCAAAACAACGTCAAGTACTGCTGAGTCTTCAATTCATGTACAGCACTGCTGATTGGCAATCAAGAGGCAGGTCATTTAGTATTTTAAGCGCATATTCCACTTTATCCTTCCCATCCCAGTCCATCTGACTGCTACTAAGCTGTCTGATCTACAGACAGGAGATAAGATTTGTACCACACACACAAGGAACACAGTAGGTTGAAGTCCTAAATTGGGATTTAATCCACAAAACTCAGCACTGAGAATAATGTGCCAAACTGTTTACTTTTGGTGCACACCATTTTTGCTTGGTTATATCAATAACTCAATTTTTACTGAGCTGCTTAATTTGAAAATATACTACATCAGTTGCTCTTACCACCTCTTTTGCTCTTTAGAGTGGGCATCTGCCTCTAGCTTCCAACAGTCACCCTGGTGTTTCTGAGCCTAAGTAGAATTTTTTTTGGTGAACCAGTGACTTCTTCAGTTTGCCATCAAGCCTTCATTTTCTATGGCTCCAATGGTTGGGCCTGGCTGACTGAATGCAGGTGGATAAATCAATTCTCGCTACCCCACGTGCCTGACTCACCGAATACCTATCTTAAGGAGTCACACCGCAGGCAAGGTCTACTTCAAAGGGAAATGGTGGTAATGTCACTGGGCTAGTATTCCAGAGACCCAGGTTAATGCTCTGTGGACATGGGTTCCAATTCCACCAGGGCAGCTGGTAAAATTTAGTTGCAATTCATTAATAAATCTGGGATTGTACGTTAGTAATGGTGATCATCAAAATATCATCAATTATCACAGAAACCCATCTGTTCCACTAATGTCCTTTAGGGAACTGTTGTCCTTACCTGATTGGGCCTATATATGACTCCAGACCCACAGCAATGTGGGTGACAATGTGGTTGGCTGCCCTCTGAAATGGCCTAACGAGCTACTCAGTCATAGCAATTAGGGATGGGCATCAAACGCTGGCCTTGCCAGTGATGTCCACATCTCCTGAAACAATGAAAAAAAGGAGAAATCTGCAAAGAAAATTGAGATGCAATCAGACCCAGGCCACCATCTGAACCTTAGAGAAACTGAAGTAACAATTCCCAAAGAACTCCCTCCACACCAGCCCCAGAATATTCTTTGCATTCTCTACTGAAATTGAACTGCCATCCTTCAGTTGCCTCAGAACATTTGTTCCCTTTCCAAGTCTCTACCCCACCCAAGGAGAAATAAAAGATCCATTTTTTATTCATGGGGCAGAATTTTACGATCCCTCCCAGAATCACAGTATTACAGAATCACAGAATCTTTACAGTGCACAAGAGGCCATTTGGCCCATCAAGTCCGCACTGACTAATTGAAAGACCAATCTACTTAATCCCAATCCCCTGCCTTATCCCTGTAACCTTGCGCTTTGTCTCTCTTCAAATAGTAATCCAATTCCCTTTTGAATACCTCAATCAAACCACCGGTGGGATTTTCCAGTCCCACTGAAAAATGGACTTTTGAATGGCTTGCCGCAATTTCCAGCCCAGGCCCAGGAATTCTCCCATTGGTGTTTACATCTTTATGCCCATGCTCCCTCTTAATAAAGTTGTGTTTTAGAACTCCCTGCATGAGAAGAGCAAAGGCGTTGTTGACAGGTTGAATTGATTGGTGCAAACCTGTCAGGAATCTCTTGACCTTGAACATTGGGTCATGCGATGGCCTTGCAAGCGCTGGAATCATGGCCAGGATTTTAGGTCAACGTGCAGACATGATCGGTGGGCCCGAGAGCAGCCGGGCCACATTCACACGCGGATATGATCAGCGATGCCTGGGTTGGGAGAAGGAGGAGGACGAGTGCTGAAGTCAGCACGAGCTCGGGGGGGGAGGGCTCACAGGAAGCTCCCTGAAGGCCGAGAGCTGTCTCAGGGAGTGAAGACTTC
Source organism: Isurus oxyrinchus (assembly GCA_026770705.1). NCBI lineage: Eukaryota > Metazoa > Chordata > Chondrichthyes > Lamniformes > Lamnidae > Isurus > Isurus oxyrinchus. Next base: position 169,564,945 of record JANJGN010000009.1, read on the forward strand.
GAAAGTATCAATCAAAGTATCTAAATCCGGGAAAAAATGTCCACACAATACAAGCAGTTACCTGAGCATAGACGTTATAAAAATTCTGTGCATAATTTTAAAAAAAATTTAATCCCACCCTTGGATGAAGTTTCCTGAAAAATGCGCAGGCCGCCTGGCTGATTCACCCACCCACCAACCGTAACGTTGGCCGAGCAACGACAAATCCCAATTAATTGCACCATTAATGGGTTTAAAAGCCCTCTTAAGTCCCTCTTAATAGCCCTCTAATAGCACGCTACCGAGTTCAGTGTGAGCCCACCAACCGAAATCTCGCACAATGAGGCCAGGACACTCGCCCGAAGTTACCATTATTATTTTATGCTCGAGCGGGTCAGGCCCGAGCCTGTTGGTTTGGCGAAAATTTCTGGCCCATGTGTTGTCAGGGCATTTCTTCAACCTTTTGCAAAGGCAAAACATATGCAGCCACATCAGGGAGTATTTGCATCCTAGAACTCTTCTTTCTAGCCTTCTTCTAGCACGAGAACAGGATCTGCTATATTCAGCGGGATGGAGATTACTTTCATTGCTCTTTCCCAACAGCCATAGAATTGCACAGCACATACAGAGGCCATTTAGTGGCTGTTTGGTAGAGCTTTCCGATTAATCCCAATCTCTTGCTCTTTCCCCATAGTCCTGTAAGTTTTTTTTTCAAGTTTATACCCACTTCGCTTTTGAATTTATTGTTGAATCTGCTTCTTCTCCCCTTTCAGGCAACGGATTCCAGATCATAACATCCCACTGCATAATTTCCTTTGGATTATGTTACCAAACCCCTTAAATCTGTGCTGTCTGGTTCCTAACATTTTAGTTACTAGAAAACATTTCTCCTTATTTACTCTGTCATTGCCCTTCATGATTTTAAACCCCACTAGCTCTGAGGGGGAACAACTCCAGCTTCTCCAGACACTCCGCAGTTCTCCATCCCTGGTACTATCCTAATAATTCTTTTGTGCACCCTCTCCAAGGCCTTGACATACTTCCTGAAGTGTGGTGCCCAGAATAGAGCACAATACTCCAGCTGGAGCCTAAAAAATGTTTTCAAAACAGTTTTGTATATCTTCTTTGTTCTCTATGGTCCAATTATGACCCATTCCACTAGCACAGTGTTAAAATCAGACTCTCTGTCTCTATCAAGAGAGCCAAGTTTACCATATGTTTTTTTTAACATCCTTCTCAATTTCTCAACAGGTTTTGCCACCATTGAAGATTTGTGTACATAAACACCCAGGTCTCTCTGTTCCTGAATACTTTTAGACATTGTACTATTATAATTTATATTGCCTCTTCTCATTCCTCATACCAAAATAAATCGCATCACAGTTCTCTACATTAAATTTCATCTGTCCATTTCACTACGTCGGCTACATCCTGCCAGAGTCTGTTACCATCCGCCTCATTGTTTACTGCATTCCTGACTTTGGTGTCATCTACAATCTTTGAATTCAGTTACCTTGGTGCGATGATAAACACCAAAGACAAATCCAAGAACGAAATCCAGGTTATATTAGCTCTGGCAAGAAGCACGGCCAGTCACTTAAGCACCATCAGCAAGAAGCTGAAAAACATCAAGTTCAATAACTAGTGCAGAGTGCCGCACTCTCTGGATGTGAGGGTTGGACTCTGAAGGAAGAGGATGAGAAAAGGATGACAGCTATTGAAGTGGGTATGGCGGAGGATGCTCAGAATCAGCTGGATGGACAGAAAGGCAAATAAGTGTGTTATATCAGAAGTAGAATTTCAGAAATGAAATTGGTTACTAAGTAGAGTTAGAGAGAGAGGAAGATAGTCAAATACGGTCATTGGATACAAAGACCTGAGAGTCTTCTCCTGGCAACAATTGAATGAGAAATTGAGGGCAAAACAGAAGAGGCAGAAGAAAAATTGGGACAGTGGATAAAATTGAGGTGTGGACTGAGGGACACTATGCTGACAACGAATTAACAAAAGGTTGTTCGTTTATTCATTGTCATGTTAGTTTTAGTGGGGCCATTGGTATTGTCTCGCAGCTTCTCTAACTTTCTTTAAGCCTCCCTCAATCCATGTTTCAATGCTATCCATCAATCCAATTTCAGTAATAAACACAAAGTAGTCTTCGGAGTAAGTTTAAATCAAAAGGTGTAATAAACACAAAGTAGTCTTCGGAGTAAGTTTAAATCAAAAGGTGTTAGGCAGACTTCTGTCTCACAGTCGGTAGTGATGTGGGTGTCTGGCTTGGTACTGGGCTGCACATGAGATAGTCATGGTCAGGGAGGCATCTGCAGGCTGTAAATAGGGAAAACATAATAAAGGAGGGGATGCTCAAAGCTCTCGTGGGAGGTGTCGGAGGGGAGTCACCTCTGTAAGTGACTGTGCACAGCTTCACAATGGGGAGAGATGAGGCCCACATGGGGCATGGGTCATCCACAGTGATGGGTTCAGAGCGGAAGGCAGGAATGTCCACTACAATAACTATGACTCCAGGGCTACTGGGGGAGGCTGGAGAATTACCGGAGGGATGTCTATTTGCCCACTGTGGGCTTCCAGGATGATTGGAGGGACATGACCGGTGACAGGGGGAGGGTCAAAACTGGTCTGGAAGTAGAAGTGCAGCACCACCATCTTGAGACCCCGAATCAATGACACAATTTAAGAATGAAACTGTAGAGAAATCTCCATGGGAGGGGTCTGAGGCAGTGTGGGAGGAGCCCATTGTTGGGCTCAGGGCCTTTTCAGGGGACAGCCTCATACACGTTAGATTTTCAACATGGAGATGAAGGGTCACCTTATAGAACCCTTTATTGAGAACTGAGAGTTGGAAGCACTAAGTAATGTTGCTCTTTTACGTGAGACAGCAATAGTCAATGGGCTCACATCAGAGGTGATCTCATTGAGCACTTAAATGTCAGGAATGTAGGAAGGGAAAAGGCAGCCAGCCGTTAAGAGACTGGGAGGCCATTCCTCTGCCAGTGACCCTGAAGGTCATTGTCGCACTCAATCTTTTTGCAAATGACTCGTTCCAGGGTTCCACTGGGCACCAATGCGGCATCTCTCAGTCCTCAGCACATAAATCTATAAAGGAGGTGATGGATGTCCTCTACAGTAAAGCTCATCATTATATAAAGTTCACACTATATGATACTAGCCAGGCTGCTAGATTTCTGGGATCTGCTTCTCTAGAGTACAGAGTGCATTTGATTGCACACATGTCACTTCCCTGGCATCAGCCCCTGATCTTCATTAACAGGAGGGTTCCACTCTATCAACATTCAGCTGGTGTGCGATCATCGGAAGCACATCATGCCAGTTTGTGCCAGGTACCCTGGGAGTTCCCATGACTCCTACATCCTGAATCACTCCCAGGTGCCAGAGATATTCAAAGGGCTGCAGCACTTACAGAGTTGGCTGCCAGATGACAAAGGGTACCCACTGAAGGGATGGCTCATGATACATGTGCATCATCCTCAAAGTCCCTCAGAGGAGAGATACAACATGGCCTACTGTGCCATAGGGTCCATCATTGAGTTAACCATTGGGTTGCTCAGATGGGCCTCTGAAGTCCTTTCCAGAGAGGGTGTCCTGCATCATCCTGATCTGACGCACCCTGCATGACCTGGCACTTCAAAATGGTGAATACTTGCCAGAGAGTGACATGGATGAGACTCAGCACTTCTCAGAGGGAGGGAGGTCAAGGTGCCTGACCCCCTCTTGCCTAGCCACTAATCAACCCCACCAATGCCTGGAGTGATGGAGTGCAGGTCTAAGCACAAACCCGGCAGAACCTGCAGGAACAAAGTCTCCACGGTAGCTGCCACCTTTCCCATGGACACTTTGAGGCATTTGCATAAGCCATGACATCAGACATCAGAAAGCGGACAGGTACCTCCATCCTTCACTCTATTGATTGCCTCTCACAACTCTACCTGATGTGCCGCTGCCTGTCGTTGAATCTCCAGCACGTGTGCTATGCCCGTTTGCAGAGGCTCAGCATCTGACTGGGACTCCAAGTGCCCCATCTCCAACTGTCCTCCGAGTGCCAGAGACCTGGGCTGTCATAGCCTCCGACTGCTTTGGAGAGTGAGCTATTCCCCAGATAGTGACCCTGAGCCTAATCAGGAACTATGACCCACCGGGGTATGTGTCTCTGTGCTGGTGGAACATGCAGGTGAACACAGGTGACAGGTCTTCATGTGAAGTATCTTCAGCATCCTCCTCTGAGGTGGTCTTGGGGTTGGGGCTTTTGTTTGCTCTGGTGGTCTGTCTGGGCCTGTTGGTACCTATAAGAGAGAGAAGATAGATTGAGTTCATGAGCAGGCTGGATACAACAATGCATGTCACTCACTGTGAATGTCAGGATGAAGACCTCATCTGTATGAGGTTGCTGGGGGAGGCTGATCTCGCCTTCACCACAGGAGCAACCCCTGTCCTCCCCCTGCTTACTCGGTGGCATCTTCTCCAAAGCGACTGAGCTCCCTGCTGTCAGCTGTTCCTCCTCTGTTGTGGGCAAGCTTGGCCTGCATGAAGACAGATGGATGGAAGGTGACGAGAAGGGATGGAGGAGTGTGCAGGCCTGCTGTGTGTGCTGAGCCCTCCCCATCACGGGCTGAAGATGCTATGTGTGCAGCATGAAAGATGAGATGCTGGTGATGGTAGAGTGGTCATAAGACATCAGTGCTGATGTCTCCCCCACTAATATTGTGTGAGATCCCTGAGAAGTGTAATTCTTTGAGTGCATGATGCCATTCTGAGAGAGTAGGTTTGGAGTGACCTGAAGATTGACTTGACCTGGCAGAGAGGATGAGATCATTCACCCTCTTCCTGCACTGCAGGGCATTCCACTGGCGGCTGGCCCTGGCACAGGCCTCCTTTGTGACCACCTCACAGGCCGGTGAGGTGAGGGTGGTGGACCCCCTGAAACCCTACCTTGGTCAAAGTACATCCCGTTTTTGGTGGACACCTCTTATTGAAGCCTCCAGAGAGTAATGCCTAAACCTCGAGGCTACACTTTGTTCTGGGGACCATCTCAGGGTGGGTGGTGAACACAGCTGGGCTGCGGTGAGTGCATGTGTGTGACTGGGTGGTATTTAAATATGGTGCCATTACCATCGACCCCATTAGGTGACAGCGGGGTGGACGAATCATTGCCCACCCCACCATGTGATTCGGAGGGCTGCTCGCTGATACATAATTAATAAGCTTTCAAATGTAAAATCAGGTGTGATATCCCTCGCTGCTGTACCACAGGAAACACAGCACATCCTGCCCACCTCCCCACATCCTGCCCACCTCCCCACACTATGCCCACTTCCCCACACCCTGCCCACCTCCCCATCTCCCCACATCCTGCCCACCTCCCCACATCCTGCCCATCTCCCCACATCCTGCCCACCTCCCCACCTCCCCACACCCTGCCCACCTCCCCATCTCCCCACATCCTGCCCACCTCCCCACATCCTGCCCACCTCCCCACACCCTGCCCATCTCCCCATCTCCCCACATCCTGCCCACCTCCCCACATCCTGCCCACTTCCATACACCCTGCCCATCTCCCCACATCCTGCCCATCTCCCCACATCCTGCCCACCTCCCCACATCCTGCCCACCTCCATACACCCTCCCCACCTCCCCACATCCCCACACCCTGCCCACCTCCCCATACCCTGCCCACCTCCCCACACCCTGCCCACCTCCCCACACCCTGCCCACCTCCCCACATCCTGCCCATCTCCCCACATCCTGCCCATCTCCCCACATCCTTCCCACCTCCCCACATCCTGCCCACCTCCCCACATCCTGCCCACCTCCCCACACCCTGCCCACCTCCCCACATCCTGCCCACACCCTGCCCACCTCCCCACCTCCCCACATCCTGCCCATCTCCCCACATCCTGCCCACCTCCCCACACCCTGCCCATCTCCCCACACCCTGCCCACCTCCCCACATCCTGCCCACCTCCCCACACCCTGCCCACCTCCCCACATCCTCCCCACACCCTGCCCACCTCCCCACCTCCCCACATTCTGCCCACCTCCCCACACTATGCCCACCTCCCTACACCCTGCCCACCTCCCCACACCCTGCCCACCTCCCCACATCCTCCCCACATCCTGCCCATCTCCCCACATCCTGCCCAACTCCCCACACCCTGCCCACCTACCCACTCCCTGCCCATCTCCCCACATCCTGCCCACCTCCCCACATCCTGCCCACCTCCCCACATCCTGCCCACCTCCCCACACCCTCCCCACCTCCCCACACCCTCCCCACCTCCCCACATCCTGCCCATCTCCCCACACCCTCCCCACCTCCCCACACCCTGCCCACCTCCCCACATGCTGCCCACCTCCCCACACCCTGCCCATCTCCCCACACCCTGCCCACCTCCCCACATCCTCCCCACATCCTGCCCATCTCCCCATCTCCCCACATCCTGCCCACCTCCCCACACCCTGCCCACCTCCCCACACCCTGCCCACCTCCCCACATCCTGCCCACCTCCCCACATCCTGCCCACCTCCCCACATCCTCCCCACATCCTGCCCACCTCCCCACATCCTGCCCACCTCCCCACATCCTGCCCACCTCCCCACACCCTGCCCACCTCCCCACATCCTGCCCACCTCCCCACATCCTGCCCACCTCTACACATCCTGCCCACCTCCCCACCTCCCCACACCCTGCCCACTTCTGCTCATCCTGCCCACCTCCCCACACCCTGCCCACCTCCCCACACCCTCCCCACATCCCCACATGCTGCCCACCTCCCCACACCCTGCCCACCTCCACACACCCTGCCCACCTCCCCACACCCTGCTCACCTCCCCACATCCTGCCCGCCTCCTCACATGCTGCCCACCTCCCCACACCCTCCCCACCTCCCCACATCCTGCCCACCTCCCCACATCCTGCCCACCTCCGCATACCCTGCCCACCTCCCCACACCCTGCCCACCTCCCCACATCCCCACATCCTGCCCACCTCCCCACATCCTGCCCACCTCCCCACATGCTGCCCACCTCCCCACATCCTGCCCACCTCCCCACACCCTGCCCACCTCCCCACACCCTGCCCACCTCCCCACATCCCCACATCCTGCCCACCTCCGCCCTTGGTATCCAGAGTGGAACATTTCACCCTCAGACTGTGGGTAGTTAATGCTTTGTTCAATATATTAGTTAGAATTAAGGTGCGAAAGAGCTTGAAGATTACAATTCACAAAGCATCTCTCTGGAAAGTATGAGATGCCAATCAGTAGCTGGCAAACCTAGTTTGCTGATGGTTTTGCTTTAGATAGCTTTCTTATAAAACTGACTATTACCATTTATGTCTGGAAATAGGTTTCTCAGTTTGGCTGCAGCTGAACACAGCTCATTTCATTGAATCAACCTAACTCATCAAAGTAGTTCCACTGATGAGCATAAGTTGAACTGAGGCACACAAGTTGCATCTGGAAGGCACCATGTGTCTTGAAATGTTTATAGCTGCACATATATCAGCTTCAATTCTACAATGCAGGTGAAGCAATGTGTGAAAATGTCTCCAGCTGACACTTCAGAGAGTGCCTCACAGTCCACATTATTTACTATCAACTTTATGACAAATGTCATGGATTGGAAAGAACAGAGCCAAGCGGCATTAATCAAGTGATTTAAAAAGTGCACAGTGAACTTTAATACACAATGCACTGAAATGGATGATTTCGTACCCTGGAGTCATTTCTTACAGTAGCTAGCCTTAATAACAAAACTCTTGAACTTTTTGGGCAGTAATTGAATAAGCTGAAAGGATGCTTATTGATGATTTTGTAGACTAACATAGAAGCATTACTTTCTATTGAGCAGAAATCAATGCTATCTTCCTCAACAGCAGACCAACATTGAAGGACACTTATTGGTAGTCTAAGCAATGTTCCACTATTTGCTGAAATTTGTACCCTTTATCAAAGTCTATTAATGTTTAACTCTAACATCTGCTGATAAACTGCATGTTGGTACTGAAAATCAATTTGCAGTGATGTTTGCAGAGGCAAATCTGTGGATATAAAAAAAGCAATAAAGACAAAATGCCCATCAGGAGACTCCACTGCACATACGTTACAGCACATTGCTGAGTGTTCTCGTTACAACATGAGGCACAACCAAACATCGCAGCACATATTTGTTGCTGATAGAAAACGGTCACCAGGTTTCAAAGATTTAAGCAGCTCATTAGGATTTCTGCCTCATAACCTGATTTGGTAAAAAATTAAAAAGTGGGGTATACTTGCACACTTGCTGTGATGTGGATTTATGCTCAGAATTTCACAAAAAAATAATTTTCCAATCTCAGAAGAGATATTAAAAGGAAGCAAGAAGGGGATAACGTGATGCTTAGTGCTGAATTTATATTGTGTCATGCAAGTCTTTTATGGGTAATTGTACCCTGCTGCGTATTTGTTGTGCACGGTGGATAATGGAATGGAGAAGCATCTGTGGCGCTGAGAATCTGAGCGCTAGGCATGAACTAGACTCATTAAGACCTTGAAAAAAGTGTAATTAAGGTCCTTGTCTCGTAACGTGGTCCCAGCACCTGATCAGCTATGTTGGTATGCTCATTAAAAATAAATGCTGAAATGGGCCAGTCATATATGTTTCTGCTGCTTAATCATTTTATCAGGCCATTGCATTTTGCCTCAGTGATGCCACTGGTGGTTTCAATAGCTGCGGCTATCTTCTGAGAGTGTTAGCTAGGGGAGCTACACTGGGCTGCACCTATAGGATCCACAGCTTTTGGCTGACCAGCCTCCCTATCTGCTGATGGAGAGGAGGAAGAGCAGAGTTAAAGGGGATCGGCGATACTGACCAGCTTACGCACTGAGGCTGGTTACAACAAAATGAACCTAAATTCATTCATGCCTTGACTAATTTCAAGCCGACATTAGTGCTGCTGCAGCACAGCTGGAATCTTTCACTTGCCCATCGGCAACAGCTGATAGACAAAGAAGCAGCGACAAGCACAGAAAAGCAGAGGGATGGGTTTGGATAAGAGGCCCCCTTTTGACTCTTGCTTCGTGAGATCAAGTTCTATTTAAAGATTTTACCCTATAGCTTTGAGATTTTTTAACAAATGGTTATGTTTTCCCTTGGAAATGATTACATATGTCACACTACTATCATTGTGTAAAAATTAATCTCAAGTAAAAGTCAAGCCCATAACTTTTGTCATAGAAAACATAATTTTTCATGTGCCTGATGTAAAAGTCAACCCTAGTTTTTCCAGGGATCAAAGTCCAAAAATTTCAGAACAAAAGCATAATCCTGGAGTTGTTAATGATTCTATTTCATTGTAAATGTATAAATACTAATGAAAATGAATACTGGTAAACAAGTGTTGAAAACATTGATACCTCTAAATTTTGAATTTATTTATTCATATTATTAAAGTGATCAGATAATGAATGATTAATAATATGAATTCTTTGCTGCTGTTGACTTATATTTTCTTCCACTGCGATGGTCTTTTCTAAATTTTACTTGGTCTCAAACCAAACAGGCATCAACCTCTCAAAAACGTGACCTGTGCAGCCGTTGACCCCGTGTCTTTTGGCCCAAAAAACTGTCCTCAAAAATTCGGCTTTTACATGCATATATTTGGCAAATTCAGATTTTGTTGCCTCCATTTTGCTTAATTTTTCAAGCACTTATTTTGCAGATGGCTTGTTTCCCATTTCTGTGGTGCAGTCTAGAAAAAACAGTCCAATCTGCATAAATAATCAAGTGGATTTTGATGCAGCTTTGAGGCTTTAATGAACTAAAAGCAACAATAACCATATTACACTCACTCCCATTTGATGAGCTGTAATCACATTTTCCATTGCATGACCTGAGCATCTTGTAGACTGCTAATGCGAGGGACTCACAACAGTAACAAAGAGGAATTAATGAAACAGATCAGACAGCTAAAGACTTGACAGTCAAAATTAATTTATATCTGTCACTCTCTGTTTACATTACACATAACAGAGCAACATTGCAAACATAATATAGATTAGAAATAACCATTGGTGAAGGTTTAACCTTCATATTTAACATGTTCATAATATTCCATTGTTCATGAGTGGCATCAGCCTTGGCCCAGTCAGGAGTCACAAGTTCATATGTGCAGCATTAAGGGAGGCGCTGTCTTTCAGATAACCCGTTAACCCTGTTAGTCTTCTTGGGTGTGTTCCTGTGGCACTTGTCAAAGAAGGAGTGGGTCCTGGCCAACCTCAGCCACCAAAGCAGATTACATGGTCATTGTGGGATCTTGCTGTGTACAAATTAGTAGTTGCAGGTACTTACATTACAACAGTGACTGGCTACGTGAAACTGCAGGTGGCCCCAAACTATTTCCCTCCCATCCATCCAAAAGGCAGCCACACAGCCAGCAGCTTGCAAAAAATATAAAAATGACCCTGACCCTGGTTAATAAGCCAGGCTCAGCTTTTGCGGAGGTAAGTGACAAATAGATCTACAAATCTGAGCCACTAATAGGGTTACCAACCCTCCAGGATTGGGCTGGAGTCTCCAGGAAATGAAGACCAATCTCCAGGACGCTGCCTTGCGTAACTTTGGAGAAATATCATAGGGGACACTAAAAGAGATAAAGACAAAACAAAACTGCAGATGCTGGAAATCCAAAACAAAAACAGAATTACCTGGAAAAACTCAGCAGGTCTGGCAGCATCGGCGGAGAAGAAAAGAGTTGACGTTTCGAGTCCTCATGACCCTTCCACACAAGGATGGATGTGTTGACCGACTAATGACTGGAGAGTGGGGGAAACCTCCAGGAATATATTTAATCACAATTGTTACGCCTAGCCACTAAGTATCCATTTCTTATTTTCATCACTTTTTGGGTCTTGTATCTGGAAACCATTAGCATTCAGATCCAAGAGTAGACTTGGGTTGATGGAAGGGTTAAACGATGCTAATGGAAACAGACTGAAATGGCTGAATGCTTAACGTATTCACTCGGGTAGCCTCAAATGCATATTCAATTTTACTTTCAATTTACTTGGTTCCATCGGCACGTCCTTTAGTGCCTTGTGTTTCCCAATGTTTTTGAAGTAATGTACAAGCATTAAGAAAAAACAGAAAACGTCTTATCCCCACGTGTGGATTGAAGTTAGTGCAGAAATATTAAATATATTGTTTTGAATGCAGGGAGTGCACAGCCATGAGTCAGTTATATCTTGTGTTATCACCAAAAACAAAGCTCAGCTGCAGCAAGGTGTGGAGATCTGATATGAGGCATCTCAGCAGTAAATTGCACTGATCTGCTTTGGAAGGCCAGCAGAAACATTCCAGAAAACATCAGGCCCAATTTTATCTTAACGCTGACATCAAACTAGGTAAAAAATATAAACTTAACAAAGCTATATAGTAAGAATACCCAGCTGGGAACAGGATGGGCAAAGCATTGTAATTACATCTTGAAGGGGTTGTCCATACCTATCCAGCACCGCTCTCAGTGCCCACCACAAGCACCTCCCCTCCCCCACACCTCCATCCATTTTAAATCACTGGTTTATGACTGCATGTCAGGTACCTAGCCCAGACAGCTGTCTAATTAAAAAAGGTCAAAGTTATGCTCTGATGAGGTAATTTTGACTCCTAATTGCATCTTAACTCAAAATTGCAGATGCCCCAGGCAACTGTTGACTGACTTTTTGAGAGTCTAACCACTGTGGTGGGCATCACATTCAAGACCATTCCATGTCCTTATCTAGTGTCCCTCAGGAATCACGGGATAGAGCACAGGAAAACACAGAATCCTCGCTGGTGCATCCCCCACTAATCTAGGAATACTAAAGCCAAATTTAAAGAAGCTCGGGTGAAAGGTCATGACCTGAAAAGCTAACTTTCTCTTTCCCCAGATGTTGCCACATCTGCTGAGTATTTCCAGCTTTTCCTATTTTTAGTTCAATTTTAAAAGAGTTGAGATGCATCCCAGTTGAAAGAAACAGGGATTGGAACTGCCCCAGCCAGCATGGATAAACATCCACTGTCTTTCATCTCAAGGGACTTCATTTTTTTGCAGCTTCCCAACCTCAGTGGTAGCCTGACAAAGTTCCAGCATCCTCAGTAATCCCTCGTACTGAGCTTGCTGCCGAAGGACAAGCTCATGTATTAGGCAGAATAATTGCTTGATTAATTTTGCAAAGTAATCTAAAAAAAAAATTGAAATTATTGGAAGCAGAAATTCAATGAAAGCATGATCCAGGGATAACACTCATGAGGTGCATTTAAAAGGTGAATGTGCATATATCACAGAAAAATAAAAGCTTAACACCCTTGCCTAATCAATTGGATAGTTGAATGGGAGTAATGCCTCTGAAATTGAAAAGGGCTATAATTAACAGCTAAAACTGTTACAGTAACTCCACTTCACCGCTCCCACCACCCACCACTCCATGTCCCCCCATTAAATTCCAGTGTCATAATTATCACTTCAAGGTACAGTCTGCATTGATGTTAACATCCTCAGTGAAGAGTTATTAAAATGATATAAGGCACCAATCACTCAAAAGGGGCTGGGTAAACACGCTCATTGAGTCATAGATGTCTACCGCACAGAAAAAGGCCCTTCGGCCCATCGAGTCTGCGCTGGTCAAATAAGTACCTAACTATTCTAATCCCATTTTCCAGCACTAGGCCCATAGCCTTGTATGCCAAGGCATTGCAAGTGCACATCCAAATACTTCTTAAATGTTATGAGGGTTTCTGCCTCTATCACCCTTTCAGGCAGTGAGTTCCAGATTCCCACCACCCTCTGGTGAAAAAATTCTTCCTCACATCCCCTCTAAACCTCCTGCCCCTTACCTTAAATCTATGCCCCCTGATTATTGATCCCTCCACCAAGGGGAAAAGTTCCTTCCTGTCTACCCTATCTATGCCTCTCATAATTTTATACACCTCAATCATGTCCCTCCTCAATCTCCTCTGCTCCAGGGAAAATAACCCCAGTCTATCCAATCTCTCCTCATAACTAAAACTCTCCAGCCCAGGCAACATCCTGGTAAACCTCCTCTGCTCTCTCTCTAGTGCAATCACATCCTTCCTGTAATGCGGATTCCAGAACTGCACGCAATACACTAGCTGTGGCCTAACCAGCGTTTTATACAGTTCCGGCATAACCTCCTTGCTCTTATATTCTATGCTTCAGCTAATAAAGGTAAATATCCCATATGCCTTCTTAACCACCTTATCTACCTGTCCTGCTACCTTAAAGGACCGGTGGACATGCACACCAAGGTCCCTCTGATCCTCGGTGCTTCCCAGGGTCCTACCATTCATCGTGTATTCCCGTGCCTTGTTTGTCCTGCCCAGGTGCATCACCTCACACTTATCTGGATTAAATTCCATTTGCGACTGATCAGCCCATCTGACCAGCCCATCTATATCCTCCTGTAATCTAAGGCTGTCCTCCTCACTATTTACCACCCCACCAATTTTCGTGTCATCTGCAAACTAATTGCCTTGGATCCCATGTTTTTTAATTTGTTATCAGTCTCCCATGTGGAACCTTATCAAAAGCCTTGCTGAAATCCAAATAGACTATGTGAAATGCATTGCCCTCATCTACAGACCTAGTCACCTCTTTGAAAAATTCAATCAAATTGGTCAGACATGACCTCCCCTTAACAAATCCAAGCTGACTGTCCTTGATTAACCCTTGCCTCTCCAAGTGTAGATTAATTCTGTCCCTCAGAATTGCTCCCAATAGTTTCCCTACCACTGAGGTTAGACTGACTGGCCTGTAGTTCCCTGGTTTATCTCTTCCTCCCTTATTGAATAACGGTACCACATTGGCTGTCCTCCTCTGGCACCTCTCCTGTTGATAATTATTGAAAATTATTGCCTGCGCTCCTGCTATCTCCTCCCTTGCCTCATTCAACAGCCTGGCATAAATTTCATTCAGGCCTGAAGATTTATCTACTTTTAAGCTTGCCAGACCACTTAGAACCTCCTTCCTTTCTATGCTAAAATCCTTCTGTCTGATTTCTATACCCAATTTGTCCCTCTCACTTGTGAACACCGACACAAAGTATTCATTTAGAACCCTACATTGTCTTCTGGCTCCACAAACAAATTACCACAATGGTCCTAATGGGCCCTACTCTTCCCCTAGTTATCCTCTTACTCAAAATGTACTTGTAAAATAACTTTGAATTTTCCTTTATTTTACCTGCCAATGTTTTTTCATGCTCTCTGTTTGTTCTCCTAATTTCCTTTTTAAGTTCTCCCCTACACATTCTATACTCTTCTAGGGCTTCCGCTGTTTTGAGCCCTCGGTATCTGCCATAAGCTTCCCTTTTCTCTTTATCCAATCCTGTATATCCCTTGACATCCAGGGTTCCCTGGATTTGTTGGTCCCACCCTTTGTCTTTACTGGAATATGTTGGCCCTGTACTCTCCCTATTTCCTTCTTGAACGAGTCCCGCTGCTTTGATGTAGATTTACCTAAAAGTAGCTGCTCCCAGTCCACTCTGGCCAAATCATATCTGATCTTATTAAAATCAGCCTTCCCCCAATTTCAAACTCTGATTTCTGGCCCATCCTTGTCCTTTTCCATAACAACCTTGAATCTAACGGAGTTAAGATCACTATCTGCAAAACGCTCCCCCACTGATATCTCTATCACTTGCCTGGCTTCTTTCCCCAAAATTAAGTCTAGGACTGCCCCCTCTCTTGTAGGGCCTTCTTCGTAGTGGCTTAAAAAGCTCTCCTGGATGCATTTTAAGAATTCTGCTCCCTCTAAACCTATCACACTATGACTAACCTCTCAGTTAATGTTGGGGAAGCTGAAATCCCCCACCATTACCAACCTATTATTTTTACACTTCTCTGAAATTTGCCCACATATCTGCTCTTCTATTTCTCTCTGACTGTTTGGGGCCTATAGTACACTCCCAGCAATGTGTTTGCTGCTTTTTTGTTTTTAGGTTCTACCCATATGGCTTCATTTGAGGAGCCTTCAAAGATGTCAACCCTCCTTACTGCTGTAATTGATTCATTGATCAATATTACAATATACCTCCTCTTTTACCTCCTTCCCTCTCTTGCCTGAAGATCCTACATCCTGGAATATTGAGCTGCCAATCCTGCCCCTCTCTCAACCATGTCTTTGTGACAGTAATGACATCACACTTCCATGTATTTGTGCCCTCAACTCATCTGCCTTATTTGTCAGACTCCTTGCATTAAAATAAATACCATCCAACCTTTCCAAGCTCTCTTGTGCCTTACCTGGACTATAATTTCTATGCCTTTCAGATTTATTTGCTCTCTCTTCTAATTTTGGCTGTGCATCTCCCCCTGCTGAAGCTCCTCTCAGGATCCCATCCCCCTCCCAAGTTAGTTTAAACCCTCCCCAACAGCACGAGCAAACCAACGGATGTTGGTCCCATTCCGGTTCAGGTGCAACCCCTCTGCCTTGTACAGGTCCCAGCACCCCTAGAAATGGTCCCAGTGTCCCAGAAATCTAAAGCCCTCCCTCCTGCACCATCTCTCCAGCCACACACTCATCTGGACTAACCTCCCATTTCTCTACTCCCTAGCAGGAGTAGTCCAGAGATTACTATCTTTGAAGTCTTGTTTTTTAATCTGCTTCCTAGCTCCCTAAATTCTGCTTGCAGGACCTCACCCCTCTTTCTACCTATGTTGTTGATACCAATATGTACCACGATCTCTGTATGTTTGCCCCCCCCCCCCCCCCTAGAATGCCCTGTAGCCATTCAGTGACATCCTTGACCCTGGCACCAGGGAGGCAACATACCATCCTGGAGTCACGTCTACGGCTGTGGAAACACCTGCTGTTACCCTTACTATTAAGTCTCCTATCACTATTGCTCTTCCCCTATTTTCCCTCCCCCCCAGTACAGCTGAGCCACTCACAGTGCCATGAGCTTGGTTGCTCTCCCCAGACGAACCATCACTCTCACTGTTTTCCAACACAGAAAAACGGTTCTCGAGTGAGATGCACCTTGGGGATTCCCTGACTACCTGCCTAACACCTTCTGACTGATGATTACCCATTCCCTTTCTGTCCGCACTTCTGTAAGCTGTGGGATGACCATGTCTAAAAATGTGCTATCCACAAAACTCTCAGCCTCATGGATGCACCTCAGTGTCTCCGAAACTCGGAACTCAAGTAGCTGCAGCTGGTGGCACTTCCTGCACACGTGGTCAGTCAGAGCACAAGGAGCGTCTAGGACTTCCCACATGTTGCAGGTGGTACATAACATGGGACTGAGCTGCCCTGCCATGCCTCTAGTTAAAAAAAACCTTACTTTAAGTTAAATTATTTATGTACTTCAAATAAATACTAGAGCTCTTACCTTTCCTTATCTTAATCTATTTTAAACTGGAGAAAAACTGGAGAAAAACACTTACCCACAACTCACAAATCAGCTCTCACCTTTGTGCTGAAGTCACTTTTTGAAGCTTCCCCACATTCACGCTGGTTCTGATCTCTCCGTCGTTCTCTTGCGCTGTCTTGTGATGTTACTCTTGTTATTTTCAACAAGAACTGACTGCAGGACACTCTTCCCAGACTGCTTCACCTCGATGCTGACTGCACTCTTCCAAGACTCTATGGGTTCATTTATGAGAACAGTTATACATAAGTATAAAGCTTGAAGGCAGCAGAGCTGTGTGTGCGTGCTATGCTCAAAGCAAAAGTGAAACTAAGACTGGATCACATGACACTGTTCCCTTCTAGTGATGTCATGCTGCAATCCCTTAAAGGCATATTACAACATTCTCTTTTCTTTTTAAATATATTTCC
Source organism: Isurus oxyrinchus (assembly GCA_026770705.1). Classification (NCBI taxonomy): domain Eukaryota; kingdom Metazoa; phylum Chordata; class Chondrichthyes; order Lamniformes; family Lamnidae; genus Isurus; species Isurus oxyrinchus. The sequence continues at coordinate 169,581,773 of JANJGN010000009.1, forward strand.
CCCCTTCCAAATAAATACAACTATTTACAATACATACTCATGTTTAGTTAACATTACGTAAGCGTATAGAACTGATGAATCTTTGAGTCTCTAAAGCGTAAAGGTAATCTACTGGCCTGCCCAGACCTTGCAATGGTAAACTTGTTTAAAGGTTTCTTTAATTGCTCACAGTGATCTCTGGGATTGTCATTCTTGGATGTTGTGCCTGGTTGCACATGATACCTTGTCCTATATGCAATAGGACTATACGGTGGTTGAGGAGCTGGAATGGATCTGATTTGTCCTTGGTTACCCTCACCATTGCATCTTTCTGTGTAATGACTTCATAGGACCTTGGTTCTAAACAAATCCTTGTCACCTTCACTGGTTGTCACGTACCTTCTGTGGGCTCCTGGATGTGAACTTGTTGAGCCAACTATAAACTTAGAAATTCTGAATCTGCATTTTAATGGTGCACGTTAGTCATCTTCTCTTGTAGGTTTAGAAGTTGCACTTTAGTTTCTGAGAGAATAGAGTGAGTAAGAGCAAGTTAAATTGGTACCCACTTGTCTGCCAAACATGAGCTCTGCCAGTGATGCAATAGTTGCACTTAAAGATGTCACTCTCAGGTGTAGCATTGCAATGTATAGATCTTGCTTGTTCTACATACGTATTTGAATTAAGGATTTCATTGTGCAAATCATTCATTCAGCTAGGCCATTAGATCTAGGGTAATGAGGAGAAGTAGTAGTGTGATCGATATTGCACTTCTCACATATATCCTGAAATGGCTTACAAATAAATTACAGACTGTTACCCATAATGATCTCTTTAGGCACACCAAAAAAACTGAAAATAATACCTAGTGTTCATGCAATAGTCATGCTTGATGTATCATGCAATTGTCAAATAACGGTGTACATGGTAAAGTAGTTGACAATGACATGAAGTCAGTGCAATGGACATGAAAGAGGTCGGATGCAATTTTGAACCAAGAATGGGTAGGAACTTGTGGAATCAATGGTGTTTTATGCTGATTTGGCATATGCTCTTGACATGCCTCGCACTTTTTGGCGATGACTTCAATGTCATTATTCATACCTGGTCAATAGACTGTCTCTCTTGTGAGACTTTTCATCCAAAATATGCCCATGTCTGAGTTGTTGAAGAATATCAGGTCACAGAGATTCTGGTATGGTGACCTGTCTGCCTTTAAAAATTACTTCCGGGGAGATGCCTAGCTCATCCTGATAAAGCCAAAATTCTCTCACATGTGTGTGGACATGCTGAATTGAATCAGACCACCCTTCAATGATGGTTTTCCAAAGAATATTTGTGAATTCTTCTTGTAGTTGCCGGAATTTGCTGTGTGTAAAATGTATCAGATCAATTTGGAGAACATCAAGTTCGATGTCAATGAAGACAACTTGTAGATCGAAGTATATATGTCTGTTTTCACTGGGTTGGGCAATCTGCTAAGTGTATCCGAAGTGACCCATCAAGTCACCTGGATTGTACCCAATCTCAGCCATAAACTTGAACCTTTATCAGGAGACATTGAAATTTTAGTGCTGCACAAGACAAATGGTTTTCGTGAAATCATCTCCAGTGTCTTGTAGTCGGTCTGTACCACAAATCTTTTACCAGATAGATGGCATAGAAACGCATGCTTCCAAACACTAAAGCTAATGACCAGAATGTTAACGTTGGCGTGTGGGGATGGGCCCAACATGCTGACACGTAAAATAACGCGCAGTGACATCGGGTGTGTGTCCTGACATCACCGCGCGCCATCAGGATATTTCGGTGGGCGGGTGCTATGAGCTCCAATGTGCACCCGCCATTAATTAACCGGTCACTTAAGGCCCTTGAGACATTAATAGACTGAGATCTTCAGAGCGTCACATGGGCACAAAGGGCAGGCGGGTAGGCCACATTTTTAAAAACCTCATCCACGGGAGGAATAAGAGGGGTGAGTGAACTCGTGACTGTTATTCGTTAGATATTAACTTTTTAAACTTACTGTTACTTATTTGTGTGAACAGAGAACTTCAAATCTCTTCAGAGCTGCTTGGACAGGAGTGACAGGCTTCAGGTCAGGGCTATGGAGTAAACATCATTCTTGGGGCCTTACAGGTTTCAGGAAGCCTTTCCATACCCTGGGAATGGGAGTTGTTCTCTCGACTGGAGGCCCCTCCTCTGGGGAGGTAGAGAGGGCCAGAAGGGGGAGGAGGCCAGGAGTCCACATACAGCCTCCTGGGGAGCCACCTTTGGGAGGCCAGGCGCAGGCACAAGGGGTGCAGGGCCTAGAGGTTGTCCAAGGTGGAAGGGGCCGCAGAAGATGCCACTATCCTGCTGCCAGGGTTTACAGTCGGTGAAGCAGCTACCTCAATATGTCTGAGGGGCAGTGCCGAAGGAGGCTCCGTCTCTCAAGGGAGACAGTCACCTCCATTTGTCAGATGGTAGGCTCTGAGATCAGCTCGAGCTATAGACTGTACACATGTAGCCATCAAGGCGCCGACAGGTGAGCCCGGTGCCTTTGTCAACAGGAAGGGCTTCCACTCCATGAACGTGCAGATAGTGTGTGACCACAGGATGCTGATTCTACAAGTCTGTGCAAGGTACCCAGGCAGCTCCCAGAACGCCTACATCCTCAGACACTCCCAGGTGCCGGGGCTCTTCAGTGCTCCAGCCCCGCTGGATGGATGGCTGCTGGGTGACAAGGGCTATCCCCTCAGAAGGTGGCTCATGACGCCCCTCCACCATCCAAGAACAGAAACTGAGCAGTGGTACAATAGGAGCCACGGCACCACAAGGGCTGTGGTGGAGAGAGCCATCGGTCTTCTCAAGATCGCTTCTAATGCCTGAACCGTTCAGGGGGCCACACTCCAGTACCCCCCAGATCGTGGGTCACTGATAGTGGTTACATGCTGCACTCTCCACAATCTGGCACTGGAAAGGGGAGATGCAGTGGAGGAAGAAGATGTAGACACAGTGGCTGTGGCTGCACACGATGAGTCCAGCAGTGAGTCCGAGGATGAGCACACACAGGAGAACGTTGAGGAGGTAAACGCTGCCCTGGGCAACCTTCAGGGAGGGAGGGACATCTAGGAAGCTTTGATCCAACAATCTTTCAACTAGCCCACCACAGATGGACTTTCAACACCTGCCAAGGCTGCAGGCTCCATACTCGATCCCTGAGAGCCTGGTTAGGAACATTAACTATGTGCCTTGTCAATAAAGCTCAATGACGTACAAGTCACTCAAACATCAAGGCTTCCCATCCACCTGCAGAAGTAAGGAATCACCCTGAGCCCTGTTCAGAACTAAAGTATTTAATGTTTCATGAAACAAAACACAAAAGAAAGTTCATTCACAGATGTTGAGCTTCACACCGACTAATAATCAACTAATACCTGGGCAACAGAAAACCACCAGTGAGAAACGTGTGGTGCGCCTAAGGTGTCTTACATTTATATTTGCGGGTGCTACGTCTTGGTGCTGCCCCCTCACTGGGAGTGGTATCTGAGCCAGCCTGCTGACCCTGCTGTCCTGTTGGCCTCAATGACCTTGGCGGTCATCCTCTGGCCCATGGAGCCTGTGCTGGTCCCGCCTGGGAGGGAGTGGCCAGATCCACAGCTGCATCTCCCCAGTCACTGCAGCCTTATCAGATCCCACAGTCACTGGCAGAGGGGCAGAGGAGCTGCTGCCTTTATCTGGAGCGCCCTGAGAGGTGCCCACAGAAACAACAGGCAGTTTGTGCGCCAACGTGAGGTTGCTTCAGACCTCCCTGCTCACCGTAGTTGGACAGGCTCCTAGCTGGGATACTGGGTGCCCAATCCATCTCCCACACTGACACTGTCCAGCTGAGGTCAATGCCGCTGTGTGGGCTTGCAGGTCCGAGTGCATCCGCAGGAAGCCCTGATTGTTCTCCTGGAGGAGCCGCTCCATGAGAGTCACCACTCTCCCCAATGAGGAGGCATTGTGCTTGGCCATGAGGGTCAATGCATTGCTGATGCCCCGCATACATCGCACGCATTCCCTCATATATCTCTGCCTGGTCCTCCCATGGACCCTACGGGACTTCCAGCATCTGCTGCCTCAGGGACGACTCCAGAGGCCCATCATCAGCCACCGACTGAGCATGTTCCTGGTTCCCTGCAGTGCCAGGGGCACTCTCTGTCTCCGCCTGCACCTCAAGCGAGTGTGAAGTGCCCTCACCGCTGTGCCCCGGGACACTAGCCGACAATCTTATCCCCACCGAGGTGCTGGTATCTGTGCTGGTGCCTGCCTGGCTGAGATGGTGTGACACTGGTGCTTGCAACTCTTCAGGGCCCTCAGGTATCAGTGGTGGGCCCTCTGCCTCCTCGGTCTGGGTGTGCTCCGCTGGGGCTGAAAGGAAGAAAAAGGACATTTGATTAGTTGAAGCCATGACATTGTTAATGTACATGCCTGGTCCTGGATCACTCTTCCTTCCATAATCAATGGGAAACCCATGGATACTGAATTCACTAAATAGCCAACAGTGGAATGTTTGCAATGACAGACATTGTGACCTCAGTGCACGGCACTCTTACCTCCCACTGGCACCCCAACCTCACCGCTGCCAGATGACGTGGGCGCATGGTGTCTCTCCAGCTGGTGATCCTCCTGCTCGTTTCTGGTGAGAATGAGTAATTGTGCCAGCCCTCCGCCAGTCCACATCCGTTCAGCGTTATTGTGTGCGGTGTTCTCCTGAAAGGAGAGAGGAGCATTGATTAGTCCACCCTGTACCTGGATCGCCATTGCAGCCCAGGCCACCCCCACCTGAGTGAAACATTACAGGGCTCATGTGAATCGTGCCCTTGGAGCTGCCGTACACTCAGACCAAGCAGCCAGGGCTGTGACCCCCTTGCCCAGATGCTGCCTCCATCACATTTGCCACTCACAGTGTATTACCTTCCAAAGCAAGGAAGCTCTACCACCTAGAACGCCAAGGGCAGGGGATGGATGACTGCCCTGCCACCTGGAAATTCCCCTCCCAGTCAGTCAGCATCCTGACTTTGAAATGTTTCGGAGTTCCAGCACTGCACCTGGGTATAGGTCCAAAACAGTCCTGTGGGTGTAAGTGCACCACATGCAGTAGAGACAGAAGCCAGCTCAGCACCACCTTCTCAGGTCAACTAGGCATGGGCAATAAATGCTGGTCCACCCAGCGCAGGCCACATACCGTGAAAGATTCAATGCAGTAACTACATTCAGAGTTGGGGGGATGCCGGGAGACAACATAGTTGCTGTGCTAAGTGACCCAGGCCAACACGGTACTCACCCCTCCTGATCGCAAGAGATTATTGAAGCGCTTGCGGCACTGAACCCAGGAGCATCGTACCACATCTGACCCTTTCTGCCACCTCCTCCCAGGCATGTTTCATCGTGGCCGGGGGGGTGTGGTGGGGTGGGGGGATGGGGGGGGGCCTCCTCCTCCAGTCCCTCCGCACAATGATTTCACACTGTGCTGCCACTCATCCAAAAATTGAGGGGCACAGTGCCCTGCTGACCTGCCCCCCTACCTGGCCTGATCTCCAAGAATGCTCTCGGGAACCCTGCTGGTTGCCATCGTTGCCAGCCTTTGGGAGGCTGTCTGTGCAGTTTTTAAACAGGCCGCTGGGTCACCATTGGACTCGGCAGTCATTGGAGTTGGACCACCACTTGCCCTGCCCCACTCTTCTTGGGAACCATGATCCACGCTGGGCGGGCCATGCGTAAAATGGCAGCGCGGAGCTGATCGTGGGTGCCAATCGTCTCCGTGCCCACTCACTCCAGGTCCTGACCAGCCTGCCCGACTGCAGAAAATTCTTCCCAATGTTTCCCACTAGATGTTGGAGTTGTTGGATTGTGTTATTGACAGAGATCTTGAAGGAACTGCAATTGGTTTGCCTTTTTGTAGTCTGCATGTCCCAGATCTTTCTCTGAGACATTTATCTCCCAGGCAGTTGTCTCTCTAGGATTGTATAATTGCAATGTCAATGCTACTGATTGTGACTGTTTCAGTGCTTCAAAGAGATATTGGTGGTCTTCATGCCAAAGGAAAGGCACATCCTTTCTCAACAATTCCCTTAGCGATGAAGGCACTTGGATGAAATTGGGAATGTATAGAGACAAGAAATTAAAGAGACCTAGAAATCTTTCAAGATCATCCTTATCTTGAGGTGTTGGCAGGGTTTTAATATCCTCTATTTTACATGGATCGGGACATAATCCAGCACAGGAATAAATAGAACCAAAGAAGTTGACCTGTTCCATGTCGATGTCGCACTTCAGTCTGTTGAACACCTATTCTTCAATCCATGCCGCTTGCATCAATCACTGCAGATTATGGTCATGTTCTTGCTTTGTTCTTCCCACACCAGCAATCCCATTTGTGATACAGATGCACCTGGGGAAAATTGCATGTAATGAGGCCCATGGGAGCTTGAAGTGGATCCTGGCTAACAGAGCGCTGGAAGGGAAGTGTTCGAAAGCAGTGTTGTCTGAATGGGATACGAAATGTAGTAAGCTCTTGGGATTTCTCCGCAAGATGTAGCTATGCTTGGCATCAAGCTTCGAGGAGAATTTTACACACGCAAATCTCAGATTTAACTCTTCTAATTGTAAGTATTTTGACAGGACAATGTTTCAAAGCTGCATTTAAATATCGTCGTTCAAGGCAAGCTCTCAGTAATCCATACTTCTTTATGACAAATGTGATTGAGCTGTACCGGTCTGTGTGTTCACCGCTCTATGTCTCACCATGCACATCATTGTCGTTTTTCTGATTTGACAACCACCTCTTGTATATGTTTCTGAGGGGACACCAGGTGGTCATTCTTATTGCTTAAAGGTCCCCATTGTGTACAGTCTGTTTGGATCAGTGCATGGCTGTTTGTAACTGCATCACTCTTTGCTCTAGTGCACAGCCCCTGCCAATGACTCTTTCTGCCACATGCCTTGCAGAGTTGATGGAAAGCTGGGCATTTCCTTGGTGCACACAGAAGTCCACATCTTCCCCATGTCTTGCTAGGTTTAGGTATTCCAGTGAGTGCGTAAATAATTGTGATTGTACTTAGGACCTGTAAACTTTGTGGACCTATGAGGATCGCTTCATACTTCAGAACATCCTTGAGCAGCTCTGTGATGCTATACATTTTGGTCTTGTCTAGCAGATCTTTCTAGAATGCTTCCATAGGAGTGGATGGGATCACCAACTCAACAATTCTTTCTGCTAGCTCTGCGTTTGAAAAAATCCCAACATGTACTCTTTTCTCTGCATTTGATGAAGTTGTCTATGGATTCTGTAGGACATGGTTGAAATGACATGAACTCTAATCGATGAATGTGGAAGTTTAATCTGATTTGGAACTGGTCTTCCAACGTAGTCCTTACTTTTTATGGATTCTTTAGCTCTTCTGCTGTTAATCCTGACATGTTCAACCTATGTAGACTTCATTCACAATTGCTAGGTGAATTTTTATGCTTTGCTTGTCTGGTTCAGACACACCTGAATCAAGAAACTATAACTCTGTATGCTGTTTAAACATTTTCAAATTCAGATAGTAGGTGAGATGCATCCCAATTCAAAGTGGACATTCTGACAATACCACTTTGACCTTGCTTCTTCTGTAGTACCTGGGACAAGTGTCGCTGTAGCTGCATTTCAGTGCTTTCCAAAGCTCTGTCTACAAACACATTGTAGCCAGAACACGCCACAGAGTAATGGCATCTTTGGTTGCTAACCAATTTATTGTTCAGCAACTCCCGAAGCCACACATTATAATCGCAACCATCGCTGCCCTAATTTTTAGTTTTTTTTGTCTGACTTCCCCTGCCTCACTATTGGCCTGGCCCACACCCTGATCACTCACCTTTCCCGACTGAACTAACCTGGTGCTGCCTCTCAACATGTTGTCCCACTCATGGAACTGAGAGCCTGTGCACTACAATCTCATCACGAGGGATCTGTCAACTCTACTTGGTCACTATCTTGGCGCTGTGTCTTCAGAGTTTTTATTTGCAGTCACCCACTGCATTCCCAACAGCCTCCAATGCCGTGACTCTGTTGTGGTCTGCCCAAGGGTCATCTCATGTTTTGAGTACAACCTAAGGCTGCTTGTCATGTCATACCTTCAGTAAACCTTGCTGCCAGATGTCTTTCACCACCGATGATCACCATGTCATGTTATTGAAATGATATAAGGTGCCAATCTCTCATTAGGGATTGGGTAAACACATTGTGGGTTCATTTGTTTGGACTAGGCACATGAGAATAGTTACACATAGGTATAAAGCTTGAAAATCTCAGAGCTGTGTGTCTGTGCTGTGCTCAAAGCAAAAGTGAAACTGTGACAGGATCACAGGACACATTTCCCTTCCCATGATATCATGCTGCTCTCTCTTAAAGGCATATTACAAAATGGGTATCTGCAAATATCATTCCAAGTACCTCAAATATTGATCTTAGCCAACTCTGTAGATAATGTTGAAGGGTCATTCAAACTCGAAACATTAACTGTTTTCCTCTCCATAGATGCTGCCAGACCTGCTGAGTTTTTCCAGGTATTTTTGTTTTTGCTGTAGATAATGTGCTTGTCTGTGCGAGCCTTTCACCTCAGGATTTAAGTTTGAATGTAACCCAATGTTGGGATGCACATCTCTTCAAGTCAACTTTGAAGGTGGATGTACTGTTTGATCCAGAGATGAAATTCATTCTTCAGTCTGATCACCTCCTTTCACCATTTTCCATCTCAGCGCCTATCTCTCTGTTCCTTGCCACTGCTAACATTCAGCTTTATCATCTTGGAGGTTCAACCTCCATATTTCCTTTCTTGCCAGGACAAAACAGCCCACTTGGTTGGCACCACATCTACAAATATTCACTTCCCCCTACACTGATGCACAGTAGAAACAGTATGTTCCATCTACAAGATGCACTGCTGGAATTCACCAAGGCTCCTTAGACAGCATCTTCCAAAGCCACAACCACTGCTATCTACAAGGACAAGGGCAGTGGGTAGATGGCAACACCACCACCTGGAAGTTCCCCTCCAAGCCACTCACCATCCTGACTTGGAAATATATCGCCGTTCCTTCACTGTTGCTGGGTCAAAATCCTGGAACTCCCTCCCTAACAGCACTGTGGGTGTACCAACACCACAGGGACTGCAGCAGTTCAAGAAGGCAGCTCACCACCACCTTCTCAAGGGCAATTGTGGGTGGGCAATAAATGCTGGCCCAGCCAACGAAGCCCACATCCCATGAATGGATAAAAAATAAAAACAGCTTCCTTCTGTCCGCCCAAACAAACTACCACCTAATCAGAATGCCATGGCCTATGTTTGCCCTCCACAAAAGGAGGACATTCCCATCACCCCATGGCCTAGTAAATTGATTTTGACATTCTTGTCAGTGCAAAGCTTGCAAGCGTTCAGGATTAATAAAGTGTATACTTTTGGCTGGTTAATCTCTACAAGTATCCCATACACATGCAATGGTCCCTACACCTTGGCACCTCCTATATGTTATGTCTCTGGACTTGAATACATGGGGTGAGATCATGCAACAACAACAAGTATTTTTCATCTGATGAGCAGAATTTTTAACCAAATAATTTCACATAAAAACTAGTTACTTAATAAATGAAAAATCAAGATTAATAAGGCCATTTGCTCCATGAAATTTAGGTGCCTCAACTACATTATCCCTTATGTTTTTTCCTTATTATTTTGTCATTCTAATTTATCATTATCCATGTAAAAGATATTTTGTTTAGTCCTCATCCTGAAATGTATAATATTCTGAATTTACCTTAATCTCAAAAGCGCACACAAACTATCATGAGACTATAATCCTTCTCTCAAACTCTCTCTTTTTCTGGGGTTTTCCTATTCTTTCCTCCGAGCTAACCTCCTTTGTACAGATTATTCTTCTCCGCACTCCTTCCTGTCTAGTATGTGTGTGCTTTTCAAAACAAAGTGTAAAATGCTGCACAACAAGAGATACATTTGCAACAGGGTGTGGAACCTCCCTAAACAAGGAATGAGTTTCAGGTAGACTATATGGACAATACTGGGAACCAGACACTTGCCTTGCAAAGGTATTGCTCAATTTCAAAATTGGAAACGTTTAGTACAAGACAAACATCAAGGGAATATCTGGAGCAGATTTGCTGAAGGCCAAGGATATTTTTTCTCCTGTGGATTTCGTAAGGGCCAGACAGACATTACTAAATTCCCTGATAAACATTACACCATTAATGGAAAAAGCAGTCCTTATCCTCATCCTGGAGAGGAATTTCTGGAAAGGGATTTAAGAAGGCTGCCAGGAAAATCATTCACCCATAAACTTTATGGGATGTCTCTGACTTTGATATGTTTGTCCAATGCAAGCTTTCTCTTTAAAGGGGGATAAGAGAAAGGGCAGTGTCTCGAGAATATTTGGGATGTTCACCATTATTCAAAATAAGGGTTAAAAAAATGTTCTGTGAAACAGATTATCTCAAGGGTTGACCTGTAGCTCATTAATTCTCCCCTTAGAGCAACTAATAAATATCACAAAGATTCCCAACATTTATCAATAATTAGTTTCTAGAAGGCAGGACTTGCTTTTATATATCACTAACCATATACTCAGGATGGCTCCAAATGTTTTACAGCCAATTGATTACATAATCATAGGGAAGCTGCAGTCAGTTTCACAGTAATGAGGTAATCAAAACAACCAAGAACAGGTTAAAGGCTAAAATGTTGGCCAGACTGTTGGAAGAATAGTCCATCTGAGACAGAAAACAGGGATGTGGTTTACCATCACATCTGAAAGACAGCACCAACTTCCTCAGTACTGCACTCAATTGTCAATCTGGATTATATGCTGCTTGAACACATAACTCAGAGGTGAGAATGCTACCACTGAGTCAATACTGACATTTATAGTCAATACGGAGAAAAATTTCACTCTATAACGTTTCAAAATATACTTGTGGCAATCTTGGAATTATTTATATTTTGGCCACATTTAGTTATTACCTACTCTCTTATGCAGTGTGTTGTTGGGATTTAAACTGCCTAGAACATGGATTTCTCTGTAGCAGCCTCCAAAGCTGGTATTTGATGGGTCCTTACAAGGAGTCATTCAGAAGGAAAAGTCAACCTGACATTTTCACTTCTGTGACCCAGCTGTGAGTTGAAACAACAGGCAGCTGGACTCCTTGAACTTCCAACCTTATAACTGGAAGACTCAAAGGCACCTACTGTCCAGACAAGTTACCAGTTGGCAAAACACATTCTTTTGTGTAACAAGATTCTCATCTGAAAACGAGTGTCTCACAAAAGGTTGGCCATACAGGTTACCAATAAACAAGTCACAATTTTTACAATTTGATGGCTGGTCCAACGTCCACTTCAATGGCAGTTGGCAACTTTCCATTTGACCTTACTGGGGACAAGAGTTCTAAATCTCCCAGGTTTAACCTCACACACCTGACCACTGGAAACTGTTTACAGCTATCCTATTCTATTTCTCCATAATCTAAAACATTACTATCCAACCATCCTTTCGTGCTATCTGTTTTAAGAACAAAAGTCCCAATTTCAAGCCCCGCCCCCACTCCAGTCATCCTTAATGAACGTTTTTCTCACACCAGACAATGCTCTCTATTGTTTCAACATTCTTCCTGTAAAGTGAAGCCCAACACTTGCTTGGCTAGGATTTTCTGTAGATCCATCAGGTACATATCAACTTTTACATTATGTATCACTTGTCATAAAGGCAATATTATATTAATTCACTTTTAAAATCATCTTGTCAAGTAATGTGTCAATTTTACTGTCATAAACTTGAACCTCCAAATCCCACTGCTCGTCAGTCACCCAAAGCTTCTAATAATTTATTGCTTTAGATGTAAAAGTGTAGCAATTGAAATTGTATGCCACCTGTCTATTTCAGCAGCTTATCAATATCTTATGCAATTTAATGAATCATTAGAATTATTCACTATGCCCCATTTTTAGGACCATCTGACAAATTGAAATTGATTGCAAGAGGCGTAGGTATTGATACAGTAGATTGTATATATGTGTAGGTATCGATACAGTAGATTGTATATATGTGTAGGTATTGATACAGTAGATTGTATATATGTGTAGGTATTGATACAGTAGATTGTATATATGTTGAATGGAAACATTCATCAAACAAAAGCAAGGTTTCATTCACAATAGCAACATGTAGAAATAGCCCTAAACTCCTTCTGTTTTCCTCCCTTTTAACCAGTTTTTAATCCAATTTTCTTTCCTTTCTCAAATCCCATATCCCTTGGCCTGTTATAACAGTCTCTTTTGTGATATATTGTCAAAGATATTCTTAAGGTCCATAGTGGGGACAGGGAGAGAGAGAGTGTTTGTGGTGTAGTGGTAATGTCTCTGGACCAGTAATCCGAAGGTAATCATATTTTCGGTTCAGTGAGTTGGAGGGTTTGGGGGGTGGGGTTGGGGTCTGGGCCCGCTCGCCGAGGTGTAAAAGGCAGGTGTCCCGACATCACCCCGTGTCATTTAGATTTTCAGTTCGGCAGACGATATAATGTCACATGAGGGGAAGTGTCTTAAATTTTTATTTTCTTTATTAAAATTTTTAAAACTTAAAACTCATCTCCTTGATGTACCTCTGTGCCTCAGGGAGAGTTCTGTGCTCTTCCGCCCACATGCGTGATAGAGTGCACTCCCGACTCAGGGAAGTCCCCCAGCCCACACAGGGAGCGCACAGCACTTCCGGGCGCGCGTCACGCTGGGCGGGCCTTAATTGGCACGCCCACGTAAAATAGCGGCGCAGACCCAATGGGGGGCGCCGAGCGGGTCTGTGCCCGCTCGCACTTGCCTCTGCACAACCAATTCTCTCACGTGAAACTGTTGCTGTAAAACCCCATCTGATTTGCATACCACTCTAGACCAACAACAATGTGATTGACTTTTAACTGTCCTCTGAAATGGCCTCAAAAGCCATTCAGTTCAAGGGCAATTAGGGATGGACAAACCCTAACCCCACCAGTAACACCCACACCCCAAAGAATAAAAAAAACATGCACCATATCCACGGTACTTACCAAAATTATCACTTCAAAGACAACAAGATTGTCCAAGTCAACATTTGCCATTGAAACCACACATCATTATCTCTTCTTGGGGTGTTCTTCTGCCTGTACAGCTTAGTTAGGTTTATAATCTTTTGGATCCTAGTCATTAGTTTGGTTGGATTTATGGATCCAGGATACACGCTTGCTTCGGGATGGCCGAGTTGGTACCATAGACAGAGGAGATCAGCAGACAGTTTTTAGGTAGAACACATTCTGTTTATTTACAAAGGAACTCAGCAGCTACACTTCCATGCTTTCAACTCAAACCCTTTCTCTGCATTACAGACTCTAACTATAGACTACTGACTACTGAAGTAGCCCAAGTTACTCTGTTATTGGATACTAAGATCATGTTAAATATCAATTGAACTTGTCATGAAGATGTTAATGTATATAATGTTATTGGAAATTATGTTAAATTGGACTTGTAGTGGGGTCTGTGTCTGTGGGTGTCTGTGTGTGCCTTAGTTGGATTAAAGCCAGGCAGTCTGGGTGATTTGATGTATAGTAGTTCTGAGATGTTAATTGGGTAAACAGTAAATTGAAAGGTAAAGGGTATATTTGCATTTTGTTGAATAAACTATTCAAAGACTAGGGGTGAAATTTTGCACCTAGCTAGGAGACACCAAGCAATATGTTTATATTACCAACAAAATTGGTGCTATGAAAGGGTTTTATTGTTAGAAGAGGTGGAGCGCAAAGGGCCTGTGATACAATGAGAATTTACATTCAAGGGGAAGGCTGGGTATATACAGAAGAGTTTTGTGTGTGGAAGTTAGAGATTTGGAAGAGCTAAGCCTACAACTGTGTCTGCGAAGGAACAAATCAAAAGAAATCTCTTTTTGAATTTGTAAGATAAAACTTGCTTTGCCTGGTGTCTGTTTAACTCTATGTGTTATTGTTGCCTTGGGGAAGATTACCTGGAAGTGATTAATTTGGGGATTTGTTTAATAGTTATTATGGTAGTAATTTGTAGATGTGTATGTGTTTAATACCTTGTTAACTTAATAAATGTTTTACTTAATTTATATGAAAAACCTCTGGAGGCTCGGTGGTTTCATTTCTGGATTCAGTGTTGCATCTCAAACATACCGATTGAAAATATAGGTTATGACCAGTTACTTAAAGTTTCCATCTGGGATTTTAAATAATTCAGCATTTACCAACTGCTGAGTCATAACAAACTACTCTGCTCCTGTTTTCCCCTTTTTCATCCAATTCGTATTCCAGTTAAATGCTTATTTTAAAAAAAATTCTCCTTCTATGTCTCGCATAATTCATGATATGCTTTAGCTAATATTTCTCTTTTTCTAAATTAGATCACAAACTAGTTTCAGCTGCTTCAGCCTAACAACACCAGATTAATTAACAGTTTGCATAATAGCTACTACTTGTTTACTATCAATTCACAATCAATTCTCCTGTTGCATTAATTGAGAAACTAAGATCAAAAACAAAGGCTTGGAGTGTAATGAACAGAAACCAAGCTTGGGATTAAAAATCTGAAGATTGCAGGAGGTAGGAAATAATTTGAGGAAACCCTCTGATAGTTGTTAGGCCTTGGGAAATAGGAAGGATGTGATTGCACTGGAGGGGGTGCAGAGGAGATTCACCAGGATGTTACCTGGGATGAAACATTTAAGTTATGAAGAGAGGTTAGATAGACTTGGGTTGTTTTCACTGGAACAGAGAAGACTGAGGGGTGACCTGATCGAGGTGTACAAGATTATGAGGGGTATGGTCAGGGTGGACAGGGAGCAGCTGTTCCCCTTAGTTCAAGGGTCAGTCACAAGGGGATATAAGTTCATAGTGAGGGGCAGGAGGTTTAAGGGGGATGTGAGGAAAAATCTTTTTACCCAGAGGGTGGTGACGGTCTGGAATGTGCTACCTGGGAGGGTGGTGGAGGCAGGTTGCCTCACATCCTTTAAAAAGTACCTGGATGAGCACTTGGCTCGTCATAACATTCAAGGCTATGGGCCAAGTGCTGGTAAATGGGGTCAGGTAGGTAGGTCAGGTGTTTTTCACTCGATGGGCTGAAAGGCCTCTTCTGCATTGTGTGATTCTGTGGTTCTGTGAAATGCCTGACCGTAACAATGTCAACAGGAACAGGTTGGAGGCAAGTGGTGAGACAAAGTCACTTGTCAGCTGACCAGGTTTTTGCTCTTGTAACGTAAGGAAGGACATTGGAGCAAACCTCCCCAAATATCTAAGCAAGGTTCAAGTGTTGGATGGTTCAAGTTAAGCAGTTATTGAGTAGCATTTGGAAATGTGGATGTTTTCTTTTAAGTGCAAGTGAGGTTAAGAATGGAATTATATTGAGGGATGAGGAAGGGTTAAGAATGGAAACCACGAACTGTAGCAGTTAGTCAAAGACTTATAAGTCTTTTTTTTAGAAAAATCTACCTTTGAAGCAATGAAAGGGAAATAAAATGAGTTCTCCCAGTGGACATATTGAGGTTTAGCCACAGAACACTGAGGCCGGAATTTTCCAGCACTTCACGCCGATGGATCTTCCAGTCTCGCTGATATGAATGGAGATTTCACCGGCCCCACCGTGGGAGGGGAGGGGGCTCCTGTCGTGGAGGTGCTGGAAAATTCTGGCCTGAGAGTGCATTATCTGGAGGAAATAAAGGAGTTTAAAATGGAATAATCAGCAAAAAGAGTGGAAAGGGTTTGATAATAGGTCTAGGACCACATTGACATGAAGTATGAACAAAGTGGGTAGAGTAGATATGGCTCTAGAGAATTTCTGGTTTAATGGAAAATGAGTCAGAGGGTAAGCCATCAACTCCAGGAAGGAGTAATTTGAAAATGAAGCAAAAGGCCATGAACACAGATTTTCTAGGAGGCTATTTGATGGTAGCTTGTTATGAATGGTATAACTATGCAAAGACTGGAAATATCCAACGTAAATGATAATTTACAAGTGTTTAAGAACAGGGGTGTAATATCCTTCATGGGCAATAACTCACCAGTGCAACAGCCAAGCTGGGAACAACAGCAATGGAACGATATATGGGCTGAGTTCTGAATGTGCCCTTTCTGTTGTCAAGCAAACTTTGATGGCACTGTCGTGACAGATTAGAAAAATGGCCAGCATTATTTTCTCAGTATTTTGTTTCTACCTTATCCCCTCAAAGAATCTCTTTTCCATGTGCTCGTCATTAGCTACAAAAATAGACAGCCCATTCTGACCCAGGACCTCTGCCCATTTCACTGCCTGTCTCATGTGCACTAGAGCAGGCTGATCTTGCTGTTTATTTTCTCTATCTCTCCTCTCTCTGTGAAAACTCCTCGATTTCTCTTTAACACCTCAACTGAAGCCATGGGTGGATGTTGCAACCTAAAACTATATAGGACAGAATGTTGGTGGCTTTATTTGACACTGCTCTTACAATGCAAGTTTAAAATGGTATGATGTCAAATCATTCAAAATACCCCACAAACATATCCCCTAGTTTCCCAGCACTGTATATTCCCATCTACCTTTCATTAATGTCACCATTTTCAAATCGGTAGCACCTTTGTTTGTCCGAATCTACATTATTCAGTGATTCATACCTAACCATGTAAATAATTAACAATGACTTCCTTGAGGGGACAAGGTGGCACAATAGGTTGAAACTACTTTGTTTCTGCTTTGGAATGATGTCAAATCCTCTGAAGACTGAGGCATGTTTCTTTCCCTTGTGGCTATAAGATTTCTAGTTGAAAATGAGCTGGCATTCCAATTCTAATTTCAGGGTTATCTGAAGTGGAAAATAGAAATGTCACGAGTGTAGTTGGAAGTACTTTTTCTGGAATTTTGTTTAAGCCACTGTGGAAAGGAAATGTGTTTTGCATTTGGCCTATGACTTAAGAACTAGCTTCTGTTTTGCACCAGATCCCTAAAATAAAGAAGTGTTTTGTTCTGCAACAATGACATTTCTCATTTTGACAAAGGCAAAAATATCCTCTGGGCCTCTTTTCCTCCATTGGCAGAAGTTTGGAGCCAATCCCACCAAAACTGTCAAAGTTATGGTGGGAGAGGGAAAAACCATGAGCAACTTCACCCCAAGGTCACTTTTAAAAAAAGGCTTAATTTGATGAAGAGCACTTCAAAACCTTGTTCTATGCCATGATTTTCTGAAACAGAATGCAACTATCTACAGATCATACGGCTGACAAAAGTTTACAGGCTAAAGCTCTGCCTAGCCTGACATTTGAAATGCATTGATAAAAACAAAAAAACTGCGGATGCTGGAAATCCAAAACAAAAACAGAATTACCTGGAAAAACTCAGCAGGTCTGGCAGCATCGGAGGAGAGGGACACAATTGACGTTTTGAGTCCTTATGACCCTTCAACAGAACCGAGTAAAATTAGAAGAGGGGTGAAATATAAGCTAGTATAAGGTGGGGTGGGGGTGGGGGGAGAGAAGTTGGGGGGGTGGGGTGGTTGTAGGGACAAGCAAGCAGTGATAGGAGCAGATAATCAAAAGATGTCACAGACAAAAGATCAAAGAGGTGTTGAAGGTGGTGATATTATTTAAACGAATGTGCTAATTAAGAATTGATGGCAGGACACACAAGGTACAGCGCTAGTGGGGGTGGGGTGAAATAAGACAAACATGGCGTAAAAGGTATAGATTTAAAAATAATGGAAATAGGTGGGAAAAGAAAAATCTACATAAATTATTGGAAAAAACAAAAGAAATGGAAAGGGGGTGGGGATGGAGGAGGGAGTTCAAGATCTAAAGTTGTTGAATTCAATATTCAGTCCGGAAGGCTGTAAAGTGCCTAGTCGGAAGATGAGGTGCTGTTCCTCCAGTTTGCATTGGGCTTCACTGGAACAATGCAGCAAGCCAAGGACAGACCAGGACAAGGACATTTGAATTGCATTCTTTGTTTTGGTGACTGCATTTTTCAAAGCCCATCCTTACGACCAAGGGGAGTAAATGAACAGTGCTTCTGCCAGTCAACAGCTGTCATTCAGTTGTATAATTGAACTTGGAAGTATTACCTACTCACTGAAAAATGACCTGAAGAATTTTGCTGACTGTAATCTGCTTTGAATGATTACTGGGGAACAGAAGACTTGATGAATAAAGGAGCTGTTCTTTATATATGTTCCAACTCATTGTACAGTTCACCAGCACAAGTACTTGAATTAAGGTGATTTGTTTTTATTGCTGTTACAAATTCAAATTAGAAGTCTTGATTATAAATATGGATACAACAATTAGTCATAT
The DNA here is from genome assembly GCA_026770705.1 of Isurus oxyrinchus. Classification (NCBI taxonomy): domain Eukaryota; kingdom Metazoa; phylum Chordata; class Chondrichthyes; order Lamniformes; family Lamnidae; genus Isurus; species Isurus oxyrinchus. The sequence goes on from JANJGN010000009.1 coordinate 169,600,119, forward strand.
GTCATAGCATTGGATCATTTGGGCTCTTAAAATACAAGCTGCAAATTCACAACATATTTGTTAGATAGTTTAAGTGTAACACCACAAATAATCTCTCTGGAATGTCTGTTGCATTTCAAACATCACACTTCCAAGTATCAATGTGGTACTAAAATTGTTATCCTGTTTTTGTTTCTAACCTGAAGCCAGAAATTTCCAAACCCCTTCAAATTGGCAAATTGCCCTCACCAAGTAACATTTCAATCCTAATATAAAATACTGCAGAGGCTGGTAATCGGAAATAAAAGCAGAAAATGCTGGAAATACCCAGCAGGTCTGGTAGCAGCTATGGAGTTGGAACCGAGTTAATGTTTCAGGCCAAGACTTGCTGGGTATTTTCAGCATTTGCTTCAGGGGAACATGTAGACATGCTGAACTTGGATTTCCAGAAGGCATTTGATAAGGTGCCACATCAAAGATTATTACAGAAAATAAAAGTGCATGGTGTAGGGGTAACATATTAGCTCGGATAGAAGATTGACTGGCTGACAGAAAGCAGAGAGTGTGCATAAATGGGTCTTTTTCAGATTTGCAGGATGTGACGAGTGGAGGGGTCTGCAGGGGTCTGTACTGGGACCTCAACTTTTTATAATTTACATCAATGACTTAGATGAGGGGAGTGAAGACATTGTAGCTAAATTTGCAGATGACCCAAAGATAGGTAGGAAAGCATGTTGCAAAGAGGACATGAGGAGGTTACAGATGGATATAGATTGGTTGAGTGAGTGGACAAAGATCTGGCAAATGGAGTTTATTGTGGGAAAATGTAAAGTTGTTTGGCAGGAAGAACAAAAAAGCAGAGTATTACTTAAATGGAGCACAGCTGCATAATTCTGAGGTGCCAAGGGATCTAGGTGTTCTAGTACATGAGTCACAAAAAGTTAGTATGCAGGTATAGCAACTAATTAAGAAGGCTAATAGAATGCTATCCTTTATTACGAGAGGGATTGAACATAAAAGTAAGGATGTTATGCTGCAGTTACACAGGGCATTGGTGAGACTGCACCTTGAATACTGTGTGCAGTTTTGGTCTCCTTATTTAAGGAAGGATGTAAATGCATTAGAGGCGGTTCAAACTTCAAAGGAGGTTCACTAGATTGATACCTGGAGTGAGTGGGTTGTTTAATGAGAAAAGTTTGGACAGACTGGGCTTGTTTCCACTGGAGTTTAGAAGAGTGAGGGGTGATTTGATTGATGCAGGATCCTGATCGGCTTTGACAAGGTGGACCTCAGTCTTTGTTTAGTTAATTATATTGAGCAATTACATTTAGTGACTTTAAAAGGGCAGACAAGTTTAGCAACAGCAGAATAATACATTATGCATTATATGGTTTAAAGCTCCCATCATTTTAAAATAGCATATGATCGGTCATGAGCAACCCAAGGCATTCCTTGAGTTTTGACTGAATGCAGATGAAGAAAAGATCTAAATCAATTGATTGATAAATTTCTACTTAATATTGAAGACCAACTTTTCTGAGTTATGGATGCATTACCTAAAAATATAATAGAAACAGTTTCAATAGTAATTTTCAAAAGGGAATTGCATATAGTAAAAAAGCAGAGAAGTGGAACTGATTATTAGCTCTTTCAAAATCTTAACAAAAACAACTGGTCACAGGTCCTTCTTCTATGCCCTACAATTCTACTATTTTTGACAATTCATTGCAAACCAAATATCCAGTGAATGAAGGTGCCTGATTACATGTAGGGCATCCTTCATGTGAATATCACACCCTCAAGAGCCATCTAACCCACTGTAAATTTGGGGATCTGATGTAGGTGTTTATTTTAGTTTCCTCACTTTCATAAACTACTATTCCACCTCTAGGAGAGAAGAGAAAATTCTTTCATTGACATATAACATAAATTTGTGTTAAAATCAATGGCTCACAATACTCTTGCGCACTTCAAATTACAAGTTTGCTTTTGAAAAGCTGCAAGTGTTAATGATGAGGAGTCAATCAGGTCAGATCTGCTGGGCCCAGGGCCGGGATTTTCCAGCCCTGTTATGGTGGGAACCACTGTGGGGATTGTGGCGACCCATCCAAAAGCCCATTGTCTGTTGGCAGGACTGGACGTTCCTGGTGACAGGCGGGGCTAGAAGATCCCACCCCATATTCCCTGCCACAAAAGTGCTTAGAAATACTGGAAATCTGAAGTAAGTACAGAAAATGCTATTGTTATGCAGCAAGTCAGTCAGCTGCTGAAAGAGACAAGTTAACTTAACTTTTCTGGGACCCAGCGATTATATTTTTTGCTTTTATTTCTGACCTGATCTGTCATTCCTCTGGGTGAACCATGTGATGTAATTTTTGGGATGTTACCTAGCCATATCAGAAGGTGCAGTGCAAGGAACAGGCCAGTTATATGCAAACATTCACAATATCAGAGAATACAGTAACAAGAGGCTCTTACAATACTCCATATTACATGTAGACAGTCACATTTCCAGCCAAGTCTGTGGTGTTTTGCAGTCAGCCTACACAATAATTTTAGTGATGGCTCTTAAACACCACTTCCAGTCACTGGGAATTTGGCTGTAGATTAGTTTGTTCCCATCCAACCGGAGAATCCTCAACTGAGAATAATCCATCGGGCTTCCTTTGCGACAGAAACTGGTCATGTTAAACTCTGCATGAAAGAACATAGGAGAGATTACTATGAACAGCAAAGAACCGATTTGTCAAACCTGATTCTTACAGAAATCCATAAGGATGATGTTACCAATAGACGAGAGAGAAACTGAACTTGTTTATCCTCTTCCTGTCTGCCCATAAGCAGAGGTGTCTTTGAATTATTTTTAAAGTAAGCTTTGTCCCACTGTGTAGGACAAGTATTCAAGAGAAAATATTGTGTGTTTGTGATAAAGGGACAGCAATAATCGTGGGTGATTTTAATCTACACATAAACTGGAAAAATCAGATTGGCAGTAAAAGCCTGGATGAGGAATTCTTAGAATGCCTTTGAGGTAGTTTCTTAAAGCAACATGTTCTGGAACCACCCAGAGAGCAGGTTATATTAGGCTTGGTATTGTGTAACGTGACAGGATTAATTAACGATCTCAGACTAGGCAGCAGCGACCACAATATGATTGAATTTTACATCTATTTGAAAGGGAGAAGAGTGGGTCTAAGACTAGTATCTTAAACTTAAATAAGGGCAACTTAGTGGGGATGAAAGCTGAGCTAGCTGAAGTGAACTGGGAAACTAGGCCAGAGGATAGATTAATAGAAAGGCAGTGGCAATCATTTAAGGTGATATTTCAGAGTATTCAGCATAAGTACATTCCTATTTTAAAGAAAAAGTCTAAGGGGAGGACCCACCATCCGTGGTTAACTAAAGAAGTTAAGGAAAGCACCAAACTTAAGGAAAAGGCATACAACATCACAAAGATGAGTAGCAGGACAAATGACTGGACAGGATATAAAGAACTGCAGAAAATGGCTAAAAGGTTAATCGGAAGCAGCATTTTCCCGTCAGTGAGCAGGGGGGAGGGCCCGCTCGCCGACATCTAACATGATGGGCGATGATGTCGGGCGAGTGTTCTGACGTTACCACACGTCATTCAGATATACAGTTCGGCGGGCGTGCAGCTGACCTGTTAAAAAGGCCGGTTAAAATTAATTCAAGTGATTAACTGAGCTGCTGGTCCAACCTTAAGGTTTGTAGGCAGATGAAGAGCCCAGGTGGCCTTCACATTATCCATGGGTGGGATGAGGTTTCATGAATGGTTTATTATTTAAATAAAAATTTTTGAAATAAATAATGGACATGTCCCTGCTCATGTGACAGTTTGACAAGGGGGGACATGTCCTTAAATTTTTTTCCCGCCTTTATTTAAATTTCCATATCTTAAACAAATCTTCCTGAGGCGTCTCCATGCCTCAGAGAGATCTCTGCGTTCTTTCGCACGCATACTCAGCCTTAATTGGCCCACCCACGTAAAATGGCAGTGTGGACCCGATCGGGTTTGCACTCGTCCACGCACAACCACCCCCCCACCCCCCATCAATGTGGGGAAATTTCTGGCCGAGGAAAAAGAAAGTAGAGTCGGAGAGAAAGCTAGCTAGAAATGTAAAAATGGATAGCAAGAATTTCTACAGGTATTTAAAAAGGAAAATAGCAAGTAACATGAGTGTTGGTCCTCTAGAGAGTGACAGTGGAGAGTTAATATTAGATAAAAAGGAAATGGTGGAAGAAATGAACAAATACTTTGCTTCTGTCTTCACTATAGATGATGACAAAAAACATTCCAGTAATAGCTGCAAATCAGCAGGTGAAAGGGAGAGAGGAACTTGGTGAAATTGAAACCACTAGGGAAATGGTACTGAGCAAATTGATGGAGCTGTGGGCTGGCAAGTCTCTGGGTCCCGATGGACTACACCCTACAGTCTTAATAGAGGTGACTAATGAGGCAGCTGGTGGTAATTTTCCAAAATTGGCTAGATTCTGGAAAGGTTCCATAATTAGCACAAATAACCCCTCTATTCAAGAAGGGAGGGAGGCATAAAACAGGAAACTATAGGCCAGTTAGCTTGACGTCTGTCGTGGGGAAGTTGTTAGAATCAATCATTAAGGAGGTTATAGCTGGGCACTTAGAGTTCAAGGCAATTGGAAAGAGTCAGCATGGTTTTGTGAAAAGAAAATCATGTTTAACCAATTTATTGGAGTTTTTTGAAGGAGTAACGTGCGTAGTGGATAAAGTGGAGCCTGTAGACGTGCTGTAATTGGATTTCCAGAAGGCATTTGATAAGGTAACACACCAAAGAAAATAGAAAGCGCATGGTATAGGGGTAACATATTAGCTCGGATAGAAGATTGGCTGGCTGGCAGGAGGCAGAGAGTGTGTATAAATGGGTCTTTTTCGGATTGGCAGGATGTGATGAGTGGAGTCCCACAGGGGTCTGTGCTGGGGCTTCAATCTTTTATGATTTACATCAATGATTTAGAAGAGGGGAGTGAAGATATGGTAGCTAAACAAAGATAGGTAGGAAGGTATGTTTGAAGAGGACATGAGGAGATTGCAGATGGATATAAATAGGTTGGGTGAATGGGCAAAGATCTGGCAAATGGACTGTAAAGTGGGAAAACGTGAAGCTGTTCACTTTAGCAGGAAGTAAAAAAGCAGAATATTACTTAAATGGGGAACGGCTACATAATTCTGAGGTGCAGAGGGATCTAGGTGTTCTAGTACATGGGGAGAATTTTCACGTCGGCGTGTGGGGGTGGGGCCCACACGCCGAGGCTTAAAATGATGCACGGTGATGTCAGGCATGCAGACCAACATCACTGTGCATCACTCAGATCTTCCGTTCAGTGAGCGGTGCCGGAGGCAGCTGTGTGCCCGCCGAACTGTCAAAGGCCAGTTACGGCCACTAATAAATCAATTAAACTAACTCTCAATGCTGCCCGTCCATCCTTAAGTTTGGTGGGCAGGTGAAGAGCCCAGGCAGCTTTTGCATTTTTCATGAAACCTCCTCATGAAGCTTTTAGTAAATTAATAAATTTTGCTCATTTCATAAACATGTCCCAACACTGTCACATGTGTAAATGATTTTTAATTTTCCTTATTGAAAATTCTCAATATGAAGTTAATCTCCCTGAGGCACGGACGCTGCCTGAGGGAGATTTCTGTGCTCTTTCATGCGGGTGTGTGAAAGGCCGCTGGCCATGACTCTCCCTCCTCCCACTGCCCGCACAGGTATGGGTGCGCAACATGCTGGGCCGGCCTTAATTGGCCCGCCCATATAAAATAGGGGTGCACTGCCAATCACAGAAGAAAATTCTCCCCCATGAGTTACAAAAAGTTAGTGTGCAGGTAGAGCAAATAATAAAGACGTCTAATGGAATGCTATCCTTTATTACAAGAGGAATTGAACATGAAAGTGTGAGTGTTATGCTTCAGTTGTACAGGGCATTGGTGAGACTGCACCTCGAATACTGTGAGCAGTTTTGGTCTCCTTATTTAAGGAAGGATGTAAATGTGTTGGAGACGGTTCAGAGGAGGTTTACTAGATTGATACCTAGAATGAGTGGGTTGTCTTATGAGGAAAGGTTGGACAGACTGAGCTTGTTCCCACTGGAGTTTAGAGGAGTGAGGGATGATTTGATTGAAGTATACAAGATCCTGAACGGCCTTGACAAGGTGGATGTGGAAAGGACGTTTCCTCTTATGGGTGAGCCCAGAACTAGGGGGCACAGGTTTAAACTAAGGGGCCGTCCTCTTAGGACAGAGATGAGGAGAAATTATTTCTCTCAGGGGGTTGTGTGACTTTGCCTCAGAAGGTGGTGAAGGCGGGGCCATTGAATATTTTTAAGGCAGATGTAGATATATTCTTGTTAGGCAAAGGAATCAAAGGTTATCGGGGTTACATGGGAATGTGGAAATCGAAACACAAGAAGATCAGTCATGATCTTATTGAATGGCGGAGCAGGCTCGAGGGGCTGAATGGTCTACTCCTGTCCCTATCTCTTATGTTCTTTATGTGGCATGCTTTCCCCAAACCCTCAGTTTGTGTGATCCAGTTTAATAATAACTCTCAACAAACCTGTGATGTGATTAACTCAGAAGGTTAGCTTATTCACATTTAAACCTGGGGGTTAGTGTTTGCAACCTCACTTACACACACACACACACACACACACACACACACACACACACACACACACACACACACAGTCATGAAGAGATATTAATGTCTCTAAATGTTATTGGAAATTATTTTTTAAAGTAGAGTTCTAGTGGGGTCTGTGCCTATGTGGTGTCAGTGTGTGTCTTAATTGGATTAAAGCCAGCTAATCTGGGTGTTTTGATGTATAGTAGTTTTGAGATGTTAATTAGATAAATATAAGGAGGGTAGAAGGTAAACTGTAAATTTGCATTTGTTAAAAGAAACCATTCAAGACTATGGGTGAAATCTTATACCTAGCTAGAAGATGCCAAGCAAAGTGTTTTTTTTTCAGTTTACTAATAAAATTGGTGTGATGGAAGGGTGTCATTGTTAGAAGAGATAAAGTTAAAAGCCCAGTGATCCAATGGAAAATTTACATTCAAAGAGAAAGATATACGTAAAGGAGAAAGGAGATTGTGTGTAAGGCAGAGGCATTTTAACCAGAGCTGAAAGGAACTCACTTTGAATGCAACTGTCCAGGGTATGGAAAGGGGTCTCTTTAAATCTATGAGATTTATTGTTTCCTTAACTGGGGTGTAATTGAGAGTCAGATTAATTAGGGGATTTTTGTAGTTATTATAGTTGTAATTTTTTAGTCCTATGTATGTGCTTGCAATCTTTCTTGTATTAATACATGTTTAATTTAGTTTTATAAAAAAACATCTTGGGACTCGGTGGTCTTATTACTGAATTCAAAGCCTGGATCTCAAAACATACAAATTGAAAAAATGGGTTATGACAGTTGTTTCAAGTTTCCCTCCGGGATTTGAACAACTCAGCTCTTACCATCAGCTGTGTCATAATACACTCAAACACACACACAGATAGTAAGGGGACATAGAAAAGAGGAAGATTTACAATTGTGTGTAACAATAATAAAAGAACCACAGAAATGCATATTAGTTCATATGATTTCCAGGGTCCAAGAGGTCAAAGTCCAGAGGTCATTTCCCTTGTGGTGGAGTTCAGTCCAGGTGAGTTTCTGGTTGGAGACAGTAATACGAGGGTCCTTGGAATGAATAACAATGCATCATAAAGGAGTTTCTGTACTTAGACTGCTTGGCAGGCGATAATCAGAGACTTTTAAAATCAAACAGGCTTGAAGGAGTTGGGAGATGATGGCCAGCTGCTTGGTCAACCGGAAGCTGTTGGAATTCTTTCCAGTTGGTGTTAAAGCAGCAGTCTGAGCTGTGAGGCTAGAAATGTAATATTAAAATGATCCAAAAGGTTAGAAGCAGAGGGTCATGAAATGTGGCCCATTAATGAGTTAACTGCAGCCTCGCAAGCAGTTTCTGTGCTTCTGGGCAAAATCTATTGTTTTCCTTAGAAGTGAAATGGTGGCAGTTAACACTTTTCCGGTAGAATGAATTCCTCTGTTTTTGTTATCACCCTGGCTGGGGGAATCAGTTCGTCTGTTGGTCATCTAGTCATTAGTAGGCAGATTCAGTTAAGAGTGAAGGAAGCGAGAGGAATATTGTGATGGGAGGACCCTGTTTGCCCTGATTTTTATCAGCAAATATTGTCCTGACTTTCTGTCAGCCTGTAAATGGCATTGATCCAGTTCTGCAACTTCTGCAGCTGGGACCTGCTGTTCTTGTGAGAGTTTCTATTCATTGTATGCAATGGATAGCATTAGTGCCGGGGGGGGCACTGGGGATCGGAAAGATATCTAAACTGAGATAAAATCAACCCTTTCAGAACCAAGTGAAAGATTCCATGGCACTATTCAAAGGAGAGCCTGGTGCCCCAACTAATATTTATCCCTCACCAAAGCTAAAAAACATTTAAGTTATAACCACATTGCTGCTTGTGGGGTATTGCTGTCCACGTGTTGGCTGTTTCCTACATCACAACAGTGACTACACCTCAAATATACTTCATTGGCTGTAAAGCTCTCTGTGATTTCCTGAGGTTGTAAAAGGTGTTATATAAACGCAAGTTATTTCTACTTGCCCATTAGCAGCTGAACTTTGACAGCAACAGTATTGAGGGACCAGAGGAGACAGGATGTGATGGGAGAGAGATGAGTGGCACAGGTGGTGAGAGAGGGCCTAGGCTGGAATCATTTTGTCAGTGAATTCTAACCAAGTGTTTACCTCCCAAAATGCTGTCAGCATAAAAACTGGCAATCAACGCCTCTGCAGCATGAGTCAGTTCAGGAGAGAGGGACAGATACTTTGTCGAAAGATAAAATTGAACACCCTTTTGTAAAGTTTCTGGGAAAGGGATCTTCAGGCATAATTCTCAGCAAACAAACAAATTCTCTGCATATAGAAATAAATCATTATGATTTGATAGCCATTATGGAGACTGGCTGCAGGAGGACATGGATTGGGACCTGGATATTGAAAGGTACAGAATATTTAGGAAGGACAGGAATTGAGGAAAAGGTGAAGGGGTGGCTCTGTTAGTTAATGGTGGCATTAGCACAATAGAGAGGGATGCCCTAAGTTCAGGAAACCAGGGTGTGGAAATGGTTTAGGCAGAGATGAGAAATGGAAAAGGCAAAAAGTCACTTGTGGGAGTTGTGTACAGACCCACTAACAGTAACCATGTGATAGGGTTGAGCATAAAGGAAGAAATAATTGGAGCTTGTCAGGAAGTCATGGTGATAATCATGAGGGATTTTAATATACATATAGACTGGAAAAGTCAGATGGCAAAGGTAGTCTGGATGAGGAGTACACTGAATGTTTTTGGGATAGTTTCTTAGAACAGCATGTTCTGGAGGTACCCAGAGAGCAGGCTATACTGAACCTTGTATTGTGCAATGAGATGGGAGTAATTAATGATCTCATTGTGAAGATGCCCCTAGGAAGCAGTGACCATAATATGATTACATTTTACATTCAGTTTGAGGGAGAGAAGAGTGGGTATGAGACTAAGTTTTTAAACTTAAATAAGGGTAATTATGAGGGCATGAAAGCTAAGCTGGCTAAAGTGAATTGGAAAACTAGGTTAAGGGATGGGTCAATAGAGATGCATTGGCTAATATTTAAGGGGATATTTCAGAATACACAGAATACATACATTCCAACAAATAAGAAAATGTCCAAGGGACAGACACACCATTCGTGGTTAACTAGAAAGGTTAAAGGTAGTATCAATCTTAAAGATAAAGGGGAGCATTTTCTCCTGTCGGGGATGCTGAGCATGAGCGGATGTGCAGCCAATCACCACCCACGATCAGCTGGGCGCCGCCATTTTACGTGGGAGGGCCAATTAAGGCCCACCCAGTGTGACGCACACCCGGAAGTGCTGAGCCCTCCCTGTGTGGGTGGGGGGAGGAGGCTGAGTTGAGGCCTACATGCAGAAAAGTGCAGAAATCTCCCTGAGGCACAGAGCTGCCTCGGTGGGGGGGGGGGGTGGGGGGGGGTATCAATTTTATTATTAAAAATTTAAATACAGAAAGAAAAAAAATTTTAAGACATGTACCCTTATGTGACAGTGTCACATGAACTGGGACATCCCTATGAATTTTATTAAAAATTTTGATTGAAGTTTAAAAACCTTCATGAAACCTCATCCCACCTGTGGCCCCACCACCATTTTAAGTGGGCGGTCTAATTAAGGCCCACCTAGTGGCCTGCCCGACGAGAAGACCTAGGAGTTTCCTGTGCATGGATGGGGGAGGGAATCCCCATCTATCAAAGTGCACTTTTTTGGGCATGTGCTCACTGCTCCCTGAGACTAAGTGCTGCCTCAGGGAGATTAGTGACAGGTTAAAAAACTCTAAAAATAGAAAAATAAAAACATTATTAACATGTTCCCCTCATGTAACAATTTCACACGAGATGGGACATGTTAATAAGAAGCACTGAAACTTTATTACGGTTTTTAAACACGGACATGAAACCTCATCCTGCCCATGGATGAGGTTTGATGTATTATCAGAAGGCGCTGGGGCTCCTGTCCTGCCCACCAGCCTTAAGCTTGGACGGGCCGGTCTTTAATGATCTCAATTATCCTGATTCCGCTGATTTCGCTGTCCGCCCGCCTTCCTGAAGATTTAACTGGACCAGGATGACCTCAGGGGTTCCTCCCAGCATCATCCCGTGTCGTTTTCCCCTCGGTGAGCGGGCCCCGCCCCCAAATCACCGACGGGAAAATTCTGGTCACAGTAAACGTGAAGGCCGCCAACATTAAGGTTGGACAGGCGGCTTTGTTAATTCTTTAAATTGTTATTTAAATGGCCTTAATTGGCCTTTGACAACTCGGTGGGTGAGCTGCCAAACTGAAGACCTGAATGACACGCGGTGATGTGGGGACACATGCCCAGCGTCACCGTGTGTGAATTTATGAGCCGGTGGGTGGGGCCAGCCCCCGGACACCAACCCGAAAATTTTGGCCAAAGAATATAATTGTACAAAGACAGGTGGCAGGTCAATAGATTGGACAGAATATAAGGAACAGCAAAGAATGACTAAAAGACTAATAAGGAGGGAAAAATTAGAGTGAAAGAAAAAGCTAGCCTGAAATATAGAAACAGATATTAAGGGTTTCTATAAACATTTTAAAAAGAAGAGTTAACAAAGTGAGTGTTGGTCGTATGGAAAGTGAGTCTGGAGAATTGACAATGGAAAACAAGGAGATGGCAGATGAATTAAACAGGTATTTTGCATCAATTTTCACTATTGGGGATACAAGTAACATCCCAGAAGCAGCTGTAAACCAGGAAATGGAAGTGGGGAAGGAAGTCAGGAAACTTACAGTCACCAGGGAAGTGGTACTGAGTAAATTGTTGGACCTACGGCTGACAAGAGTTGGGGTCCTGATGGGCTTCATCCTAGGGTCTTAAAGGAAGTGTCTAGTGAGATAGTTGATGCATTGGCTTTAATTTTCCAAACTTCCCTAGATTCAGGGGAAGGTCCCATGAGAAATTCCATTATTCAAAAAGGGAGGGAAACAGAAAACGGGAAACCACAGGCAAGTTAGCTTAACGTCTGTCATAGGGAAAATGTTAGAAGTTGCTATTAAAGAAGTTATAGCAGGGCACTTGGATAAGCTCAAGGTCATCAAACAGAGTCAACATAGTTTTGTGAAAGGGAAATCATGGGCTGCATTTTCCAGTCGGCGAGCGGGGCTGGAGCTTACATCCCGAAGTCACCCCGCGTCATTTAGGTTTTCAGTTCGGTGGGCACACAGCTGAATCGGCTGCGCACCTGCCGAACTGTCAAAGGCCTATTAAGGCCAGTTAATGAGCAATTAAAACAATCAATTGAGTTGCCCGTCCAACCTTAAGGTTGGCAGCCTTCAGATAAAACATGAAACCTCATCCACGGGTGGGATGAGATTTCATGAGGGTTTTAAAATTTGTATAAAATATTTAGATAAAAGAAATCGACATGTCCCAGCTCTTGTGACAGTGTCACATGAGGGGAGATGTCAGGAATATTTTTTTCTGCCTTTGATGAACTTTTGAATCTTGAGCTGATCTCCCTGAGACAGCACTTTGCCAAGTGTGAAAGAGCGCACTCCCGACTCAGGGAACCCCACCCCCTCCCACCGCCCGCACAGGGGGTGCACAGCGCTCACACTGGGTGGGCCTTAATTAGCCTGCCCATGTAAAATAGTGGTGCGCCTCCAACTGGGGGCACCGATTGGGAACCCTCCCACTTGCACCACTCCCGTACAACCCCCCCCACCACCCCCGACAGGGGGAAAATCCTGCCACATGTTTAACGAACTTATTGGATTCTTTGAGGAAGTAGCATGTGCTGTGGGTAACATGTGCTGTACTTACATTTCCAGAAGGCATTTGATAAAGTGCCATGTCAAAGGCCATTGCAGAATATAAAAGCTTATAGTATAACATGAAACATATTCGCATGGATAGAAGATTGGCTGGCTAACAGGAAGCCAAGAGTGGGCATAAATGGGTAATTTTCAAGTTGGCAAGATGTAACGGGTGGTGTGCCATGGGGATTAGTGCTGGGTCCCAACTGTTTACAATTTATATAAATGGATGAAGGGATTGAAGGGATGGTTGCCAAATTTGCTCATGACACAAAAATAAGTAGCAAAGTAAGTAGTGAAGAGGACATAAGGAGGCTATGAAAAGATATAGATAGGTTAAGGGAGTGGGCAAAGATCTAGCAAATGGAGTATCATGTGGAAAAATGTGAAATTGTCCATTTTGGCAGGAAGAATAAAAGAGAAGCTTATTGTCTAAATGGTGAGAGATTGCAGAGCTCTGAGACGCAGAGAGATCTGGGGTCCTAGTGCATGAATCTGAAAAGGCTAGCATGCAGGTACAACTGGTAATTAGGAAAGATGATAGAATGGTATCCTTTATTGCGAGGGGGATTGAATACAAAAATAGGGAGGTTATGCTTCAATTGTATAGGGCACTAGTGAGACCACATCAGGAGTATTGTTACAGTATTGGTCACCTTATTTAAGGAAGGATGTAAATGTGTTGGAAGCAGTTCAGAGAAGGTTTACCAGACTAACACCTGGAATGGGCAGGTTGTCTTGTAAGGAAAGGCTGGAGAGGCCAGGCTTGTATCTGCTGGAGTTTAGACGAGCAGGAGGTGATTTGATTGAAACATATAAGATTCTGAGGGGTCTTGACAGGGTGGATGTGGTTAGGATGTTTCCACTTGTGGGAGAATCTAGAACTAGGGGGTCACTGTTTACAAATACGTGGTCATCCATTTAAAACAGAGATGAGCTGAAATTTTCTCACTCAGAGGGTTGTGAGTCTTTGGAACTCTCTTCCTGAAAAGATGGGAAGCAGAGTCTTTGAATATTTTTAAGGCAGATGTGGATAGATTATTGGTAAGCAGGGGGGTGATAGTACGTGGGCAGTACGTGGGATATAGATTTCAGGTTACTATCAGATCAGCCACAATTTTATTAAATAGCAGAGCAGGCTCGAGGGGCTGAATGGCCTACTCCTGCTCCTTGTTCATATGTTCATAAAAGCATATCTTGGCAATTTGTGGGCATCATTGCTTGAGCATAGATCAATTTACTTCAAGGAAGCATCTGTATACTCTGCAATGCGAGGTTTATCAGTGACATCATGAATAGTCTAACATCCTGGAGAGTCTGCACATTGTTAGCTTTAGTTCTGGATTTGGTCTTTAACATTTTATTATGTTTACACTTAGTGCTTTTATAGAATTGAATCTAAATAGTTTACTCTTGTGAAACATTTGCTTTAAATGACTGGAGGACCAACATGTAATTCCATCCTTGTTCTTGACCCTTATCCAAGCAGCTTTGGTAATGAGGGCTTCAGTGTACTTGTTTTATGCCAACTACCTTGTGTCAAGTTATAACATCAAAATCAGGCAGCATTTGCTTAGTTGTATTAAACTCTTAGAAAGAAAAAACCTTCCATTTGTGAGGTAATAAATCTAAGATAGTCACTACTCAATCCAATAAAGAATTCAAAAGAAACAACTTTACCATTCTTGGTTAGTATGCAGAACCTGTCACCATGGAGTAGATAAGGTGAATAGCATAGATGCCCTTTAAAGAAAGCTAGAAAAGAAATGAGGGAGAAAGGAATAAATGGTATTTGTTGATGGGTTGAGTTAAATTAGGTTGGGAGGAAACTTGTGTAGAACATAGACCAGTTGGGCTGGATGGTCTGTATCTGTGCTATGAGCACTCTCACCTCTGAGTCACAAGGTTGTGGGTTCAAGTCCCACTCTCTGCCATAATCTAGGCTAGTACTTCAGTGTAGTGCTGAAAGAGTGCTGTATTGTCAGAGGTGCCATCTTTTGGATGAAATATTAACCAAGGCCCTGTCTGTTTTTTAAGGTTTATTTGAAGGATTTCAGGGCACTATTTTGAAAGAGAGCAAGAGTGTTAGCCCTCGTATGCTGGACAATATTTATCTCTCAATCAACATCACAAAAATGGATCATCTGGTCATTATCAGTTTGCTGTGTGCAAATTGGCTGTGTTTCCTAAATTACATAAGTGACAACACTTCAAAAGCATTTAATTAACTGTAAAGTACTTTGAGACATCCTGAGTGCATGAAATGTGCTATATAAATGCAAGCCTTTTTCAATGTAGGAAAAAATGGCAAGCAATTTTCACATGGCAAGGTCCCATAAACAGAAATGAAATAAATGCCCGGATGACCTGTTTTAGTGATATTTAGGGATAACTGTTGACCTGAACACTCCTGCTCTTCCCTCTATCACACCATAGGATTTTTCCTACACACATCTGTTTCTACATAAACTGTAAAATATTTCTATTGTTTTGTTTACAAGAAAGTTATCACCTGCGATAAATTAAATCCCTACAGTACACCAGTGACTAGAGTTCAAAGGTACTTTGTTGGCTGTAAAGCACTTTGAGACAACACAAGGTCACCAGGTGCTATAGAAATGCAAGTCCATCTTTCTTTGGTTGTGATGGAAATAACTGCAGTAATGCAGGAATAATCCAGTCTCAGGAGTATGGCAATAAAATGGAATGGGCCTTTTAGCAGATAGACGAGAGCCTTAGGTGTATGGTAGTATCCCTCTATGCATAGGAAAAAAACAAACAGAATACAATTAATGAGAGAAACATAATACAGTTCTTGCTACATTCATATTGAGCTGTGGATCTCTCAGACTGCTGGATGCAATATGGGTTTCAGTCAGGTATTACCTCTGTCTCAAAATACAAATTTTCCCACCCAGGAGAGTGAATATATGCATGTTAGGGACTAAAATGTAAATAATTAGAGAGAGAGAGAGACCACTGGTAAGTCATTTTACAGTGGGCAGAATCAGCCTGACCCAATCTCCGGCGGGTAGGGAGACGATCCCCGCTGGAGAAGCAGGCCCCACCGCCATTTTAAGTGGGCGGGCCAATTAAGGCCCACCCAATGTGACGTCTGGCGGGAAGTGTTATGCGGGCGGGAGGGGGGGTTCCCCAAAAGCGAGAGTGCGCTCTTTAGCACATGCACACGATAGAGCGCACATCCCCCTGAGGCTAAGTGCAGTCTCAGGGAGATCGCTGACAGTTTTAAAAATATTAAAAATAGAAAAAAAAAATCCTTAACATGTCCCCCTCATGTGACAATGTCACATGAGATGGGACATGTTCACAATTTACATAATAAGTTTATTAAATATTTTTAAACCCTACATGAAACCTCATCCCGCCGCTGGATGAGGTTTGATGTGATTTATATTACCCGCCGGGGCTCCTGGCCTTCCCTCCAACCTCCTTTCATTGTATAATTGATCCTGTCAACGGCCTCAATTGGCCATTGACAGGTCGGCGGGCCTGCAGCTGATTTGTCTGTGCCCCCACCTTCCTGAATATTTAAATGGGGTGCAGTGACTTCAGGGGATCCCCCCCCCAACATCATCCCATGAGCGGGCCCTGCCCCCTGCTCACTGACGGCAAAATTCAGCCCCGTGTCTTGGACAACAGGTTCGATGGATCTTGAAAAAGAAAGTCGAGGGATGACCTAATAGAGGTGTTTAAAATTATGAATGGTTTTGATAGAGTGAATGCAGGGAGAATATTTCCCCTTGAGGGAGGAGCATTAACTAGAGGCCATCAACATTACATAGTCACCAAGAAATCCAATAGGGAACTCTGAAGTAAATTCTTTAACCAAAGTGTGGTGAGATTGTGGCACTCGCTACCACAGGGAGTGGTTGAAGAGAATAGTATAGAATAATCTAAGGGGAAATTAGGAAAGCACACCAGGGAGAAGGGAAAAGAGAGTCACCACAATAAAGTAGGATGAAGAAAATGGAAGGAAACTTGAGTGGAGCATGAACACTGACATGGACTGTTTGGGCCAAATGGCTGGTTTCTGCATCGTAATATGTAATGTGATCCTATAAAACCCTATATAATGGATTATGTGATCCCATATAATCTTGTTGGCATTTTTAAAATTCGGTATGATTTTACAATAGAGTTAAATGCCCCAAGTTCAAACCCAAATTGAAAGAATGTCCCAGACTGCTTATCTACAGAACGAGTAAGAAAACCCACCCAGTCTGTATTCAATAAAGATAATAAAAGACCATTGTGCAGTTTAACAAGTCAAACATAGCTTTGACTTGTGGAAACCTGTCAGAGAATCGGAAAGTTGGGATTATAGAGTTCCACTCTGCAGTTACTGGAATATTAATCCTACAGAACTGAAATATGCATTAAGACTTCAAGTTTATTTTATATGCCTGTTTTTTTTCTGTACTATTTTCCCACAAATAGATATATTTTAAATATTTTATTTACCTTGTTTCTTCTCCTTGCTTTAGATCTATTTAGAGATCTATTAGATCTATTTAGAGCACAGTTAGAGAAAAAATGTGTTTCATTACCTAAAAAAGACAACTTCAAAGACCTGGCTCGGTGACCTGGTCACAGCTGCAATAATTTCAGTTCAATACCCGAGCCCTTTGTTTCAGCATTAAATCAGGAAAAAGAAATTTAAAGGGTGGTGGAAGCAAATTACTTTCAAAAGGGAATTGGATAAATACTTGATGTGGAGAAAATTGCAGGGTTATGGAGCAGGGGAGTGAGATGAATTGGCTAAATCTTCCAAAGAGCCAGCACAGGCATGATGGGACAAATGGTCTCCTGCGTGATGAGATTCTACCCACTTCTGCACATCCAACCCATTGGGAATACTTATCGGTAAAATGGGTGGGTACAGCCTGTCTAGACAGAAGACTAAAGGCCATAGTAGGACCAAGGTCCAAGTAGATGCTCATTTTAGATGAAACCCTGTGCTGGGTGCAGGCAGCACAAATGCACCCCTATGCGCCCTATACACTTCAGAGCCTAGAGAGCAGACAAATTGTTTACTGCCTGTAGGATTAACACAGTCTGTATCACAAGGCCTGTTGAGTAATTTCAAGGCTTTAATCTAGGCAGAGGAAGCAGATTTAAATAGCTCCAACGTTAGAGGTCATTATGCCATCTGAATCCCTTCCCCCTGCCCTGATTTAAATTACTGTCTTGAACTTAATCTCACATAATCTTTATTTTTGTGAGCACAGAAAGTGCCAGCCACTGTATGCAAAGTGATTTCAAGCCTGCCCGTGCAATGTTGGAAAAGTCAATTTGATCAATTCCAATTCGTTTATATTGATCCAGACGTCTGTAAAACTGGTGTCTAAAGTTGGGTAGCAAAGATCTCGAGCTTGGGAGACAAGTGCCTAAGGGGGGAATCCTGTCAGATTTGCACCAAGTGCAGTAGCGGGCAGATAAAATGAGGTTTTACCCACTGGCTGCAATGGTGGCTTCTCGCACTGTATTGTCCCAGACCCGCTGTATTAATTGCGCATTCCCAGGAAACACACCATTTCCATGGCAAGCAGGCTCTCATTTACCCACCATCACTTCACCACTTCATCACACTGGGCACCACATTTAAAGTCCAACCGCGTGTGCAGCTCTCAGTGCTTCTAGCTCAGGGTTGGTGCTTGAGGACAGAATGGCCCCAAAAAATAAAAAGACTGAAGCCTCCTGGTTAAATGAAGGGTCCCTCGAGCACCTTCTGAACGCCATGGAGGCTCGACGTGATGTCCTCTGCCCTCTCTTTGGCCGCAAGATGGGCAGCAACATCACCAATATAGCTTGGTAGACAGTGGCAGCAGTGGTTAGCACCAACGCCCTGCAAAAGAGGACAGCCACCCAGTGCCATAGGAGGATAAATGATCTCCTCCGTTCTGCCAGGGTAAGTCATTCTTCTCATCACCTTCAACTCACACACTCACAAACCCATCTCACACCCACAGGGCCCTCACTCACTGCCAGTTCAAGGGACATCACCACTCACTCTCTCACACACACCTTCATTGTCCTCATCCCATCCATTGGACTACTCACCCACACACAGGCCACTTATCATCTGGCCTGACAGGCATCCTGCTTACACTCTCTCCATCTTTATGCAGGACAAGCTGGCACACAACAAGAGGGAGAGGTCACAGACCAGTGGAGGAATGCCTGAAACCAAGGCCCTCACGGACTTTGAAAACAGAGCATCCAGCTAGCCAGCGATGATCTGGACTGTTCCTGTGCTGATGGTGAGGTCAGCAGTGCTCTACCAAGTGAGGGTCCAGCAGTGCAACATCCATCAGGCAACCATGTTGTGAGTGATGTACCTGTTCCATAGGCCACTGCTGTGCACTAATTATCTCCACTTGCTTTGGCAGGCATATCAGCTAAACAGCCGACAGAGTCCATGACCCAGGGCCTCCAATCAAGTCCCAGAGAAACCTCCGAAGAGGAATCTGGAGGCCCCGTCCCTGAAGTCCCATCACAGTGCTCACTCACACCCTCCACCAGCGCAGAGACACACTCCTCGGTGTGACCGAGCTTTAGAGTAGCCTCGGGATCACAATCTGGTGAGCACATCGCACTGTCTGATCCACAGCAGGTGGCTGCAGTGAATTCCCAGGTCTCCGGCACTCGGTGGACTGCTGGAGGTCAGAAATCTGCTGAGTCCGAGTCAGATGAGGAGCCTCTGGACTCGGTCACGTCACAGTTGCTGGAGCTGCATAGACAAGCTCGGGAACATCAGGAAGAGATGTCCGCTGCACTCCTCAGATACGAAGGCATGACAGAGGAGTCCGTCTGCCTTCAGGCTGTGGTGACAGCACTGGCATTGCAACACACCAAGGTCAACATTGGTAAGATGGCGGCCGCCATGGAGACCTTAGTCCAGGAAGTTGCTCCTGCAATGCTGTGCTCCAGCTGGCTCAACTCTATCGCTGATGCCATAGTTGGCCTCCAGCAGTGTGTAAACGTGAGGGGTGCGGAACAGCTCAATCTCATTCTAGCTACCCCTTCTGCCCAATGGGTCAGCCAGGGTCCATCAAGCACCTATAGGGAGGAGGATCAGCAGGTGTCCCTCCTGGGGTGATACATCTAGGTGACTCCGGGTGTGTCTGGCCTATCCAACTCTCCTCTTCCTGTGACCTCAGCAGCTCCAGCTTCACAGACTAAGGGAGCGCCACTGACACATAACAGGACCCCGGAAGCAGGCCGGAGGTTTCGGTCCTCCAGAGGATGCCCATCAAGGTCATCACGTAGCAGTCAGCAGGCTGTCTCCACCTCCTCTGTGGATATCCAGGCAGCACCAAGATGTAGTGACAGGGTTAGGAAGGTTAAGAGGCTGTAGTTGCACAGCCTGAGCACGGGTGTTAATCACTTGTACATCATGTTCGCTTTTGTCAATAAACTCCCAAGAATGTCTCCCTGCCTGTGTCTCCTTGTTCTGATGAGCAGTATTTGTGTCACTCAGATGTGAAACCTTTCTGCACAAGATAAATGCAGGTGTCTCAGTCCAGGGCCTCTTCCCTGTGTCTGTGCAGCCTTCAGACCACAGTGCTTGTCCAGCCTCACACTCCCTGGGAACATTACTGATGCCTGCACCTCGGTGGTGCTGGTCATTGCTGCCAGAATGTAGTGGGCAAGCGCTACAGAGTTCCCTCATTCTCTCTGTGTGCTCTCAGCAGCTTTAAGGTGGGGCTGGCCCCCATTTCTCCAGTATCTGTGACCAGTGATGCTGTGTTCCAGCTCCTGAAGGGTTCAGGTGCTGAAGGCTGACATAGGATCAGGTGCTTTTAAAGTTTCATGGCTGCGTTTCTATGATATGACCCTGATCACAGAGCGCAAGCAAGCTGCCCTCGGCCAGACAGGAGTCAGACATTCTCAGAGACTATGTGCAGATTTGTGGAGTGTCCTTACTGCAGGTTATCATCACCCTCCTGCAATCGAGCGACGATTAGTCAATATCGAGTGATATTGACAGGAGCATTATCACAGAGGGTATGTGCGCCAAACTGGAGTCAAATGTTCACAGATGCACTGTGAGGATCTATGATGTCTCCTCACTGCATCTTGTCATCATCCTCCACAAATATAGCAGCTCTGAGGGCTTCCTGAGTACGCTTGCCTTGTCTGGCCAGTGCGAGGGCCTCATCACCATCATCACCATTAACATCCTCCTCATTGGAGGAGACCTTCAGCTCCTCCATCTCCTCCTCAGCCAGCTCCTCTCCCCATTGCAGCACCAGGTTGTAAAGGTGCAGCAGACGATGATGATGTGTGACATCCTCTGTGGACTGTATTGCAGGGCTCCACCAGACCAGTCCAGGCACCGGAACCTCATCTTCAGCATCCCGATGGTCTGCTCCACCAAGTAGCGAGTTGTAGCATGAGCCTCATTACAGCGTCGCTCTGCTGCAGTCTGAGGCTGCTGCACGGGTCTCATCAGCCACGTTCTCTGTGAGTGGCCCTTGTCCCCGAGGAGACATCCCTGCAGCTTCTGTGGACCCTGGAAGATGTCAGGGATCTGTGACCGACTGAGAATGTAGGAGTCATGGACACTCCCTGGAAACTGAGCGCAGACCTACAGGATGCGTTTGTGGGGGTCGAACACCAGCTGCACATTCAACGAATGGAAGTCCTTCCAGAAGACATAGTTGGCCACGTGTTGCGATGGAGATCTGAGCGCCTCATGAGTGCAGTTGATCGAACCTTGCACCTGTGAGAAACCCGAGATCTGGGGGAATCCTGTCGCCCTTGCATCCTGGCTCTTTTGGTCCCAGGCGAAATGCACAAAGTTGTGTTGCCATGGAGAAGATGGCTTCCGTGACCTCATGGCTGCATTTGTGGGCGGAGGCTTGTGATATCCCACAGAGGTCACCTACGGAGTCCTGGAAGGAGCCACTGGTGTAAAAATAATGCATCGCTGTCACTTTCACAGCCATTGGCAGTGGATGCCCTCCATGTCCCTGTGGTGCCAAGTCTTGCAGCAGGTGGCAGATGTGACTGACCAGTTCCCTAGACAGGCGCAGTCTTCAGCAATACTGGTTCTCGGTCATCTGCAGGAATGAAGGGCGGTGTCGATAGACCATGGGTTTAGCTAGGTGACGGCCTGCTGCTGCTCTTGGGTGGGAGCCCCAGCTGCCCCTTCTTCCTAAGGTTGCTGCTCCTCCCTCTGCGCAGCCAGGAGCCTCAGTCACTCTCTTCTCTATTGTCTTCGCTCTCTGTAGGTCATGAGGCAAACAGCTTGTTCCCCAGGCTCCATGAAGTACTCCTCCTGCAGGATGAAAGACAAAGATGCATGTGTTAGCATGGGTATACTGAGAACCTCCATCGGTTAAGCCTGAAGGCCCTGAACACATCCTGGAGAGTGTTGACCACCACTTGGGTGGCCAGAGTTTAGTGCACTGCATGGCTGCCCGAAACCCCACCCACCTCTGCCCCACTCCACCTGACCGATTGGCAGCAGCTTTGCCCATTGGACTGCAGGCTGTGCTCTCAGCTCAGGCACAGACATTCTCCTAACCCGCACTGCAAGGCTGCACTGTTAGCTTCAACCATGGGGGAGACTGGTCCAAATGAGATGAAGACATTGCAGAGGGACTGTGAGCATCTCCAGCAGTGACTGCTCCATGGTCAGCTTTAGCAAGGAGATTGTACAACGTGCACAGTCATCGAATAGTGCTGCAGTCCACTAAAATGCTCATTAGTTTGTGGTCTGTGTCAGATAGGTGAAAAGCTCTGGAGCACTTGGTGGCATTTTGATGCCTCTGCCTTGCTTGAGAGGGCAGATGAGCTAGAGACTGCTCTCCACACATGTCAATGTGGCTGCATCTGAACTGTCTCAGCTGCAGAGGAATGGTCACTTTATACAAGGTTTCCCTAATGTGTCTCACCCCTCCCCACCCCGCACATACTTCAACCACAGGACAGCACTTGCCCCCACCCCCAAGTCACTTCAACTGCAGGGCAGCCCTCCCCCCCACCTCGCCCCCCTCCAGCAATGCACCTCAACATTGAAGTCCAACAGGTGACGCAACGTTCCTGTGCACTCACCTCCGAGTTCCCTTCAAAGTGCAGCCCACCCAGTGCATGCCGTTTACATGCTGTTGTGAAACACGTTGGCTGTGCAATCACACTGACGTGGGCGGACGATCCTGTGTGTGGGGGGGATGATTCCGGTGGGATGGCCTTACAATGATATACAAACGTATTACAATGAGGTTCCTGGTGTCCGTTGGCAGAAACACAGCCCACCATTGACGGACTGAACGGACGATCGCCAACTGGTTTTGTGACGCCACGAAACCAACTTCTGGCCTTCTCGCCATACTGTCTGTTCACACCACCGAACATGCCTGATGCCAGTGGGCACAGAAAATTCCACCCTGGGGAAGGGGTCAACGGTAGGGGAAAGGTACAACCAGCATGTGTATGAATTTTAAATTGCTGAATGCAGAGATAATTTTACAAAATAACCTTCTGACAAAAGTGTGGTTGAAGAAATATTTTGTGTCTTGGTACCCTTCTCCTTCTCTGTTTTACTTTTATTTTTGTCATTTTACATTTTCTCTTTATATTTTTGTCTAAATTTTCAGAGTTTGTGTCAACTTTCAGGTAACTTGGCTGCTGTTGGCTGGTCCAAGAAAATTGATGCTCTGTTACCTTCCATTTATCATCCAAATGGATGGCAGAACATGAGTAGAACCCCTGTGATTTTCTGGCATGTGCCAACTGTGGGCGAGGTGCCTCACAAATGGCCAAGATTGGAAAACTCACCCCCTTGTATTCACTTCAAAATTTCAAAGCAATCCATTCTCAGTTGGAATTAGAAGCAGAGCATGCTGGAATGAAATTTATCTTTGATTACTTCAAGACTTTGAATCAGAAGTTTTCACACTCCAGAGACTAGGCTTCAATGCAATACTGAGGGAGTGCAGCACGCTCTGAGATGCCATCTGTTGGATGAGATGCTAAACCAACATGCCAATCCCTCAAATGGAATTATTAAACAGATTATCTGAATATTTATCTAATTGATGCTTATGGGGCTCTGTTCTATAAAAATTGGCTTTATCCTTATTGCAAAGTGATGAGACATCAGAAGTGATTCATTGTCTGTGAAGCATTTTGGAACATCCTGAAGTAGTGAAAACGTCGTATAAATGCAAGATGTTCTTCTTCCATATACTAACTGACAAACTTCGCGTTGTCAGCATCTTCAGTCTTCACTTCAGATTTCCAACATAAGGTTTCTCTTTTATTTCTATTAGAACCAAATTGGAAGAGTTACTGCTACCTGAAGAGACTTGGTGCTGTGCTGATTTTTTACTGATCTGTTTGAAATGATTCTGGATTATATCCTAAAGGCTGCATGACATAATACAGCTCAGCTCCAGATTAATGGTTTGTGACTTTATCTTGTACTGATCAGATCTTCACTTGGGACAGCTGAAGGGTCACTCGGGTCAGTGATTATACAAAGTCCATCACTGGTTGCTACAATCTGGCTGACTGACCAGACAAAGAGACAGCCAGCTTTAGCAGAACCAAAAACATGATATTTGCCTCGCTGCACTGCCTTGGCAATCAAGCTCTCTTCAATGACAATTTCCATGCCATGTTAGTTGTACTGGCCTGAGCTCACTTCTGATAATGTTCCCAATATATAATATTCCAAGCCAGGTCTTTTATTCTTCATTGGTTTTAAAATAGCTTGGAATGCCTTGCATTCGTAAAATATTTCATGTTAAGTTTTTTTTAATTATTTAGCTCTGTGCTGTTCAGTACTGTTACTGCATCATTTAATGACTCTGTGCTGTTCAGTACTGTTACTGCATCATTTAATGACTCTGTGCTGTTCAGTACTGTTACTGCATCATTTCATGACTCTGTGCTGTTCAGTACTGTTACTGCATCATTTAATGACTCTGTGCTGTTCAGTACTGTTACTGCATCATTTAATGACTCTGTGCTGTTCAGTACTGTTACTGCATCATTTAATGACTCTGTGCTGTTCAGTACTGTTACTGCATCATTTAATGACTCTGTGCTGTTCAGTACTGTTACTGCATCATTTAATGACTCTGTGCTGTTCAGTACTGTTACTGCATCATTTAATGACTCTGTGCTGTTCAGTACTGTTACTGCATCATTATATGTCAGATTTTCAGTTTCTCATTTTCTGTTTTATTTTCACTCCTCGACTGTGGACACACATGGCTATGTTACAGAATGTTACTTTTGAATGAATCTAATGTTGATTTCTTGTTCACCACAAAAATATTAAGACAAAAACAAAGATGCTGGAAATCTGAAGTAAAAACTGAAAATACTGAAAACACTAAGTGGGACTGGCAGCATCTGTGAAGCAAGAGATAAAGTTAACTTTTCAGGTCTATGGCTTATTATCAAACTCCCACCCACTGATTGGAAGTTAGGTTCAGGCAAAGTAAACAAAATAACATGGACTTGTGCTCATTGTCAGCCCCTAACCAGCCATAAATTAGACAATATAGTGAGGAAACTCTGGGCATCTGTCTCCTCACAGAAGCTGGCTTTGCTGAGAACACAGATTAATGGGTTGGTAGAGAGTGCAAAGTGTAACATCTGCTGTAAAGTTGACAGCTGTTGAACATCAGAATATCCTATAAACTGACTTCATTCAGTGCTGACAGGAAACTTCCTTATTGACTGAACTGGAAGCTACAATGAGTGAATATTTGTATGATTTTGCTCAAAACAATGGGCTGAATTTTCTGGCGGACACACGGGTGGTGGAGCCCACACACCAGCCCTTAAAATGTCATGTGAGCGTCCCGATGTCAGTGTGAGGCATCGCGATGTTTAGCTGGGCGGGCGGGCGCTATGCAGTGCGATGCACACCCGCCATTAATTAAAAGCCTTGTTAAGGCCATTAACTCTGCAACTGAAGCTGATTTTGAGGAGTCCGTGTGATCCTTGCCTTGGCGCACGGGCCCAATGGGCAGGCGGGTATCTGACTTTGTAACAAACCTCATCCACAGGCGGGATATGTGGGCTCAGAGGGGTTGTTCATGTTTTATCTGAAGTATTTAATGCAGAAAGTGTTTTAAACTTGCCTGTGTGATTGTTACCAGCTCAGATCGATTTCCAATTGCTTTCTCTGTACCTTGAAGCTTCAGCTCAGCTCTCTGCAGACAGGTATCTTTATCGGGCCTACAGCTTTCCAGAGGCCTCCATTTAGCCTGGGTATGGGTTCTGACATCTCCACTGGAGGCAGTTCCTCTGAGGAGGAAGGGAGGGATAGAATAAGGAGGAGGCCAGGAGTGGACAATCAGCCTCCAGAGGAGCCACCTTTGGGAGGCCAGGCGCAGGCACAAGGGGTGCAGGGCCAAGAGGTTGTCCAAGGCGGAAGGGGCTGCAGAAGATGCCACTATCCTGCTGCCAGGGTTTACAGGCGGCAAAGCAGCTACCTCAATATGTCTGAGGGGCAGTGCCGAAGGAGGATCCGTCTGTCAAGGGAGACAGTCAACTATATCTGTCAGATGATTGGCCCTGAGATCTCCCCTAACTGTGTGGGTGGACACCACATGCCAGCGGCTCTGAAGGTCACAATTGCCCTCCACCTCTATGCCTCTGGCCCCTTCCAGGGCTCGGTGGGTGATCTTTGTGGTGTCTCCCAATCAGCTGTCCACACTTGTGTCAAGCAGGTTACAGACGCTCTGTTCAGATGGGCATTGACCTTCATCCACTTCCATTGGGACCAGGCAAGTCAGACACCGTGAGCCAGAGGTTTCGCGGCCATTGCTGGCTTCCGCCGTGTCCAGGGTGCTATAGACTGTACACATGTGGCCATCAAGGCACCAGCAGGTGAGCCCGGTGCCTTCGTCAACAGGAAGAGCTTCCACTCCATGAACGTGCAGATAGTGTGTGACCACAGGATGCTGATTCTACAAGTCTGTGCAAGGTACCCAGGCAGCTCCCACCACACCTACATCCTCAGACACTCCCAGGTGCCGGGGCTCTTCAGTGCTCCAGCCCGGCTGGATGGATGGCTGCTGGGTGACAAGGGCTATCCCCTCAGAAGGTGGCTCATGACGCCTCTCCACCATCCAAGAACAGAAACTGAGCTGCGGTACAATAGGAGCCACGGCTCCACAAGGGCTGTGGTGGAGAGAGCCATCGGTCTTCTCAAGATGCACTTCCGATGCCTGGACCGCTCAGGGGGTGCACTCCAGTACCCCCCAGATCGTGTCTCTGTGATAGTGGTAGCATGCTGCACTCTGCACAATCCTGCGCTGGAAAGGGGGGGATGCAGTTGACGATGAAGACCTTGACACAGTGGATGAGGCTGCACATGATGAATCCAGCAGTGCCTCAGAGGATGAGGAAGCACAGGGCGATGGTGAGGGGCAGCACGCTGACCCGCTACTACACCAAGGAGGCAGGGACACCCGGGAGACTTTAATCCAACGAACCTTCAGCTGTCTCCACACACATGGATCAGCAGGACCAGCATTGCCTGGCACTACCACACGTGACACTTGGTGCTACATCTCCCACCTCATCAGCTGTAACTAAGGGCTTAGTACAGAAACATCAATGTCCACTCAAACACTCATGAGATGTCTGTGAAACATACAAATGCAGCACAAAGGAAACACCCTCAGCCATGGTCACAAAAGTGGACTTTATTCCATCCAAAAAACTACAAACATCACTCTGACGTTGAGAATCAAACATTCCCTATTCTAAGGCCAACTCAAAATCACTAGTGGCAAACCCGTGGAGTGCCAAACGTGCCTTATGCTTACGTTTGCGGGTGCTACGTCTTGGTGCTGCCCCCTCGCTGGGAGTGGTATCTGAGACAGCTGCTGACCCTGCTGTCCTGTTGGCCTCGATGACCTTGGTGGGCGTCCTCTGGCCCGTGGAGCCTGTGCTGACCCCGCCTGGGATGGAGCTGCCAGTTCCAGAACTGGCACCTCCCCAGTTGTCGCAGCCTCACCGGATAATACAGTCACTGGGAGAGGGGGGCGGAGGAGCTGCTGCCCTCATCCGGAGCACCCTGAGAGGAGCTCACAGCAACGCCAGGCAGCTGCTGCGCCAACGTGAGGTCATATTGGACCTCCCTGCTCACCGCAGATGGATGGGCACCGAGCGCCGACACTTGGTGCCCAGGACATCTCCCACATTGGGAATGACCACCTGTGGCCATTAGCGCTGTGAGGGCTGCAGGTCAGAGTGTAAATCAATCAGAAGATGATCAATCTGTTGGAACCCCCTCTCCATGAGAGTCGCCAATCTCTCAGTGGAGGAAGGCTGAAGCTCTGTCCTGAGGTTCATGCCATCACTGACACTCTGCCTCGACTCCTCCACCACAGAGACCAACTGAAACACACCCTCATGCAACCCTGCCAGATGCTCCCACGCATCCTGCCGCTTGTCCTGCAGCTGCTGCATGGCTGACATCTCCAGAGGCACATCATCACTGCCGGACTCAGCATGTGGCTGGTTCCCTGCAGTCCTCCGGCTTCTGGCGCCATCGGCACTTTCTGTCCGTGTCATCTCCTCCAGCAATTGTGAAGTGCCCTCTCCACGGTGACCCGGGACACTAGTCAACATTACATTCCCCGAAGTGTTTGTTGCTGCGCTGGTGCCTGGCTGGCTGAAATGATTTGACACAAGTTGCAAGTCTTTGCCCTCAGGTGTGGAGAGGGGGCTCTGGACTTGTTGCTGGCCATGTGGTGGTGATGCTGAAATTAACAACAAGGACAGTGCATCAGTTAGCGTTCAGTCAGTAACACCTTTCATCCCTTTCACCCCCAGCCTCATAATGCGCTCAACCTTCAAGAACCTGAGGAGACGAACATTGGTGGGTGGTAAATAGTCAAGAGGAGGTCCAAACATTACAGGCGGATACAGACAGGCTGGTCAGATGGTCGCAGGAATGCCACATGGAATGTTATTTGGATAAGTGTGAGGTTAAGCACTTGGGCAAGTCAAGCAAGGTACAGGAATACATGAGTAATGGTGGGACCGTGGGAAGTCACACCGATTTCAAGGACCTTGCTGGGCAGACCCGTTAAGGTAGCAGAACAGGAACATAAGGCGTTTAACAAGGTCGAAGCCAGACTTGCCTTTATTAGCTGAGGAATAGAATGTAGGAAAAGGGAGGTCATGTTGCAAGTGCAGAAAACGCTGTCGAGGCCACATCTACACTTCTGTGTTCAGTTGTGACCTGAACTTCATGGGAGGGATGGGATTGGAGTGGGGAGAGTGCAGAGGTTCCTGACCTGGATACATGCTGGCCTGGAGAGTTGGAGTGATGAGGAAACATTACAAACACTTGTGACATTTGTTGTGGAGCACAGGAGACTGACGGGTCACATTATTGACCTTCATACCGTTATGAGGGGTATAGACCGGGTGGACAGAAAGCAACATTTCCCCTTGGCACAGGGATGACTAATGTGGGGGCATTTATTTAAGTTGAGTGTCATGAGGTTGACAGGTGAGGTGCTGAGGACCTTTTGGACAGAGTAATGTGGGACGCACTGGCTGAAAGGGTGGTGGAGGTACAAATCCTCCTAAGATGCAGTAAGGCTTTGGATGTGTAGCAGCGATGCCCTGGCATGTCAGACCATGGGGATAGTGTCACAAATAGGATAAGGCGACTTTGGAAGGTGCTAGAGACGCACATCCTCAAGGGGCTGAGGGACCTTTGTGTATGACCCACACGTCTGACTGTATCAATCTGTGACTGAGCAGTGTTGCAGCATTAACGATTGCAGCAACCATCAGTGCTTTGGATGGTGGGGAGACAGAGTGGATGGGACTGTGGACCTCAAATACCTGGCCGCTGGACCCCAGCCTCCCCAACACCTGCTGACCTGGCCGCCTGCCTCCTCCCCAGCTCCATTGCCTGCTCCTCGTAGGTGGTGAGGTGCTGCAGCAAGGCCTGCACTCCACCAGTCCGCAAATGCTCCCAGCTATTATGTTCTGTTTTTGCCTGCAGAACAGAGAAGAGCATTTTTTGGGGCTGATCGCTCATGTACTCTGCACGTGCACCCCACACTCCAACCACAGTGGCCCATCTGAGGCCTCCAGCGGCTCCTGTCCACACTACTGGTGATCAGTCCCCAGAAGATAGTACGGCTGCTCCCAACCCCCTCCCCCAATGGACACCTTGGACACATTCGGCCTCCATCACTTTGAATAACACACGGGTCTTAGCGCCCATGACAAGGAGGCACAACTAGGTGTGGTCCTGAGGCCAGCAGAAGGCTCTTGGCCATGACACCTTGGGGCTCCCCTCCCACTATCTCATCACCATCAATAAGACATGTGCTGGAGTTCTGAGTATGTGTCTAGCTGCCTCCCCTGCAGGCTGCCCCCAGACTACTCAAATGCCACAAACAGCAACATACGCTGCAGGGAGAACCCATCTTCTCCTCACCCACTAAGGCTGATGTCAGCATGGTCACTATCTGTTTGCCCACCCAGCGTGTGCCAAATGCCCAATGAGGTAACGACACGAAGACATGGGTGGGGGGGCCTCAAAGGCTAAGGCTAACTGCTGGGTCAAATGGCCAAGGCCAACATGGACCTCACCCTTCCAGAGCGCAACAAATCATTGAAGCATTTGCACCACTGGGTCCCTGTGCGCCGCACAGCATCATGGGAGTTCACGGCCTCCGCCACCTCCTGCCTCGCCTGCCTGGTCACGTGGGGGGAGGGTGGGGGGGCCTCCTCCTCCCATCCTCTGGATGCAAAATATCCCAACAGTTGGACACCTCTTGGAGGAGGACAGCAAGGCAGGCATCTGAGAACCGAGGGGCACAGTGGCCCCCCCTGTTGGCCTATCTTGCAGCCTGCCCCTCCTCCTCCTCCTCCTCCTCATCCGCCCTCAAACCAGCATGTCGCTCTCCGTCAGTGTCCATGGTGCACTGCTTCCAGGAGGCTGCCTGGTCACTCTTTATACGGCCTGCTCGTTCCCCCATCGGAACCGGAGGCCTGAACACGCCCACCGCCGATTCGATTTTCCCCTCGTACACGGGAGTCGCAAACCCGCTGGGTGGGCCTTACTTGGCCCAGGCAGAATGGCGCCGCGGCCCGTTTTGGTAGTGGTGATTGGCTGCTCGCCCATCGCCGAGTCAGTCAGGCCCACCTGCCCATTAAGGGCAAAATTCAGCCCAACGTGTCCCCGTAGTGACTGTGGACAGATGGAGACAGGCTCAGATTTTTAACTGGTCAGGCGATGTGTGATAATGGGTTCTCTGAGTTTTGATTATCCTTTCTGTAGCATGAAATCACTGTGACTGAGCCATAATTATAGAAAGCGAGGAGGTTTATAAGCCCACATGTCGCGAGAAAGCTTCTTCCACTGAGAACATCGTAACTCCTTAGTGTCTGCAATTCTATATCAGGCAGCTTAGCATCTTTTTAAGTTTTGAAGACTTACTTCAAATGGGCAAATCATTTTAATCCTTGATAAAAGTTAATTTAAATTAGAATTCTAGATCTAGTATTATCATATCGTTGTTGAATGGTTACAGCACACATGGAGGCCATTCAACCCATCCTGTCCTGTCCAGTTTTCTGCAAGATCAACTTGTCTAGCCCCACTCTCCCGCCTTTTCCCTGCAGTCCTGCAACCTTTTCCTCTTCAGATAATTATCCAACTCTCTTTTGAAAAACCTCGATTGAACCTGCCTCCACCACCAGTGCATTCCAGATCCTAGCCACTTGCTCTGTAAACAAGGTTTTCCTCACATCGCTGTTAGTTTTTTCTGCTAATCACCTTGAATCGGTATCCTCCGCTTCTCGATCTGTCAGGCAAGAGGGACAGTTTCTCCCTATCTACTCTGTCCAGACCCCTCTTGATTTTGGATACCTCTATCAAATCTTCACAATGCTCTCCATGGTGAACAGCCCTAGCTTCTCCAATCTATTCTCGTAACTAAAGTTCCTCATTCCTGGAATGATACATTACATTTATATATGTTATATGCATGTGTGTATATGCATATATATAGATTATATACATATGTGTGTGTATTATATATATATATACACATACATATGTATGTATAATTTATTTGGATCTCACACAAGTATTTTGGGCATTGAGAACATGTGTGTTATGTATGGAGAACATGTGTTACCCAGGATTTTTTTCTCTTTGACGTCTTCTACCTTTGTTGAAGGGTTCGCTTATCTGTAGAAATTGGCACTGGGGCCAGGAGCACTCAGGAAAGAACCAAGGTAATACACATCATTTACAAGAAAGTAACAAGCCATTTGGCCTAATATGTCTGTGCCAGTGTTTATGCTCCACACAAGCCTCCTAACACCCTTCTTCATCAAACCCTTCATCAAACCCTTCATCAAACCCTTCATCAAACCCTTCATCAAACCCTTCATCTAACCCTTATACTTCTATTCTTTTCTCCCTTTTGCATTTATCTAGTTTCCCCTTAAATTCATCTACACTATTCACCTCAAATATGCCTTATGGTAGCAAGCTCCACTGTTTAACCACTCCCCGGATAAAGAGGTTTCTCGTGAATTCCCAATTGGGTGCTTAATAGGGAACAAGACAATAGGCACTGAGCTACGGAGGGGGAGATTTGAAAGGGGCACTGCCACACTTATTCAAAAACGGTGCTTGAGGATATTTTTAAAGGTCAAGATTAGAAATGGAAAGGTGGAGGAATATGGGGAGCATTCCAGACAATAGATCAAGGTCGCAAATATCTTGCTACGTTGACAAGATCAAGAGGCAGAATATGGTTGCAAAAATAAATTGGGACCAGGTTGTGCAGAAACTGAAAAGCAGGGTAAAGGATTTTTACATTTAATTTACTGGAAACAGGCAACAGAGCTTTTGCTGAATTTCTTCCAAAATGAGGGTGGTGATGCAAGGAAATGTAGAGGAATTTTGCAACATGCAAAGGTTTCTTACCATTAATTTGATTGGCTTCCATGTAGAGATATTGAAGGTTTTTATGGACGTGTGGAATGGAGGTGAAGTTGTTATGGGACAGACCCAGTTCAATCAGGGTGGAGATGTTGAAACTATTTGGGGCTAGGCCCTCGGTGCTAAACTTGTTATGACTCAGCCGCAAGTAAAGGAGTTGTTGAAACTGTGAAAAGCAATCTTCTGCAAGGGTTTCGAGAAAATTGTTGGTGCAGTAGAGTTGCTGGATTGTAATTGGAAGATTCTTGGGGAACACAGACAGCCGATTATAACTCAAATCCAGGTGAATAATAGACTTCAATCCTGTGATGGTACAAAAGGAAATATATTAATTACTATTTAAATTTGAACATATTGCTCCATAAATCTTACTTCACTCGTCCGATGGATTGTGATAACATAATGGAATCTAGACAATTGTGCATAACTGTAATGGCTAAAGATTTGGCAGACAGGCATGGAATTTCAGCAGGTAACCAAATGAGGCAGTTAAAGGCCTATTAAGGCCTATTAATGGAGGCCAACAAAAATTTTACAGTTGGTCTCCAGGTAGCCACAGATAGTAGGGCTAGCTTAGCTGCAGGGCCAGGGAGAGAAATCATGAGCCCTGGTGCTTCTCCTGTAATGGGCCCCCTATTCCTTCCCCCCTCCACCCACACCCCACCCCCCGTAAACTTCCCTTTCACATCGTTTGGGTGCCCAGAATTGGGGACCATAGCCACAGTGGGGTCAAATTGTCTTATATAGGTTTACCAAAACTTCTAGGCTTTTGTACTCTATGCCTCCATTATAAAACACACCAAAAGCTTAGGTTTCAGTATGATACATATTACCACCATGACTTTGTCAGACAATTACATACAACTTGGCCCTGCATGCTTTGCAACCAGATCTGCATCTCTGACCCTGGCCCTATACAATATCTGGATAGCAACATTCAAAAGACTTGAACTTCACAAGCGCCTCAAACAACAATCCTATGTACAAATAAGAATATCTTGGCCTAACAGTGACATATTCTATTGTTGCATGACTCCTGCTTTCACTTCCAGATTTAAAAATGGTCAAATCCTCCAGTAAGTTAGCGCCAACTAATTCACCTGCAATATTGTGCCATTTCTATCCACACAAATGGGCTTTGTTATCAGAAAAATTACACTTTGTATTGAGAGATACATATTTTCTCATTTGAAACTAAAACTAACCAAACTTACAAATGCCCAGCATTTTGCATGCAGTAAGAAAGCAAAGAACTGCAGATGCTGGAAATCTGAAATGTAAACAGAAAACGCTGGAAATACTCAACAGGCCAGGCAGCGACTCCGGACAGAGAAACAGAGTCAATGCTTCAAACCCACGATCTTCACAAGTTCTGACCAAGGATCACTGATCTCTGTTTTGCTCTGCGCAGATGCCGCCAGATCTGCTGAGCATTTTGAACACTTCCTGTTTCTAATGA
Source organism: Isurus oxyrinchus (assembly GCA_026770705.1). Taxonomy (NCBI): domain Eukaryota; kingdom Metazoa; phylum Chordata; class Chondrichthyes; order Lamniformes; family Lamnidae; genus Isurus; species Isurus oxyrinchus. The sequence goes on from JANJGN010000009.1 coordinate 169,634,014, forward strand.
AGCAAAAATAACCCCTTTTGCCACCCCTCCAAAAATCAATCAGATGCTTCTGAGCCTCTCATTCCCCCTTCAGCAAGTAACCCAGCAGCAGCTGCTTGAGATCCGTTTAACTCATTATACATGAATTTCAAAAAAAAAAGATAAGGTATGAAAAAAACATCAACAATTTGCTGAGCAAAATAGAATTAATGTCAAAGCAATAACTTATGAAAATGATTAATGAATAAAAATGAACATTAAAAAGTGCCAAGCAGCTGGGCTAACTAATAAAAGCTTTTTTGCCTTTTGCTTAAGAAACAGGGCTAGAGGGAGAGAGAGAGAGAGAGACAGAGAGAGAGGGAGAGAGAGAGAGACAGAGAGAGAGAGAGAGAGAGGGAGAGAGAGACAGAGAGGGAGAGAGAGAGAGAGAGAGAGAGACAGAGAGAGAGGGAGAGAGAGACAGAGAGGGAGAGAGAGAGAGAGAGAGAGAGACAGAGAGAGAGAGAGAGAGAGAGACAGAGAGAGAGGGAGAGAGAGAGAGAGAGAGAGACAGACTAGGCCCCAAGTTCTGGTCACCAGGGAAGGGGACGGGACTGAGGCCAAGTGAAGGGGCTGAACTCTCCGGTCGGCGTGTGGGGGAGGGGCCTGCTCGCCAATGTGTAAAATGACGCGCGGTGACACTGGGCGGGTGTGCTGACATCACCGCGCGTCATTTAGGTTTTCAGTTCAGCCGGCCAATAGCCGATTCGGCTGCACAGCTGCTGATCTGTCAAAGGCCTGTTAAAAATTAACTTAAACAGTGAAATGAGCCGCCTGTCCAACCAAAAGGCAAAGAGCCCAGGCAGCCTCAGCGTTTTTCATGGAACCTCATCCACGGGCGGGCGGGATGAGGCTTCATGAGGGGTTCATTAATTAAAGAAAATGTTTGAAAAAGTTAATGGACATGTCCCAGCTCATGTGACAGTTTCACACGAGGGCACACATTTTAAAAGTTTTCAAATACTTTATTTAGAAATTTTAAACGTAAACAAATCTCCCCGAGGCACCAGTGTCGTGTGCATGTGTGAGAGAGCACACTCCCAACTCAGGGAATCCTCCCCACCCACACAGGGAGCACACAGTGTTTCCAGGCCAGCGTCACGCTGGGCGGGACTTAATTGGCCCATCCACATAAGATAGCGGCGCCCACGTAAAATGGCGGCGTGCACCTGATCGGGGGCGCCAATCGGGTTTGTGCTGCTCCCACCTGATCCCGCACAACCCCCCTGACAGGGGCCAAAATTCAGCCCAAGGTGTTGGGTTTAACTAACACTGACCTTCTTTTCACCTCTGGTGGCACACACTCACACTCACTCACACTCACACTCACACCGGCACTCATTCACACTCACACTCACTCACACTCACACTCACACCGGCACTCATTCACACTCACACTCACTCACACTCACACTCACTCACACCGGCACTCATTCACACTCACACTCACTCACACCGGCACTCATTCACACTCACACTCACTCACACTCACACTCACTCACACCGGCACTCATTCACACTCACACTCACTCACACTCACACTCACTCACACCGGCACTCATTCACACTCACACTCACACTCTCACTCACACTCACACTCACTCACACCGGCACTCATTCACACTCACACTCACTCACACCGGCACTCATTCACACTCACACTCACTCACACTCACACTCACTCAAGCTCATTCACATTCAAAGTCATGCCACAGCATTGAGAGGGAGGAGGTTGGAATGTGACAGGTCTGGCTCAGGACCACACCATCGAGAGGCAATTTATTTTTGATTTTGGTTTTATTTTGTTTTGCAATGAAGTGTGCAAATGGGCAGTTCGAATTAAAAAGTAATTTAGAGAGGAGTTAAATTGAACTGGAAATATAGTTGCTAAGAGCATTCCATGTATATCAGATGTATATAGCAATGGCTTTTGACTTCAGTAGTCAAAGCAGAGAAAATTATTTTAAAATCATATAGAAAGCTAGTAATTAAGAAATGTACAGACATAATGATGAAATTCATAGCACAGTAATTTTAACATGACTTATGGCAGTAAGCATGGTTTTAACCAAACAGCAATTCAGAAAGTGAGAGCAGGAGAGTAATAAAAGATCACTGATTGAATGGTAATCGTCATTAGTCATGTGTAACCTGTCAGGCATGAGTAAAACAACTCGGATAGAGCTAAAATTATTGGAATAAATCAGAGGAAATTGTACAGGAGGGAAATAGGAAACTTAAAAGCTAAGACTTCCCCACATCTTCACTTTGCAAGCATGGGTGAAGAGAGTTCAGTCACCCATGGCGGGGGGCCGGCAGCATGTTCTGGAAATAGCACATGTAGTCCTTCAGAGGGCTGGTGCCTGCAAAAGGGTGTGGGGGGTGGGGGGGGGGGGTGGGTGAAGCGCAGACAAGTGTGGTCCCAGACTACATTGCCCAGAATGCACCCTGGCTGTCAAAACATAAAGCTGCACGGACTCAGACTCTCACTTCAGGGCAATCTGATATCGAGCGCTGGAGCTTTATCACGGAGCTGAGCACCCACCGCTTCTTTGTGAGCACATTGAGGCGTGAGGCGGCCACTTGAGAGAGGGTGCTGTCGTCCGAGCCCAGCCCCCTGGAAGGTACAGACCCTGGTGATTCGCACTGTGTGCACCCCTCTCTCTTGAGCGGTGGTTAGTGCCAAATTTTGAGGTGCAGGAGCTCTAAGAAAATGTGTTGGCCATATCATTTCTAAATCTACTATTACATTGTTTTCCTATGTATTACTCATTTGAGTCCCCAAATCTCAGTAAATCTATGCTTTGTAAGTGAAAACTATTTGTACCGCTGGACATTTTATTTTGAACCAAGTGGTGTTTTGAATCATTAGCCGTTTAGCATAGCTAGAATTTCATTATGCAACAGTTTAATTATTTAATTCAAGCCTATTAAAAACAGGAATTACTTCTGAGTAGGGGATGGTACATACAGGGATCACAGCTTTTCATGATTTGTAACCTAGACCTGGGTGTACAAAGCACAATTTCAAAATTTGAAGATGATGCAAGACTCTGAAGTATTGTGAACTGTGAGGAGGATAGTGATAGACTTCAAAAGGATATAGACAAGCTGGTGGAATTGGCAGACATGTGGCAGATGAAATTTAATGCACAGAAGTGTGAGGTGATCCATTTTGGCCAGAGGAACAAGAAGAGGTGACATAAAATAAAGGACACAATTCTAAAGGAAATACTGGATCAGAGAGACCTGGGTGTAAATGTGCATAAATCATTGAACGTGAAAGGGCAGGTCGAGAAAGCTGTTAATAAAATATACTGAATCCTCGGTTTTATAAATAGGGGCACAGAGTACAAAAGCAAGTAAGTTATGAACCTTCATAAAACATTGGTTCAGTCTCAATGGGAAGGATGTGAAGGTTTTAGAGAGGGTGCAGAAAAGGTTTACGAGAACGGTTCTGAGGATGAGAAACTTCAGTTATATGGGATTTATCAGCGTAGCTGAGGCTGTTCTCCTTGGAGAAGAGAAAGTTGAGAGATTTGTTAAATGTGTTCAAAATCATAAGGGGTCCGGATAGAGTTAATGGGGAGAAACCGTTCCCATTGGCAGAGGGTCAAGAACCTTAAGATGAATAACAAAAGAGGCAGAGGTGACATGAGGAAAAGCTTCTTTATGCAACAAGTGGTTTGGATCTGGAATGCGCTGCCTGAGCGGAGACAGATTCAATTACAGTTTTCAAAAGGAAACTGGATAATTATCTGAAGAGAAAAGATTTTACAGAGCCACAGGGAAAAGGTTGGGGTGTGGGACTAGCTGATTTGCTGTTGCAGAAAACTGACACAGAGACAATGTGTTGAATGATCTTCTTCTGTGTTGTAGCTATTCCATGATTCTAGTATCCATTCAAGGAGCTTGATAAACACATGAGGATGAAAGAAGCTGAAGGTTACCCTGATAGTGTGATCAAGAAGGGTGGGAGGAGGCTTGTGTGGAACATAAACACCAATGCCGGTGGGTCCCAATACTCCTTCTGCCTCGCATTCCGCTCAGGTTCCCTTGGGCCCCACTGACCTGACTGCCTCATACTCCAATCAGCCTCCCCTAGGCCCTGCCACTCCAGCTGCCTCGCGCTCTGCACCCTGGAACTCACCTTCAAAACTTATCTTCCCACTCTTTGCTGTTCATCCAATCACAGGCTGGCTTCTCTCTGCATTTGCTGCTGATAGGCTCATTTGAACCTATCAGCAGCAAATGTAGGGATGAGCCAGCCCCTGTGATTGGATGAGCAGCTTCACAGCATTTTCCGGCTGTAAGTCATTTGAATGTCCAGCAAGTTTGGCAGGCCACGTTGAGCTGGACAAGTCTGCTTTAAATAGAAGGTGCCAAAATGGCGTTCCAGTATGCCCTGGCAACAATGTACCACTGCTCTTGAGCCCTGCTTAGCTGCCTGGTGGTGGACTCTCAGCAGCAGAATTGAGGGCCAGCGTTCCAGCCAGGCTCTCTGCCTGCCTGGTTTCAGAAACAGACAAAGGCCACCCTGTGGAGACGCTCTCCCCCCCAACCCCCATACCACCACTATAATGGTGGTCAGGCTGCTGAATCTATTTTTAACTTTAACTTTGAAAGTGTTGGAGAGAGGGCATCTCCGTTTTGCAGTGCCCTCTCTCTCTCACTTCCGTGCTGTAGCATAACACTGCTGCCTTCACACGGGAAGGCCATTGGATGCCCTCTAGCTTCGAGAGCCCACCAACCAACTTCAATTGGACAATGTGCTCACCCTCTGGCCAATAATTGGCCAATTCAGGGAAGCTCATGGGTTTCCCACACAGTGCAGGCTTCTGACCCCCCTTTAAACCTGATGGTGAGGTTCAGAAGTCCATAGAAAAATCCCTGCCCATAACTGGACTTACTTCTCTGGAGCTTTTAACACTCATTCACCTTTATGAAAGCTACATATGTTGAAACTGAATATTTTTGAACTCCTACGAACAAAGCATCTCATTCTCTTTTCTTATAGGCTCTCCTCTACCCCTAACCTGAAGATGTTGTCTGTTTGTTCGGTACAATCCCATGAAACATTGATTTACTTGTGCTTCTTTTAACTTAGTCTACTATACTTGCTGCTCAAAAATTCCATCTCGTCTACATTGGGGAGACCAAATGCAGACTGGGTCCCTGCTTTTCAGAGTGCTTTCGCTCGGTCCACAAGCATGATCCTGACCCTCCGGTTGCTTGTCATTTCAATTCACCACCTTGCTCTAAGGCTCATATTTCTGTCCTCGGCTTGCTGCAACGTTCCAGTGCAAACTGGAGGAACAGCACTGCACCTTCCGACTAGACACTCTGCAGCCTTCCAGACTTTGGCTTCAACAACTTCCGACCATGACTTCTGTCCACCATTTTGTATTTCTTTCCCCGATACCAGTGTTCTCAAGCTTTCCTTCCACACAGTGCTGAAATTCATTCTGCTATTAACACCTACTCTGAACCAATACTTTGTTCCTTCTCTTCTACCATTCCCACTCTCTTTGCATTTTGTTCCAAGACATCTTTGTAATTTAATCCCTCCTGCCCTCTAACCTATCCCTGATCTTCCCTTTTGCTCCACCTGACCCTCCCCTCTTATTCGGGGTAAAACCTATTACATTTCTGCCTCTCTTCAGTTCTGAAGAAGAGTCATATTGGATTTGAAACATTAGCTCTGGCTGGGATTTCCTGTGTTTGGTGGCGTGAGTGGACAATATGGTGAGAAGGCCAAAAATCGGTTTCATGACATCATGAAACCAGTTGGCGATTGCCTGCTCCACCCGCCAATGGTGGGCTGTGTTCCCCACCACCGGACATCAGGAACCTCATTGTAACACATCAGCACATCATTATAAGGCCAGCCTGCCGGACTCATCCCCTCCCCCATGCTGGATCTTCCACCCAGTCGGTGGGAGAACACGCCAGAGCAGAACACATCTTGACAACTGTGACATGCAAAAGTTGAGAGTTACCGCCAGGGCTTTGCTCACATCGCGGACATCCAAGGAGCAGAAGATGCTGGAGCCCGACAGCAACAGGATCCTAGAGGAATGTCCATGCCATGCTGGGTGGGTTCTTATGGACATGGCTCTGCTGTGAAGCAGCTCATGGAAGTTGGAAAGTCAATGTCGATGGTCACAACGGATGATGGTTGAGGGGGTGGGAGAGAAAGGTCCAGGATTGACTGGGAGAGGAAGAGGTGTCAGTGGTTGTGAGGTAAAGTTGGGAGGGGGGAATGAAGGTGTCAGTGGGGTGAGGTTGGGGATGGAGGGAGTACAGGGTTGTGGAGCGGGTAACTGGGGAGAAGATGGCAACTGGGGATGTAGGTGGAAGGGAGGTGGAATATATAAAGAAAGGAGGTCGGAGGGGGGAAAGAATGTGGAGAGAAGAAGGAGTCCAGAGGGAGGAAGGAGTGTGGCCAGGGCAGGGAGTAAGGGTGGAGGAAGGAGTGAGGGTGTCTGAGGGAGTCAGGAAGGGGGAGGGACTGAGCCAGGGTGGGTGTTTCCAGGAGGGGGAAGGGGTCTGAAGTGCTGTATGTCCAGGTGAATGTGCAAGGGAGGGGTCTGATTGGTTCATGACTGCCTCCTGTGGAGCAAACTGAGGGTGGGTGTGGTATGAGGGTATGATGAGAATGACCGAGGGCAGAGTGAGGCGGTAGGGTGGGAGGGCGAGGATTCGATGATAGCGGTAGAAAGGGTGGTGAGGGTGGTTGGTGGGGGCTCAGAGGCAGACACGGACCCTGGGGGTGGGAAGGAGGAGGTCGGGGTCGGGTGTGTGGGGGGGGGTGCGGTGAGTTGTGATGGGGTGGGATTTTCTGGAAGGAAGGGAATGTGCACATTCACCTGGACGTCCCTGTGGCTGGTAAGTCATGGAGGGGAGGTGGAAGGTGATGCCGGGGGGGTGGTCAGCCATGATGGGGGGAAGGAAATGGGTGACTGAGGAGGGGAAAAGTTGGGGGAGCTGACAAAAAAGCAGTTCCAGACCATGGTGTCCAAATCGAAAGTGAAGCGACGGTTGTGGTGGGCGAGATCAGGTGCTGTATGGGGGTGTGATCAGTGGGTGGGCAGAGACGCAGGTCAGCTCAGATGGACAACTGAAAGCGAATCCCAGCAGGCAGCATTGAAAATGCTCAGGACATCGAGGTGAGTGTGAGACGTGAAGGATCCATTTGTGTGGGAGGGAGCTTGCACAAGGCTACATAAGATCCTGCCACACACACTTCTCCCTCCAGAATCACTCGTTGGCCAGTTGTTCCATTTGTGGTGATGAGGGTGAGGGGCTCAGAGGCTGCCGACTCTAGCACGCGCCCGCTGAGCGAAATATTGTGCGAGTGCACAATGACGCTGGGATTCTCGCCCGACATCATCACACACTATTTTACACCCGATCGGGTCAGGTGCCCGCCCGCCTGTGGGCTGTAAAATTCTACCCTTGATGTTTTGTTCATTTCCATCATGGTTTGTTGGATAATTATCTGAAGCGGGAATCCTGGACAAGGTCCCACTTCCAGTCCTGTTGCTCTGATGCCAGTTAGTTTCCTTACCATTGCCATGGAGATTAGCCTACTCAGCACAAACCAGTACTTGGAACTGGGACTTTCTTTCCTTGTAAGGCTCATCCATTCAATAGATAAACCCTCTGAGTTATGGAGGAGGCTCCAACCTAATTACCTTTCAAAAAGGAAACAATTCTACAGTTGAATTTAAAGTTAATTTTTAAAAATTCATTCATGGGCTGTGGGATTTCATTAGTAAATATCAAGTAATGATGGGGTTTCCCTGTACAGTTATCTTACTTCAAAGTACTGAAATCATGTGCTTTGTTTTTAGAAATGTCAATCAAATATCTAGTCCCCTGGGGCTGAAAGTGTGACATTAAACTATGCAGACCAAGGAGATCTTAGATTCTACTCCTTGGTTACCCAAAATCATTCAGGCAGCCACTGCAATGCTGCAAGCCTCAGTACCACTAGAGGAGGAAGAAATGAAAGATAAAGCTTGCTTTAATGGAGCGTCTTATCAAGCTTGTGCACATCCCAAACCTCTTTAAAAATCAATGGATTAATAATTTTCTTTCAAGTGTAGCCACCATTGTTATGTCGATATTTGAGCAGCCAATTTGTACACCAAAAGGACTGCTAAACAGCAGTGCTAATAAAAAGCAAAGTTAAGCTATTTTACTGATAGAGGAATAAATGTTGGATTGAACATCAGTAGATAATCCTCTGCCCTTCATCAGATAATGCTGTTGGATTTGAAGCAAAACCAGAAAATGCTGGAAAAACTCAACAGGTCTAACAGCATCTGTGAAGAGAAAAACAGAGTTAACATTTTGAGTCTGTGTGACTCTTCTTCAGAGCAGCTCTGAAGAATCACACAGACTTGGAATTAAGATTTAGCATAAGTCACTCCCTTTAAAAAGGATAGGAAGAAAATGAATATAGGAAAATTGAAATGGAAACTAGTTGTAAATGAACAGATCTAACATTGTTTGGCTCACAGACTCCATTCGGACAATGACCTGTAATCCTAGTTATATTAATGTGCTGAAAAAGCCATCTAATTCTAAACATTAATTTTCTTTGGCTCCATGTGTGTTCCCAGTAGCCTGAAGTTATTTTCTTGCCTGTAACCTGCCTCGTTGTTTAATAATCAACTCAGAGTCACTTCATCGAAGTTTCTCAGAACTTAGCAAAACTAAGAATAAATAGCATATCAACTTCATTATTAAAATCTATTTTTTAGCACTCTTTCATAACCTGGAAGGATTACACTATAGTAATTCTACACTACTATAGGTTTCCTCAGAAAGGAAAGTGTCATTTGGAACTCTATATTGGAGTGGAATAATTTGTTAAGGTGGAAAAAAGGGGTTATTAAAAGTGAAGTAGTGATGTGTCTCATGAGCCTGACATTTCAAGTGGCCAGAGACCAGATGATGTGAGTAAGCAGAGAAATGATGGAACAAGCACTGGGTGTTACAGATTTTGTGGTTGGTATAGCACAATTGCCAGATATGTATCAAAACAAATTGGGTAACAAGTTGAACTAAAAATATCTCAGGAGAAAGAAAGTCATGACAGTTGGAGCGGATGCTACTAATTTTAACAGTAAGCTTAGAGGGATAGAACATAGACCTCTGTCTATGGTGTACCATATGTAGCAATGTAATACTGGAAGAGAGTCAACAGCTAAAGTTGGCAAAATGATACCACTTTTGACAAACTAAATAATGTTTGCAGAAATAGCAAACTGTACCGCAAAATAAAGATCAAATTATATAATATCAACATTTTATCTACTTGGCTATATGGCACTGAATTCTGGAGAATGATAAAGTCTATGTAGAAAATCTTCACATTTTTGGCAACAATTATCTCTTCAAAATACTCAACATCAGCTGTATGGATAATCTGTGGGAGCGAGAAGTCAGGAAAAGAACAAAGCTGCTATTAGTAAGCCAAGCTGTGAACCAAAAACTCCTTGGCTGGTAGTCACTTGTCAAGAATGCAGAATATCCTAGTATGCACTGAATTGGTTCTCTGATGAAATGGAAAGCCAAGAATAACCTAGTCAAGTACAGTACAGCAAAGAAGAACCTTCTAGAATGTACTACTGATTGGAAAGAGGCAAAGCAGCAAACCTTAAACAGATAGAATGGAAGAGACTGATGTTGATTCAAAATACACAAGATACACAGGCAGAGAATTAGTTATAGTGTCACCGACACATGCCAAGAAGAACATCGAAGAAATCCAAAACTGTTGTGTGCTCCAGAAAATGTAACGGCAGTATAGTTGGATCATGATGAACTATGTAACGGTAGTATAGTTGGATCATGATGAACTATGTAACGGTAGTATAGTTGGATCATGATGAACTATGTCATCAAGGTCTTACAACATTTCAGAATGTCACAGATTGATGTTCAGCTGAATTCAGCCATCTTGTGCTTTTGCCTTTGCTGTTACACTTCCATCCTTCTGTCTGTGTTATAGAAGATTTGCTAGGGTCTCTCACTACGGCTGCAATACTATTCTGTCCTTTCCCACTCTACTTAATCAGCTCACCTTGCTCCAAGCTGCTATGCTGTCATTTTTAAAAATGTATTTGGTTTGTGTGTGAAGTGATGGTGACAAATGTTAAATTTGTGTGCCATTCAGATCCTGTAAGGTTGTTTGGTGCTTGATTATAGCATTTTTGCAATTAGTTTACCTCTTAGATGCCTAAACGATGTTTGATTTACGAATGCCTGTATTTTACAGGACACTCCTGGCGGGCTTTCCACACTCTACTCTCTCTAAATTTGAGGTAATCTAAAACACTGCACCAAGTCCTGATCACCCATTAACCCTGTTCTCGCTGACCTACACTGGCTCCTGGTTAAGTGATGCCTCAATTTCTAAAAAAAAATCCTCATCCTTGTTTTCAAATTCCTAAATGGTCTTGCCCCTCCCTACCTCTTTAATCTGCTCTGCTCCCACAATCCTCCGAGATGTCTGAGCTCCTCTAAATCCGGCCTTTTCAGTGTCCCTGATTTTAATTGCTCCACCCATGGAGCAGCTGCTAAAGCACTTAGCCCGGCAATTCCATGGCCAAACCTCTCTGCCTCTTTACCTCTCTTCCTTCCTTCAAGAAGTACCTTAAAATGTACCTTTTCAACCAACCAAGCTTTTTGTCTTACTGTCCTGACATCTCCTTGTGTAGCTCGGTCACCTATCTTGTTCTAAATGCCCCATGTACTGTGCTTTCAGATGTTTTAATCTGATAAAGATGCTACAAGCTGTTTTTGTTGTATTCTATTTAAAATTTATTGCTTAACTAATTCAATTTAATTAATCAACAGCAATAAGAGAATCACTTTTTGATGAGAGCAATTTCAAGAGCAATTTTTGTTGGAAAAATCCATTTGCTGGTGAATACAACCTCTCACATTTTATTAAGCATGAAGTAAGCTCTGTGATAAATTAATGTTCAGCAAATTAACTTCACCTTTCATATCCCCTCCATTGATTGTTGTCAGTCGATTGCCACGAAGCAGCAACATCACTAAGTTCTCCAGGTTTTCGAATGGTTCTTGGGAGAGTTTTGTAATTCTGTTGTGTGCCAGTCTCAGCTGCTTTAAGCTGCTAGGCAATGGTGCAGGTATGTCTATCAAGTTATTGTAATTCATGTACAGATTTTCAAGTTGGTTAAGACTGCTAAACACGCCTTTTCCAATATTCTTACTTTTAATTTTGTTTCTGTCCAAGATCATCCATTTTAGGGCAGTTGTGTTCTTGAACATCCCTACAGGGAGGTGTTGGATGCAATTGCCTTGGATGTACAGGTGTTGGGTTCTAAATGGCAACATCAATGGTACATGCAGCAGTGCCCTGTTATCACAATACAATGCAGTGGGCCAATGGATCAGGCAGTCACACTCTGAAGGACAATCTTCAAAACCAAAGTATCTGAAGTAGTCAGAAGTAATTCTTCCACTGAGTGACAACACCGTGGGATCGCCCTCATCATCGCTAAACAAAACTGGCATCCCACCATAGTCAAGATAGTGACCTGCACAATGTACAGTGAAGACTAAAGCTATGAGGGTGTGAACAAATCTGATGTCCATTTCTATAAAAGGCACGGGTTCAACAGGTCCTTGAAAGAGGTGGTTGGAGATATTATAATTCTGCAAAGGAGAAATGCTGTTTACTTTTATGCAACTATTACAAAAATATTTTGCGATGTAGAATCAGAGAATTATGCAGCACAGAAGGAAACCATTCGGCCCATTGTGCTGATGTTAGTTTTGTGAAAGATCTATCAAATTAGGTCTATTCCTCTGTTCATTCCTTCCAGCCCTGTAAACGTTTCCCCTTTAGGTATTTATCCAATTTCCTTTATGAAAATTGTTATTGAATCTGATCTCACCACTCTCTCGGGCAGTGCATTCCAGATTGTAACAACTCATTGTGCACATTATTTTATGCTTCGTATCACCTCTAGTTCTATTGCCAATCACTTTAACTCTCTGCCTTCTGCCACTGGAATTACGTTTCTCCTAATTTACTCTGATCAAAACCAATCACGATTTTGAAGACCCCTATTAACTGCCCCCTTTAACCTTCACTGCTGCTCTAAAGAGATCAAGCCTTGTTTCTCCAGTCTCTCCACGTACCTGAAATCTTTCACCTGCAGCACCATTACAGTAAATTTCTTCTGAACCCTCTCCAAGTTCTTGACACCCTTACGAAAGTGTGGTGCCCAAATTTGAACTCAATACCCCAGCTGGGATGTAACCAGTGTTTTGTAAATGTTTAGAACAACTTCTTTGCTTTCGTACTCTGTGTCTTTATTTACAAAGCCAAGGCTAAATCACAACTATATTTATTTTTCCCATTCCCTCCTGGGTTATGGATTCGGAGACTATTGGTTGCTGTGCAGCAACTGTCTCAAGTCACCTTTGTTTATTTGGGAGCTTTCATTGAGCGTGTCAGTAGATTGCTCTGGTCATATGGGTCACAAGAGGCTGTTGTCCTCAAGTGACATCCACATAATTATCATTATAGCATTGGGTCACTGGATATCAGATCCAGAACAATTTTCCCCTCACTCGTCCAAACCAATTGAAACATCTCTGTCATCACGTGGGCTGACAAAACTCAGTGCCGACTTGGGATGGAACCAAAGATTTTCTTGCTTGTTTATAGATCAGCTACTCACTGGATAAACTGACTGAACCATCAGTGGAGCCCCCAGGATTGTACAGAATATATTGCAACATGAAGAAAGACTTTTTTTTATGCAGCGAGTGGTTAGGGTTTGGAATGTTCTGCCTGAGAGTGTGGCGGAAGCAGGTTCACTTCAGAAAGGAACTGGACAAGCCCCTGAAAAGAGCAAATTTGCAGGGCTATGGGGAAAGAGTGTCAGAGTGGGACTTGCTAAATTATTCTTGCAGAGAGATGGCACAGACTCAATGGGCCAAATAATTTCCTTCTATGTACAATAGTGCGACAAACTGAATTGAAGGGTTCTAATAGCATTGTAAACATGAAGATAATTGGCAGGAGAAATTTGGACATTGTATATGCAAATGTTTATATTCCTTTTATATACTAGAGTTACTCATTAACTTTCTGTCAACAACCATAATCCCAATATCTATCTGGCCTGGACTTATTGATAATAATGGTGGCAAGTCGGCCAGCATCCACCATCATTACTCCTCTGAAAGTGGCAACAACTTCTGAGTTCACACGTATGCAATTAAACACAGAATTCCAGAAGTTGCTGTCGGTGATTCTACCCTTGTCCAGAGGGTCCAATTTTGAGATCCATCCCTGGATGCAATCAATTAGAAATCACTGAGCTGATGAGAATCTCCACGCTTACTCTATTAGTCTCGCTGTAATAACCCTGGAAAAAGCTACACCCCAATGAGTTGTGATTGGGCTTTTAACAGCGGACTAAGCTTGCACTGACCCCAAAAAGAGTGATTTTATATTTTTTGAATGTCAAATTCCTTCAATATTTTGAATTTCACATTTTAAAACTATTTTTAAAGTTCATGATATTTTAATTTCTACCTTAATGTGTACATTCCAACCACTTATTCATAAAATTGTTATCAGTAAAATTTAAAATGCAAAGAGAAGGGATTCCATGCTTTTTACTTTTAGGTTTGCTGTTTATGAGAATACGTCATGTAATTGGCTGCTAACACTGTGCCAGATATCTGGGCCGGTATTTTATGGCCCCACAATGGCAGGAATGGGGCTATAAAATGTGGCGAGCAATTCTAAACTCCATTGGCTTCAACGGGACCGTAAAATCCTGCTGGTGTAAAATTCCAACCAAGGGATCCCCTTGACTTGGAGCAGAGTTTTGGATTGGTACCCCTACATCAGCATCAAATGGGGGTCAGGACGCTGTACTGTGTGGGATTGTTATCCAGTTAAGCATAGTGGATGGGCTCCTGAAGCTGGAGTGCCACTAGAAGGCCCTTTAGCTCAGAAGTAGCAGTTATCAGTTTAGATGAAGGACAGAGGGTGTCTCCAAATTCAGGCACTCTCTGCCACTTTCAAGTTACAAAATGGCCGCAGCAGCCAGGCCACTGTTGTGGTGGGAACCCCTCCACAGGTCAGTCTGTGGCTGCAGCTACAGTCAGGCAGGTGGGGAGCGCCTCAAAGCCTGCCTGGAGTGCTTGCACCCTGGTCAGCGGGAGGACTGCCACCTTAAGGCAGCTGGCCTAGTCCCTGATGGTGTGAGGGGGTGGGGGGTATAGTCGGCCTCTGGAAACGGCCAATTGAGATCAGTTAAGTTACCTCAACTGGCTGCCTGCCAATTGTGGGAAGGTAGCCCTTCTGACTGTCCGGCCCCCACCCCCATAAATCCCACCTCTGGGAAAATGACCCGAGGAGAGGATGGGGGATGGGGGATGGGGGATGGGGGGTGGGGGATGGGGGATGAGGGGTGGGGGATGGGGGGTGGGGGATGGGGGATGGGGGATGGGGATGGGGGATGGGGGGTGGGGGATGGGGGATGGGGGGTGGGGGGTGGGGGATGGGGGATGGGGATGGGGGATGGGGGGTGCGGGGCAGGATGGCGCCAGCCTAATGACCGGCAGTGCAAAATTTCATGCCTGCCTCTATGCTCTCCCCCTTATTGGGGCAAAAGTTGAGCTCTTGGTACCAAATCAAATGTTGACAGCAAAGGCTCAAGTGGAGCCTAAACATTGGGATAGGCTGGTTGAGTCGAATGGCCTTCTGCCTTATATTATATGTAATCCTTTGTATTTAAAGGGGAAATCCACAGAGACCGCTGGACCTTTGTGGGTGGCTATCTCTGAGTCCACTGGTGAATCCCATACCTTCACCAGGCTGTGAAATCTCGATCATATATATATGTACATCCAGTAACATCTCAAATCCAAAGAGTTTGGGTTTGAGAAATATATGAGAAAGCTTAGCTGCCTGAGGGCCTGGAACAGGTGGACCACAATAGCCAGATTCTGAAACTATTTCTGGGTTTAAGTTGCTGGTTGCAGTCCAAGTTTTCAGGTGACGTTGACCTGATGTGTCAGACAGTAAACCTGATCTTTAATTGATGGGCTATTGTGGATAGCAATGACTGGGATTATGTAACTGGTAACATTGTTATGCCAGGATCCCTTTTACTAATAGAGTGCAGTGCAATGTAATATATACCTAAAGCCTTTAATATTGATGCGTTCCTTTGAGCACTTTTCCGAAGCTTCCTCCCTTGTACTGCACTTCCTCAGTACCACAATGCAGCTTAAACCTCTGACTGAGTAGGTCTAAAGACTTGTTAAACTAGGCAAACAAGTTACAGCTACCTGAAGTTTTTGAAGGACTTTAGCGCTTGGTTCTTTAAGGAACTAGCCTTTGTCTTAAAGCCAGCAGAAAAAAATTAATTCAGACACAGTTTGTGCGGATAAAGTCAAGGGCACAAATGATAGACCTGAGGAGAGATGACTCTGCCCAATATGAATCCATGTACTTGCACAAACGTGTACTTGCTGGGTCTATCTCTCTCCAGCAGCAGAGGAAAGCAGAAAACCTCCCAAGCACCACATAAGTGGATCCCTCAGTCTAAAGTTGTGGGTCCCCTCAGAAATTCCTGCCCCTTTTCTGCCACTCCTCTTCATGTAAATTTAAGAGCCTACATCATTTTCAGTTTCTCTCTTGACAACGGGGCTACTCACGTCCTGCAACTCCAGTTACAAAAATGCAATCAACGTCTTTTTATTAAAGGACATTGAGACACAATTAATTTAGCATCTCAAAGCGGAACCTGTGGCTTTAGAATTCCTCTGGTGTCTGAACCTGGCAGATACCATTCCGTTTCAGTCTTACAGGGTCACTTAAGATACCTGGGCATTGAGTAAAATCACACCCCAATGGCTGTTGGTTGATCTCCGAGTACATTTTTAAGTTGCCTTCAGAAGCCAGAACTCCTGTATTTACACAACCTTGCCACAATATGGAACTTATAATTTTTGAGTTATTTTGAATTTAATATCACGCCAGATTTAATAGTGACGTTTTTGTGTTTTTTTACAAGCAATTTAAAAATAATCTTCAAAGAGTTGTGACTAATTCAAAACATTGCTACCTTCAAGATCTCACACATGTTTCAATAGTACAGCTGTGTGAGAATAGAGGTAGGATTTAACACAAACCTTTTTGTGTTTACAGTATTGGGATGTTATAAGTAATAACACTATTATTCATATTTTTATCTTAATGGAAATAACCATACTCACCACTTCATAAATTTTACAGAGTACATGTTAAATGAGCAGGGATTAATTCAGAAATCTGTCTATAATTATCAGAGATCAATTCTAACTGAAATCTAAAACAGTGCGGGTAAAAAGGTTACACGTACTGTTTCAAATTGGAACAATTTAATCAGGTTCCAGAGTAAACAGAGGCTGCTTGAACCAATCACTGCAGAATTGCTGGGCACCAATGTAATTTATTTGGTGCCCTCCACTGAAGATAATAGTGGATTATAGAGTTTTATTGAGCCAGTCCTTTAGCTTTTCTCCCACTTTTCTTTCTACTGTATAAGATGATTCACCTCAGGATTCAATATTAAAATAAGAAATGTTATTTAAAACAGGTTTTTCTCAAGTGTACCTACATGCCAAGGGTTACAATCTACACATAAAAGCTCTCCAGTATGAGGGACCATAATCTGACTTACATTTTCCATCAAACTAATGAGGAGGTTCTGTAATGATGTATTATATTTTGCAAAAAAACAAAGCATTATTCATCCCGTTGGCATTTTCAGACTTTGAATTTCAGACTACAAAGTCAAACTCTACTCTGTGCAATTTCTTATTTGCCATGATCTTTGATAGTATTCCCAATTAATTATTTCAAAGATAGATTAATTAGCAAATAAGCATAACCTTCTGATTTGAATTCAAGAAATGCAACAAATCTCAGCAAAATCTTTTAAACTGTAGATGATAAAGAAGATTAAAGGTACTTACTTGCAGGCGAAAGAATATCTCCAGTTAAATGTGATATTCATTGGGAGCAAGGTTGTGGAGAGTTTTCTGAGTGGTCAGCAAGTTTTGGAACTGTGTGTTTTAAAGCAAGCTCAAACCCTGAGTTTAATCATACTGCAATATAAAACTTCCTCAACAGGTTTCAATGCATAATCGGTAAAGCATGTGTATTAAAGGAGATGGAACAAATGGACAGTATTGAGTTTAACCCCCTCTGAATGCACTTTTGTTTCCAGTTTAAGGGATGACCTTAAATAAATATCACGTGTCTCAAATTTCCCCCATAAGAGGGTCCAAAATTGTTTTACTACCACCTGATCAGAGCTATAAAAGGCTGTGGTCAGATCATAAAATGTCATTGATAGAGAGCTCCATATATTAATTCTGTTTTAATGAGAAAATTTTACTCATGTAGACATTACTAAATACCTTGTTGTAACTATGATGTGAATAGACTAAACTGCCAAAATATAATATTAAGAATGTGTTTCAAGGCAGCTACATAGCAAAGGCTCAGTTGGTGCTATGAACTCTATGCAAAGCTAAAGCAGAATTTTAAATTTGATTGAATTTGAAACCCTTGATATAAATTACTACTGCTTAGATAATATACAGTTTGAACAGCAAGGAACAGCAGTGAGGCAGAAGCAGAGGCTTTGCCTCAAACTGATTTTGTTTATGTTTTTTAAGAATGATGGAGTAATAGGAATAAAAAGAACCATTGCACTGATGGTCAATGCCTTCAGCTTTAAGGCCCTGATCTCTGGAATTGCATTCCTAAAACTTTCTCTTTCTCTTTCTCTCTCTTAAGACATTCCTTAAAATCTACCTCTTTGACCAAACTGTCCTAATGCCTCCTCCTTTGTCCCAGTGTCAACTTTAATCTGATTATCTTGACGTGAAGCACCTTGGGACACTTTGCAACAATGAAAGGCACTATGTAAATGCAAGCAGTTGCAGTTGTTTTTTGACTAAATGTGACTCAGATTAAAAGGGTAGTACTTTCTAAGGCCCCATGCTCTCTGTTGCCAATGCCTTGCACTCAGCAGGAAGCTTGTGTGAAAATGTTTGAGATTACATGGGTATCTTTTATGACTGCTTCTGCTTGACCCCCCCTGCAGTAGTTTTAAGAGCCCACAAAAGTAGAAAAGTTATATTTAAGCTTTATAAAGCTTTGGTTAAGCCACAATTGGGCAATGTATCCAGATCCGGTGGGGGGAGGGTGGAGAATTGTTAGAGGATTACAAGAATTTGACAGATTTGGATAAAATTGGCAAAGAAAAGCTGTTCCTGAAAGTAGAAAGACGAGGGGGCACAGATTTAAGGTTTTGAACAAGAGATGTAGAGGTGATGCGAGGAAGAACTTTTTTATGCAGTGAATGGAACTCGCTGCCTAGGAGATGGTGAAAGCGGAGAGGATCGATGATTCAGAAAGGAAATTGGACGGGAACTTGAGGGAAATAACCTTGCAGGGCTACAGGGATAGAATTGGGGAATGGGACTGACTGGATTGTTCTAAAGAGAGCCAAGATGGACTCAGTGGCCCACATAGTATCCTCCTGTGTTACTATGACTCTATAATTCTATGGCTTCTCAATCTGGCCGGCTGCCAAGCAGGAAACAGCATGAAAGAAATTCTACTGAATACTGGCCATCCTCCTGACCCATAGGATTTCAGGTTTCCACCTCACTACCACGTGTCCCTACACCTGCGCACAAATGTTGGGGCTGTCTAGTCTGCAAACAGGGGCATACAGTGTTGTTGTGGGGTGGCCGAGTTGAATTATTAATGTTATTGTTGATCCGCAGATGCTTCTTAAGTGGAAACATTAAGTTTATTTACAATATGCTCAGCAGCAACTACACGTGTGCTTTCAAATCCAGCTCCATGGTCAGAATTTTCAGGGTGACGTGGGGCTGGGCGTGGATGGGTGGGGGTGGATGGGTGGGTGGGGTGGGGGTGGGGGTGGGTGGGTGGGTGGGGGTGGATGGGTGGGTGGGGTGGGGGTGGGGCTGGGTGGGGGTGGGTGGGTGTGGGTGGGGGTGGGTGGGGGTGGATGGGGGTGATTGGGGTGGGGGTGGATGTGTGGGTGGGGTGGGTGGGTGGGTGGGAGTGGGTGGGGGGTGGGTGTGGATGGGTGGGTGGGGTGGGGGTGGGGGTGGGTCGGGGTGGGTGAGTGTGGGTGGGTGGGGTGGGTGGATGTGGGTGGGTGGAGTGGGGGTGGGTGGTGGGTGGAGTGGGGGTGGGTGGGGGTGGGTGGTGGGTGGGTGTGGGTGGGGGTGGGTGGGGGTGGATGGGGGTGATTGGGGTGGGGGTGGATGTGTGGATGGGGTGGGTGGGTGGGTGGGAGTGGGTGGGGGGTGGGTGTGGATGGGTGGGTGGGGGTGGGGGTGGGGGTGGGTCGGGGTGGGTCGAGGTGGGTGAGTGTGGGTGGGTGGGGTGGGTGGATGTGGGTGGGTGGAGTGGGGGTGGGTGGTGGGTGGAGTGGGGGTGGGTGGGGGTGGGTGGTGGGTGGGGGTGGGTGGAGTGGGGGTGGGTGGGGGTGGGTGGTGGGTGGGCCCCGCACGTCTGCACATAAACTGACGCGGGGTGACATTGGGCAAGTGTCCCGACATCACCGCGCGCCATCACGATACTTAGCTGGGTGGGCGGGCGCTATGCAGTGCGATGCACACCCGCCATTAATTAAAGGCCTTGTTAAGGCCATTAACTCAGCAACTGAAGCTGATTTTGAGGAGTCCGTGTGATCCTTGCCTTGGCGCACGGGCCCAGTGGGCAGGTGGGTAAGTGATTTTGTAACAAACCTCATCCACGGGCAGGATGCGTGGGCTCAGAGGGGTTGTTCATGTTTTATCTGAAGTATTTAATGCAGAAAGTGTTTTAAACTTGCCTGTGTGATTGTTACCAGCTCAGATTGATTTCCAATAGCTTTCTCTGTACCTTGAAGCTTCAGCTCAGCTCTCTGCAGACAGGAATCTTTATCGGGCCTACAGCTTTCCAGAGGCCTCCATTTAGCCTGGACGTACGGGTTCTGACATCTCCACTGGAGGCAGTTCCTCTGAGGAGGAAGGGAGGGATAGAATAAGGAGGAGGCCAGGAGTGGACAATCAGCCTCCAGGGGAGCCACCTTTGGGAGGCCAGGCGCAGGCACAAGGGGTGCATGGCCAAGAGGTTGTCCAAGGTGAAGGGGCCACAGAAGATGCCACTATCCTGCTGCCAGGGTTTACAGGCGGCAAAGCAGCTACCTCAATATGTCTGAGGTGCAGTGCCGAAGGAGGATCCGTCTCTCAAGGGAGACAGTCAACTATATCTGTCAGATGATTGGCCCTGAGATCTCCCCTAACTGTGTGGGTGGACACCCCATGTCAGCGGCTCTGAAGGTCACAATTGCCCTCCACCTCTATGCCTCTGGCTCCTTCCAGGGCTCGGTGGGTGATCTTTGTGGTGTCTCCCAATCAGCTGTCCACACTTGTGTCAAGCAGGTTACAGACGCTCTGTTCAGATGGGCATTGACCTTCATCCACTACCGCTGGGACCAGACAAGTCAGACACAGTGAGCCAGAGGCTTTACGGCCATTGCTGGCTTCCCCCGTGTCCAGGGTGCTATAGACTGTACACATGTGGCCATCAAGGCGCCAGCAGGTGAGCCCGGTGCCTTCGTTAACAGGAAGGGCTTGCACTCCATGAACGTGCAGATAGTGTGTGACCACAGGATGCTGATTCTACAAGTCTGTGCAAGGTACCCAGGCAGCTCCCATGACACCTACATCCTCAGACACTCCCAGGTGCCGGGGCTCTTCAGTTCTCCAGCCCGGCTGGATGGATGGCTGCTGGGTGACAAGGGCTATCCCCTCAGAAGGTGGCTCATGACGCCTCTCCACCATCCAAGAACAGAAACTGAGCAGCGGTACAATAGGAGCCAGGGCTCCACAAGGTCTGTGGTGGAGAGAGCCATCGGTCTTCTCAAGATGCGCTTCCGATGCCTGGACCACTCAGGGGGCCACACTTCAGTACCCCCCAGATCGTGTCTCTGTGATAGTGGTAGCATGCTGCACTCTGCACAATCTTGTGCTGGAAAGTGGGGGATGCAGTTGATGATGAAGACCTTGACACAGTGGATGAGGCTGTACATGATGAATCCAGCAGTGCCCCAGAGGATGAGGAAGCACAGGGCGATGGTGAGGGGCAGCACGCTGACCCGCTACTACACCAAGGAGGCAGGGACACCCGGGACACTTTAATCCAGCGAATCTTCATCTAGCTCCACACACATGGATCAGCAGGACCAGCATTGCCTGGAACTACCACACGTGACACTTGGTGCTACATCTCCCACCTCATCAGCTGTAACTAAGGGCTTAGTACAGAAACATCAATGTCCACTCAAACACTCATGAGATGTCTGTGAAACATACAAATGCAGCACAAAGGAAACACCCTCAGCCATGGTAACTCGTGTGGATTTTATTTTCGTCCATCATATGGTGCAGCAAAATTAATTCCTAATGTCGTTACAACGTCAAAAAATATAAATTCCCTAATCTCAGGCCAACACTAAAGCACCATTGAGAAACCCGTACTGTGCCTTATGCTTACATTTCCGGGTGCTATGTCTAGGTACCACCCCATCGCTGGGAGTGGCTTGTGAGCCAGCTGCTGACTCTGCTGTCTCGTTGGCCTCAATAACCTTGGCAGACGTCCTCTGGCCTGTGGAGCCTGTGCTGGCCCCGCCTGGCATCTCCTCAGTCGTCGCAGCCTCAAAGGATGCAAAGGTCACTGGCAGAGGGACGGAGAAGCTGCTACCCCCATTCCGGAGCGCCCTGAGAGGTGCCCGCAGAGACGACAGGCAACTGGTGCGCCAACGTCAGGTCGCTTTGGACCTCCCTGCTCACCGTAGATGGATGAGCACCGAGCTGCGACACTTGGTGCCCAGACCATCTCCCACATTTCCAATGACCAATGGTGGCCACTGGCACTGTGAGGGCTTGCAGGTCCGAGCGTAACCCCAGGAGAAGTTGGTTATTCTGCTGGAAGCCCCTCTCCAGGAGAGTTGCCAATCGCTCCATGGAGGAAGCCTGATGCTCTGACGTGAGGTTCATGGCATCACTCACGCTCCGCGTGGACTCCTCCATCACGGAGACCAAACGGAACACACTCTCATGCAACACTCTCAGATGCTCCCGCACACCCGGCCGCATTTCCTGTAGCTGCTCTGTGGCGGAGGACTCCAGAGGCACATCATCACACCCCGACTGAGCGTGTGCCTGGTCCCCTGCAGTCCTCTGGCTGCTGGCACCATCGGCACTCTCTGTCCGTGCCATATCCTCCAGCGATTGTGAAATACCCTCTCCACTGTGCCCCGGGACACTAGCCGACATCATAATCCCCACCGATGTGCTAGTATCTGCGCTGGTGCCTGCCTCGCTGAAATGGTGTGACGCAGGTGACAGTTCAGACCCCTCCGGTGTGAGAGGGGGTATCTGTAATTCCTCCTGGTTGACAGGCTCTGATGCTGCTAAAATGAATACCAAGGACAGTGGATCAGTTAGTGTGCACACACTGACACACTTCATCCCTTTCCCCCAGGTTCATAATGCGCTCAACCTTCCAGAACCTAAGGAGATGAACATTGGTGGGTGGCAAATAGTCAGGAGGAGGCCCAAACCTTACAGGCGGATACAGACAGGCTGGTCAGATGGTCTCAGGAATGCCACATGGAATGTTATGTGGATAAGAGTGAGGTTAAGCACTTGGGCAAGACAAGCAAGGTACAGGAATACATGAGTAATGGTGGGACTGTGGGAAGTCACGACGATTACAGGGACCTTGCTGGGCAGACCCGTTAAGGTAGCAGAACAGGAACATAAGGCATTTAACAAGGCAGAAGCCAGACTTGCCTTTATTAGCTGAGGAATAGAATGTAGGAAAAGGGAGGTCATGTTGCAAGTGCAGAAAACGCTGTCGAGGCCACATCTACACTTCTGTGTTCAGTTGTGACCTGAACTTCATGGGAGGGATGGGATTGGAGTGGGGAGAGTGCAGAGGTTCCTGACCTGGATACATGCTGGCCTGGAGAGTTGGAGTGATGAGGAAACATTGCAAACACTTGTGACAAGTGTTGTGGAGCACAGGAGACGGACGGGTCACATTATTGAGTTTCATAACATTATGAGGGGCATAGAATGGGTGGACAGAAGGCAACATTTCCCCTTGGCACAGGGATGACTAACCTGGTGCCATTAGTTAAGGTAAGGGGCCTGAGGTTGACAGGTGAAGTGATGAGGACCTTTTGGACAGAGTAATGTAGGATGCACTGGCTGAAAGGGCACATTGGCCTGCCGCTGGCCTACACCCTGCAGTCTGCCCTCCTCCTCTGGCCTACACCCTGCAGCCTGCCCTCCTCCTCTGGCCTACACCCTGCAGCCTGCCCTGCTCCTGGCCTACACCCTGCAGCCTGCCCTGTTCCTGGTCTATACCCTGCAGCCTGCCCTGTTCCTGGCCTACACCCAGCAGCCTGCCCTCCTCCTCTGGCCTACACCCTGCAGCCTGCCCTCCTCCTCTGGCCTACACCCTGCAGCCTGCCATCCTCCTCTGGCCTACACCCAGCAGCCTGCCCTCCTCCTCTGGCCTACACCCTGCAGCCTGCCCTCCTCCTCTGGCCTACACCCTGCAGCCTGCCATCCTCCTCTGGCCTACACCCAGCAGCCTGCCCTCCTCCTCTGGCCTACACCCTGCAGCCTGCCCTGTTCCTGGCCTACACCCTGCAGCCTGCCCTCCTCCTCTGGCCTACACCCAGCAGCCTGCCCTCCTCCTCTGGCCTACACCCTGCAGCCTGCCCTGTTCCTGGCCTACACCCTGCAGCCTGCCCTCCTCCTCTGGCCTACACCCTGCAGCCTGCCCTCCTCCTCTGGCCTACACCCTGCACCCTGCCCTCCTCCTCTGGCCTACAACCTGCAGCCTGCCCTGTTCCTGGCCTACACCCTGCAGCCTGCCCTCCTCCTCTGGCCTACACCCTGCAGCCTGCCCTCCTCCTCTGGCCTACACCCTGCAGCCTGCCCTGTTCCTGGCCTACACCCTGCAGCCTGCCCTCCTCCTCTGGCCTACACCCTGCAGCCTGCCCTGTTCCTGGTCTATACCCAGCAGCCTGCCCTCCTCCTCTGGCCTACACCCTGCAGCCTGCCCTGTTCCTGGCCTACACCCTGCAGCCTGCCCTCCTCCTCTGGCCTACACCCTGCAGCCTGCCATCCTCCTCTGGCCTACACCCAGCAGCCTGCCCTCCTCCTCTGGCCTACACCCTGAAGCCTGCCCTGTTCCTGGCCTACACCCTGCAGCCTGCCCTCCACCTCTGGCCTACACACTGCAGCCTGGCATCCTCCTCTGGCCTACACCCTGCAGCCTGCTCTCCTCCTCTGGCCTACACCCTGCAGCCTGCCGTCCTCCTCTGGCCTACACCCTGCAGCCTGCCCTCCTCCTCTGGCCTACACCCTGCAGCCTGCCCTCCTCCTCTGGCCTACACCCTGAAGCCTGCCCTGTTCCTGGCCTACACACTGCAGCCTGCCCTCCTCCTCTGGCCTACACCCTGCAGCCTGCCCTGTTCCTGGCCTGTACCCAGCAGCCTGCCCTCCTCCTCTGGCCTACACCCTGCAGCCTGCTCTGTTCCTGGCCTACACCCTGCAGCCTGCCCTGTTCCTGGTCTATACCCAGCAGCCTGCCCACCTCCTCTGGCCTACACCCTGCAGCCTGCCCTGTTCCTGGCCTACACCCTGCAGCCTGCCCTCCTCCTCTGGCCTACACCCTGCAGCCTGCCATCCTCCTCTGGCCTACACCCAGCAGCCTGCCCTCCTCCTCTGGCCTACACGCTGCAGCCTGCCCTCCTCCTCTGGTCTACACCCTGCAGCCTGCCCTGTTCCTGGCCTACACCGTGCAGCCTGCCCTCCTCCTCTGGCCTACACCCTGCAGCCTGCCCTCCTCCTCTGGCCTACACCCTTCAGCCTGCCCTGTTCCTGGCCTACACCCTGCAGCCTGCCCTCCTCCTCTGGCCTATACCCAGCAGCCTGCCCTCCTCCTCTGGCCTACACCCTGCAGCCTGCCCTGTTCCTGGCCTACACCCTGCAGCCTGCCCTCCACCTCTGGCCTACATCCTGCAGCCTGCCATCCACCTCTGGCCTACACCCTGCAGCCTGCCCTCCTCCTCTGGCCTACACCCTGCAGCCTGCCCTCCTCCTCTGGCCTACACCCTGCAGCCTGCCCTCCTCCTCTGGCCTACACCCTGCAGCCTGCCCTCCTCCTCTGGCCTACACCCTGCAGCCTGCCCTCCTCCTCTGGCCTACACCCTGCAGCCTGCCCTCCTCCTCTGGCCTACACCCTGCAGCCTGCCCTCCTCCTCTGGCCTACACCCTGCAGCCTGCCCTCCTCCTCTGGCCTACACCCTGCAGCCTGCCCTCCTCCTCTGGCCTACACCCTGCAGCCTGCCCTCCTCCTCTGGCCTACACCCTGCAGCCTGCCCTCCTCCTCTGGCCTACACCCTGCAGCCTGCCCTCCTCCTCTGGCCTACACCCTGCAGCCTGCCCTCCTCCTCTGGCCTACACCCTGCAGCCTGCCCTCCTCCTCTGGCCTACACCCTGCAGCCTGCCCTCCTCCTCTGGCCTACACCCTGCAGCCTGCCCTCCTCCTCTGGCCTACACCCTGCAGCCTGCCCTGTTCCTGGCCTATACCCAGCAGCCTGCCCTCCTCCACTGGCCTACACCCTGCAGCCTGCCCTGTTCCTGGCCTACACCCTGTAGCCTGCCCTCCACCTCTGGCCTACACCCTGCAGCCTGCCCTCCACCTCTGGCCTACACCCTGCAGCCTGCCCTCCACCTCTGGCCTACACCCTGCAGCCTGCCCTCCTCCTCTGGCCTACACCCTGCAGCCTGCCCTGTTCCTGGCCTACACCCTGCAGCCTGCCCTCCTCCTCTGGCCTACGCCCAGCAGCCTGCCTTCCTCCTCTGGCCTACAGCCTGCAGCCTGCCCTCCTCCTCTGGGCTTCCCTCCACAATGTCCTGCTGTACAGACCCCCTGCGGTGCCACCTGTAGCTGGCCATTGTGAACAGCCTAAAGGAGACTGCCTGACTTTTTTTTAACACAGACCACCGGTCGCTATTGAATCCTGTGGTCTGTACATGCCTGCTACAAATTTAAGACTCCCGCTGTCCACGGGAGTGGGAAATGCGCTGGGCCGGCCTTAATTGGCCCACCCACGCAAAATGTGGCACATCCCATGTCAGCTTCAGCTCTGCCAACCCACCTAATGGAAAATTTCGGCCCATCTCGGCACTGACTCTGAGGTAGCCCACACTACTCTCCTATTGGTTACTACAGATCATATGAGCTTCCTTAACAAGTATTATTCTTAAAGGTACATTACACACCAAATAAAACCATAATTACTACATTCCTCCCCCTTTAACTCAGCTATGCACATTATATTCACAAGTACATATTTTTGGGACAACATACTATTTACACTGGGTAAGGAATTTACAAGTTCAGTCTTTCAGGTGGTTTCCTGCTACGTGTGGAACGTCACAGCTCCACAACCTCAGATTCCTTGTCAGAAACATCATTTTCCACTGTTGCCTGAACATCAGGTGCTTCAGTGGGCACTTGCACTTCTGTATCCTCAACTCTTACAGGGTCACCAGACATGTCTGTCCTGGATTGAACATCCTCAACAGGAAACGCAAACCTGGTCATGATCACTGGTGAAACTCAATCTTGCTGATTTGTCTCTCTCTTCCTTAAATGGTCCACCTGGTTACCGATGATCCGGTTTTCCATCTCCACATGGTAAGATAGAGGTCCAGTTACCGCACTTATTTCACTTGGTAACCACTCTGGTCCTTCCGCAAAGTCTTACACGAATACCGGCTCTCCCACGGTAAATTTCCTCTCGCGACTATGCCAGTTGTGACTAGTTTTCTGGTTTCCCTGACTCCTTTCCACCTTCCCCTCTAAATTCAGCATTATTAAGCTCAACCTCATCCTGAGATGGCGCTTCAACAATAACTCCGCTGGTGTGGCACCTGTTGTTGTGTGAGGGGTGGTCCTGTAATGATAAAAGAAAGCATGCTGGCTTGCTAGCCAAGGAATCTCCAGTTAGCTTTTTCATGCCTGCCCTGAATGTTTGAACTGCCCATCTGGCCAGTCTGTTTGAGGAAGGGTGGTATGGTGCAGTTTTCACATGAGTGATAGAGGAGAGGCTGATAAACAGTTAAAGTCAGCACTTGTAAATGCTGTGCTGTTATCAGAAATGACTACTTCTGGTAGTCCGTGAACAGCAAGACTCTGACATAGTTTCTCCATCGTAGTGGCCGACATTGGTGACTTCACCTCATATATGTCCAATCATTTTGAATGGGCATCGACAATGAGCAGAAACATTGTTCCCAGGACAGGTCTAACGTAGTCAATGTGTAACCGCACCCAGGGTCTGCCTGGCCACTCCCATGGGTGTAATGGAGCTGTTACTGTGAACATTTGCAGTTGCTGATATTGCACACTGTGCTTCAGTAAACTCTTTATTTCACCATCCATCCCAGGCCGCCCTAGATATCTGCGTGCTATGGTCTTCATTCAGGAAATTCCTGGATGGGCACTGTGTAGTTCAATTAAAAGTGGCTCCTTTCCCTTTGATGGAACTATCACCAATACACAAGGAGATGCTATCCTGGCTGGTTATTTCATGTCCTCTGCTGAAATATGGTTTCATTTAGTCAAATACCGGCTCCTGTGACCAACCATGTAGCACTTGATCTCGTACTTGAGATCGGACTGGGTCCTGACCTTTCCAGTCTCTGATCTGTTGAGCACATACAGGCAAGGAAAGAAATTTAACAGTAAAACAAGTTCTTGTGGAACTGGGACGTGCTCATCATTTTCTCAGATAGATTACCTCCCTCGCTTGGAACATGCACTTTTATTGTTGCTAGGGCAGGCGTTAATCTCAGCCTTCCTTTTGACTTCTCTCAGGTGCAAGCTCAACTTGTCTGAGCTCAGTGGGTGAGTCTCTCAAAATTCCATTACCTGTCTGCTGCATGAGGCAGAAGATTTAAGTCCCGTGGGTGGGAGTGTCCCTGACCAAATCCACCATCAAATTGTGTGCGAAGGAGTTGAGTGAATATCCCGACCTCATCACGCACTCGCGCAATATTTCACTTGGCAGGCGTGCGCGGGGTGCTGGAAAAGAGCTCTCCATTAATTAAGCAGCCATTTAAGACCCTTAACAGTCAAATTAACTGTGATTTTTCATTGCCCGTACAATTTCCAACTCATTGCACGGGCAACATAGGCAGGCAGCCAGCCAGCATTTTCACAAAGCTCATCCTAGGGCGGGATAAAAAGGGTCAGCAGCATTGCCAGTGTGAGGAGTGAGGAGTGAGGAGTTTGGTGGATAGTTTGCTGCTGGTTGCTTACTGCTACTTGGCAGCTTCATCTCTGTTCAGGGCTTCATTCTTAGCATTTCCAAGATTCATTTCAGGATTCATTGCTGTCTGCCAGTACCCGGGAGGATTCAGACCATGTGGACCCTTCTAGGTATCAGACAGCCTCCCCTCACCCTGGGAATGGGGATTGTGGTCTCCGCTGGAGGCCGGGTGTCCCAATGCAGCTTCCAGCGGAGGGACCTGTGGGAGGAGAGGCGCAGGCACAAGGGGCGCAGGGTCAGCAGGGAGTCCAAGGCAGAAGGGGGCCACAGAAGATGCCACTATCCTGCTGCCAGGGTTTACAGGCAGCAATGCAGGTACCCCAATATGCCTGAGGTGCAATGCTGAAGGAGGCTCCGTCTCTTCAGGGAGACCGTGACATCCATTTGCCAGATGATTGTGCCTGAGATCAGCTCCGACTGTGTGGGTGGACACCCCATGCCGGTGGCTCTGAAGGTCACAGTGACCCTCTTCTATGTCTCTGGGCCTTTCCAGGGGTCGGTGGGGGATCTGTGTGGAGTCTCCCAATCAGCTGTCCACAGTTGCGTCAAGCGGGTGACAGAAACTCTGTTCAGGTTGACACTGACTTTTATTCCTTACTGTACGTAGCAGGCCAGCCATGCTGGGTGATCCAGAGGCTTCACGGCCATTGCTGGCTTCCCCCGTGTCCAGGGTGCTCTAGACTGTACACATGTGGCCATCAAGGCGCCAGCAGGTGAGCCCAGTGCCTTCATCAACAGGAAGGGCTTCCACTCCATGAACGTGCAGATAGTGTGTGACCACAGGATGCTGATTCTACAAGTCTATGCAAGGTACCCAGGCAGCTCCCACGACGCCTACATCCTCTGACACTCCCAGGTGCCGGGAGCTCTTCAGTGCTCCAGCCCGGCTGGATGGATGGCTGCTGGGTGACAAGGGCTATCCATTGAAGAGGTGGCTCGTGATGCCTCTCCACCATCCAAGAACAGAGGCAGAGAAGCGGTACAATAGGAGCCAGGGCACCACAAGGGCGATGATAGAGAGGACCACAGGTCTCCTCAAGATGCACTTCCAATGCCTGGACCATTCGGGTAGCACGAGAATACCCCCCAGAGTGGGTGACATTGATACTGGTTCACATGCTGCGCTCTCCACAATCTGGCACTGGCAAGAGGGAGCCCACTGGAGAGAGAGGACCTTGATGCAGCTGCACAGACCCCAGATGATGAGTCCAGGAATGAGTCTGAAGAGGAACACAGTGAGGAGAACACTGAGAGCGTGTAGCCAAACCTTGGTAACCCGCAGGGAGGGAGGGACGCCAGGGATGCCCTGATACAATGCTCCTTCAGCTAGGCTACCAAAGATCAGCTTCAAACACATGCCGGGGCTGCGTCCTCCATCCTGAATGTCTGAATGAACACTTTTATTTGAAACTCAAAGAACACTCAGTGCCTGTGCAATAAAGTTCAGAACCACGTGTGTCCAGCATTACACACTGACGTTACCCACACCAATGAAATACAAAGGTCATGATGACAAAAACACAATTTATGTTAATCTGACAGTTCAATAATTTTAACAGGAACATTCCTGGTATTCAACATCAGACTGCTATACATAAATGAAACAAAAATGAACATAAAATCACCCGTGACCTGTCCCTCTTGTGCTCAAGGCGCCTTTAACTTCTGTTTGCGAGAGCCACATCCAGGTTCTCTCCCCTTGCCGGCAATGGCATTGAAGACAGCCTGCTCACGCTGCTGTCCTGCTGGCCTTGATGACCTTGGCGGTCATCCTCTGGCCAGAGGATCCCATGCTGGCCCCACCTGGATGGGAGTGACCAGTGCCACGGCTGGAATCTCCCCAGTCATCGCAGTCTCATCCGATGCCATGGTTGTCTGTTGTTTACTAGGCTGTTTGAACCTTTCCCTGCACTGCCTCATTATAGGTCCATTTCAATGACAATAGCAGCATTCGATTTTTTTAAACTGTCGATTGCTAAAAGAATGCTTGTTTCCACCTTTATTAAGATTACTCTTAGATTTCATTGCTAAGTTATTTTTTAAATCTCCAATTAGTGGGGGCTGTATCACGTTTCGCAGTGGAGTCTCACTGTTTCGCGCACTTCGGCTGAAGTGTCCTGCTCCATGTGGAGGAGGCGCCACTTTGCACACCCTGTATTGCTTTTGAATCCTTTACTGCACTTTAACACAGCCAGCACTAACTATAGCACATCCCTTACTGCACTTTAACACTACCAGCTCTAACTCCAGCACATCCCTTACTGCACTTTAACACAGCCAGCACTAACTATAGCACATCCCTTACTGCACTTTAACACAGCCAGCACTAACTCCAGCACAACATTAACTGCACTTTAACACAGCCAACACTAACTCCAGCACATCCCTTACTGCACTTTAACACAGCCAGCACTAACTCCAGCACATCCCTTACTGCACTTTAACACTACCAGCTCTAACTCCAGCACATCCCTTACTGCACTTTAACATGGCCAGCACTAACTCCAACACATCCCTTACTGCATTTAAACACAGCCAGCACTAACTCCAGCACATCACTTACTGCACTTTAACATGGCCAGCACTAACTCCAGCACATCCCTTACTGCACTTTAACATGGCCAGCACTAACTCAAACACATCCCTTACTGCACTTTAACACAGCCAGCACTAACTCCAGCACATCCCTTACTGAACTTTAACGTCAAGCACTAACTCCAGCACATCCCTTACTGTGATTTAACATGGCCAGCACTAACTCCAGCACATACCTTAATGCAATTTAACAAGGCCAGCACTATACTAGCACATCCCTTACTGCACTTTAAAATGGCAAGCACTAACTCCAGCACATCCCTTACTGCACTTTAACACAGCCAGCACTAACTCCAGCACATCCCCTACTGCACTTTAACATGACCAGCACTAACTCCAGCACATTCCCTACTGCACTTTAACACAGCCAGCACTAACTCCAGCACATCCCTTCCTGCACATTAACACAGCCGGCACTAACTCCAGCACATCTCTTAGTGCACCTTTACACAGCCAGAACTTCCACCAGCGCATCCGTTACTGCACTTTATCACAGCCAGCACTAACTCCAGCACATCCCTGACTGCACTTTAACATGGCCAGCACTAACTCCAGCACATCCCTTACTCCACTTTAACACAGCCAGCAGTAACTGCAGCACATCCCTTATTGCACTTTAAATCAGCCAGCACAAACTCCAACGCATCTCTTACGGCACTTTAACACAGACAGCACTAAATCCAGCACATCCCTTACTGCACTTTAACATGGCCAGCACTAACTCCAGCACATCCCTTACTGTACTTTAACACAGCCAGCACTAACACCAGCACATCCCTTACTGCACTTTACCACAGCCAGCAGTAACTGCAGCACATCCCTTATTGCACTTTAACACAGACAGCACTCACTCCAGCACATCACTTACTGCACTTTAACACAGACAGCACTCACTCCAGCACATCCCTTACTGTACTTTAACACAGCCAGCACTAACACCAGCACATCCCTTACTGCACTTTACCACAGCCAGCAGTAACTGCAGCACATCCCTTACTGCACTTTAACACAGCCAGCACTAACTCCAGCACATCACTTACTGCACTTTAACACAGACAGCACTCACTCCAGCACCTCCCTTACTGCACCAAAACATGGTCAGCACTAACTCCAGCACATCTCTTACAGCACTTTAACACAGCCAGCACTAAATCCAGCACATCCATTACTGCACTTTAACCCAACCAGCACTAACTCCAGCACATCCCTTACTGCACTTTAACCCAGCCAGCACTAACTCCAGCACATCCCTTACTGCACTTTAACACAGCCAGCACTAACTCCAGCACCTCCCTTACTGCACTTTAACATGACCAGAAATAACTCCAGCACATCACTTACTGCACTTTATCACAGCCAGCACTAACTCCAGCACATCCCAGACTGCACTTTAACATGGCCAGCACTAACTCCAACACATCCCTTACTGCACTTTAACAGAGCCAGCACTAACTCTAGCACATCCCTTACTGCAATTTAACACAGCCAGAACTAACTCCGGCACATCAATTCCTGCACTTTAACACAGTCAGCACTAACTCCAGCACATCTCTTACTGCACTTTAACACAGCCAGCACTAACTCCAGCACATCTCTTACTGCACTTTAACACAGCCAACACGAACTAAAGCACCTCCCTCACTGTACATTAACACAGTCAGCACTAACAACAGCACATCCCTTACTGCACTTTAACACAGCCAGCACTAACTCAAGCACATCCCTTACTGCACTTTAACATCTTCAGCACTAACTCCAGCAAATCCCTTACTGCACTTTAACACAGCCAGCACTAACTCTAGCACATCCCTTACTGCAATTTAACATGGCCAGCACTAACTCCAGCACATCACTTACTGCACTTTAACATCGCCAGCACTAACTCCAGCACATCCCTTACTGCACCTTAACACAGCCAGCACTAACTCCAGCACATCTCCTACTGCACTTTAACACAGCCAGAACTAACTCCGGCATATCAATTCCTGCACTTTAACACAGTCAGCACTAACTCCAGCACACTCTTACTGCACCTTAACACAGCCAGCACTAACTCCAGCACATCTCTTACTGCACCTTAACACAGCCAGCACTAAATCCAGCACATCCCTTACTGCACCTTAACACAGCCAGCACTAACTCCAGCACATCTCTTACTGCACCTTAACACAGCCAGCACTAACTCCAGCACATCCCTTACTGCACTTTAACATAGCCAGCACTCACTCCAGTTCATCCCTTACTGCACTTTAACACAGCCAACACTAACTAAAGCACATCCCTCACTGCACTTTAACACAGCCAGCACTAACAACAGCACATCCCTTACTGCACTTTAACACAGCCAGCACTAACTCAAGCACATCCCTTACTGCACTTTAACACAGCCAGCACTAACTCCAGAACATCCCTTACTGCACTTTAACACAGCCAGCACTAACTCCAGAAAATCCCTTACTGCACTTTAACATGTTCAGCACTAACTCCAGCACATCCCCTACTGCACTTTAACACAGCCAGCACTAACTCCAGCACATCCCTTACTGCACTTTAACATGGTCAGCACTAACTCCAGCACAACCCTTACTGCACTTTAACATGGCCAGCACTAACTCCAACACATCCCTTACTGCATTTAAACACAGCCAGCACTAACTCCAGCACATCACTTACTGCACTTTAACACTACCAGCTCTAACTCCAGCACATCCCTTACTGCACTTTAACATGGCCAGCACTAATTCAAACACATCCCTTACTGCACTTTAACACAGCCAGCACTAACTCCAGCACATCCCTTACTGAACTTTAACGTCAAGCACTAACTCCAGCACATCCCTTACTGTGATTTAACATGGCCAGCACTAACTCCAGCACATACCTTAATGCAATTTAACAAGGCCAGCACTATACTAGCACATCCCTTACTGCACTTTAAAATGGCAAGCACTAACTCCAGCACATCCCTTACTGCACTTTAACACAGCCAGCACTAACTCCAGCACATCCCCTACTGCACTTTAACATGACCAGCACTAACTCCAGCACATTCCCTACTGCACATTAACACAGCCGGCACTAACTCCAGCACATCTCTTAGTGCACCTTTACACAGCCAGAACTTCCACCAGCGCATCCGTTACTGCACTTTATCACAGCCAGCACTAACTCCAGCACATCCCTGACTGCACTTTAACATGGCCAGCACTAACTCCAGCACATCCCTTACTCCACTTTAACACAGCCAGCAGTAACTGCAGCACATCCCTTATTGCACTTTAAATCAGCCAGCACAAACTCCAACGCATCTCTTACGGCACTTTAACACAGACAGCACTAACTCCAGCACATCCCTTACTGCACTTTAACATGGCCAGCACTAACTCCAGCACATCCCTTACTGTACTTTAACACAGCCAGCACTAACACCAGCACATCCCTTACTGCACTTTACCACAGCCAGCAGTAACTGCAGCACATCCCTTATTGCACTTTAAATCAGCCAGCACTAAATCCAGCACATCACTTACTGCACTTTAACACAGACAGCACTCACTCCAGCACCTCCCTTACTGCACCAAAACATGGTCAGCACTAACTCCAGCACATCTCTTACAGCACTTTAACACAGCCAGCACTAAATCCAGCACATCCATTACTGCACTTTAACCCAACCAGCACTAACTCCAGCACATCCCTTACTGCACTTTAACCCAGCCAGCACTAACTCCAGCACATCCCTTACTGCACTTTAACACAGCCAGCACTAACTCCAGCACATCACTTACTGCACTTTAACATGGCCAGCACTAACTCCAGCACATCCCTTACTGTACTTTAACACAGCCAGCACTAACACCAGCACATCCCTTACTGCACTTTAACACAGCCAGCACTAACACCAGCACATCCCTTACTGCACTTTAACAGAGCCAGCACTAACTCTAGCACATCCCTTACTGCAATTTAACACAGCCAGAACTAACTCCGGCACATCAATTCCTGCACTTTAACACAGTCAGCACTAACTCCAGCACATCTCTTACTGCACTTTAACACAGCCAGCACTAACTCCAGCACATCTCTTACTGCACTTTAACACAGCCAACACTAACTAAAGCACCTCCCTCACTGTACATTAACACAGCCAGCACTAACAACAGCACATCCCTTACTGCACTTTAACATCTTCAGCACTAACTCCAGCAAATCCCTTACTGCACTTTAACACAGCCAGCACTAACTCTAGCACATCCCTTACTGCAATTTAACATGGCCAGCACTAACTCCAGCACATCCCTTACTGCACTTTAACACAGCCAGCACTAACTCCAGCACATCACTTACTGCACTTTAACATCGCCAGCACTAACTCCAGCAAATCCCTTACTGCACTTTAACACAGCCAGCACTAACTCTAGCACATCCCTTACTGCACTTTAACACAGCCAGCACTAACTCCAGCACATCCCCTACTGCACTTTAACACAGCCAGAACTAACTCCGGCATATCAATTCCTGCACTTTAACACAGTCAGCACTAACTCCAGCACACTCTTACTGCACCTTAACACAGCCAGCACTAACTCCAGCACATCTCTTACTGCACCTTAACACAGCCAGCACTAAATCCAGCACATCCCTTACTGCACCTTAACACAGCCAGCACTAACTCCAGCACATCTCTTACTGCACCTTAACACAGCCAGCACTAACTCCAGCACATCCCTTACTGCACTTTAACATGGCCAGCACTCACTCCAGTTCATCCCTTACTGCACTTTAACACAGCCAACACTAACTAAAGCACATCCCTCACTGCACTTTAACACAGCCAGCACTAACAACAGCACATCCCTTACTGCACTTTAACACAGCCAGCACTAACTCCAGAAAATCCCTTACTGCACTTTAACACAGCCAGCACTAACTCCAGAACATCCCTTACTGCACTTTAAAACAGCCAGCACTAACTCCAGCACATCCCTTACTGCACTTTAACATGTTCAGCACTAACTCCAGCACATCCCTTACTGCACTTTAACACAGCCAGCACTAACTCCTGCACATCCCCTACTGCACTTTAACATGTTCAGCACTAACTCCAGCACATCCCCTACTGCACTTTAACACAGCCAGCTCTAACTCCATCACATCCCTTTCTGCACTTTAACACAGCCAGCACTAACTCCAGCACATCCCTTACTGCAATTTAACACAGCCAGCACTAATTCCAGCACATCCCTTACTGCACTTTAACACAGTCAGCAATAACTCCAACACATCCCTTGCTGCACTTTAACACAACCAGCAATAACTCCAGCACATCCCTTACTGCACGTTAACACAGCCAGCACTAACTCCAGCACACCCTTACTGCACTTTAACACAGCCAGCACTAACTCCAGCACATCCCTTACTGCACTTTAACACAGCCAGCACTAACTAAAGCACATCCCTTACTGCACTTTAACATGGTCAGCACTAACTCTAGCACATCCCTTACTGCACGTTAACACAGCAAGAACTAACTCCAGCACATCACCTACTGCACTTTAACATGGCCAGCACTAAATCCAGCACATCCCTTGCTGCAATTTAACACGGCCAGCACAAACTCCAACACATCACTTATTGCACTTTAACACAGCCAGCACTAACTCCAGCACATGTCTTGGTGCACGTTAAAAACAGCCAGCACTAACTCCACCACATCTCTTATTGCACTTTAAATCAGCCAGCACAAACAACAACACATCCTTACTACACTTTAACACAGCCAGCACTAACTCCAGCACATCCCTTACTGCACTTTAACACAGCCAGCACTAACTCCAGCAGATCCCTTACCACATTTTACACAGCCAGCACTAACTCCAGCACATCCCTTACTGCATTTTAACACAACCAGCACTAACTCCAGCACATCCCTTACTGCTCTTTAACAAAGCCAGCACTAGCTCCAGCACATCCCTTACTGCACTTTCCGCAACCAGCACTAACTCCAGCACATCCCTTACTGCACTTTAACACTACCAGCTCTAACTCCAGCACATCCCTTCCTGCACTTTAACACAGCCAGCACTAACTCCAGCACATCAATTCCTGCACTTTAACACAGTCAGCACTAACTCCAGCACTTCTCTTACTGCACCTTAACACAGCCAGCACTAAATCCAGCACATCCCTTACTGCACTTTAACACAGCCAGCACTAACTCAAGCACATCCCTTACTGCACTTTAACATCTTCAGCACTAACTCCAGCAAATCCCTTACTGCACTTTAACACAGCCAGCACTAACTCTAGCACATCCCTTAGTGCTGGCCATGTTAAATTGCAGTAAGGGATGTGCTAGAGTTAGTGCTGGCTGTGTTAAAGTGCAGTAAGTGATGTGCTGGAGTTAGTGCTGGCCATGTTAAATTGCAGTAACTCCAGCACATCACTTACTGCACTTTAACATCGCCAGCACTAACTCCAGCACATCCCTTACTGCACCTTAACACAGCCAGCACTAACTCCAGCACATCTCCTACTGCACTTTAACACAGCCAGAACTAACTCCGGCATATCAATTCCTGCACTTTAACACAGTCAGCACTAACTCCAGCACACTCTTACTGCACCTTAACACAGCCAGCACTAACTCCAGCACATCTCTTACTGCACCTTAACACAGCCAGCACTAAATCCAGCACATCCCTTACTGCACCTTAACACAGCCAGCACTAACTCCAGCACATCTCTTACTGCACCTTAACACAGCCAGCACTAACTCCAGCACATCCCTTACTGCACTTTAACATAGCCAGCACTCACTCCAGTTCATCCCTTACTGCACTTTAACACAGCCAACACTAACTAAAGCACATCCCTCACTGCACTTTAACACAGCCAGCACTAACAACAGCACATCCCTTACTGCACTTTAACACAGCCAGCACTAACTCAAGCACATCCCTTACTGCACTTTAACACAGCCAGCACTAACTCCAGAACATCCCTTACTGCACTTTAACACAGCCAGCACTAACTCCAGAAAATCCCTTACTGCACTTTAACATGTTCAGCACTAACTCCAGCACATCCCCTACTGCACTTTA
Organism: Isurus oxyrinchus; assembly: GCA_026770705.1. Lineage (NCBI taxonomy): Eukaryota > Metazoa > Chordata > Chondrichthyes > Lamniformes > Lamnidae > Isurus > Isurus oxyrinchus. The sequence continues at coordinate 169,672,250 of JANJGN010000009.1, forward strand.
ACACAGCCAGCACTAACTCCAGCACATCCCTTACTGCACTTTAACATGGTCAGCACTAACTCCAGCACAACCCTTACTGCACTTTAACATGGCCAGCACTAACTCCAACACATCCCTTACTGCATTTAAACACAGCCAGCACTAACTCCAGCACATCACTTACTGCACTTTAACACTACCAGCTCTAACTCCAGCACATCCCTTACTGCACTTTAACATGGCCAGCACTAATTCAAACACATCCCTTACTGCACTTTAACACAGCCAGCACTAACTCCAGCACATCCCTTACTGAACTTTAACGTCAAGCACTAACTCCAGCACATCCCTTACTGTGATTTAACATGGCCAGCACTAACTCCAGCACATACCTTAATGCAATTTAACAAGGCCAGCACTATACTAGCACATCCCTTACTGCACTTTAAAATGGCAAGCACTAACTCCAGCACATCCCTTACTGCACTTTAACACAGCCAGCACTAACTCCAGCACATCCCCTACTGCACTTTAACATGACCAGCACTAACTCCAGCACATTCCCTACTGCACATTAACACAGCCGGCACTAACTCCAGCACATCTCTTAGTGCACCTTTACACAGCCAGAACTTCCACCAGCGCATCCGTTACTGCACTTTATCACAGCCAGCACTAACTCCAGCACATCCCTGACTGCACTTTAACATGGCCAGCACTAACTCCAGCACATCCCTTACTCCACTTTAACACAGCCAGCAGTAACTGCAGCACATCCCTTATTGCACTTTAAATCAGCCAGCACAAACTCCAACGCATCTCTTACGGCACTTTAACACAGACAGCACTAACTCCAGCACATCCCTTACTGCACTTTAACATGGCCAGCACTAACTCCAGCACATCCCTTACTGTACTTTAACACAGCCAGCACTAACACCAGCACATCCCTTACTGCACTTTACCACAGCCAGCAGTAACTGCAGCACATCCCTTATTGCACTTTAAATCAGCCAGCACTAAATCCAGCACATCACTTACTGCACTTTAACACAGACAGCACTCACTCCAGCACCTCCCTTACTGCACCAAAACATGGTCAGCACTAACTCCAGCACATCTCTTACAGCACTTTAACACAGCCAGCACTAAATCCAGCACATCCATTACTGCACTTTAACCCAACCAGCACTAACTCCAGCACATCCCTTACTGCACTTTAACCCAGCCAGCACTAACTCCAGCACATCCCTTACTGCACTTTAACACAGCCAGCACTAACTCCAGCACATCACTTACTGCACTTTAACATGGCCAGCACTAACTCCAGCACATCCCTTACTGTACTTTAACACAGCCAGCACTAACACCAGCACATCCCTTACTGCACTTTAACACAGCCAGCACTAACACCAGCACATCCCTTACTGCACTTTAACAGAGCCAGCACTAACTCTAGCACATCCCTTACTGCAATTTAACACAGCCAGAACTAACTCCGGCACATCAATTACTGCACTTTAACACAGTCAGCACTAACTCCAGCACATCTCTTACTGCACTTTAACACAGCCAGCACTAACTCCAGCACATCTCTTACTGCACTTTAACACAGCCAACACTAACTAAAGCACCTCCCTCACTGTACATTAACACAGCCAGCACTAACAACAGCACATCCCTTACTGCACTTTAACATCTTCAGCACTAACTCCAGCAAATCCCTTACTGCACTTTAACACAGCCAGCACTAACTCTAGCACATCCCTTACTGCAATTTAACATGGCCAGCACTAACTCCAGCACATCCCTTACTGCACTTTAACACAGCCAGCACTAACTCCAGCACATCACTTACTGCACTTTAACATCGCCAGCACTAACTCCAGCAAATCCCTTACTGCACTTTAACACAGCCAGCACTAACTCTAGCACATCCCTTACTGCACTTTAACACAGCCAGCACTAACTCCAGCACATCCCCTACTGCACTTTAACACAGCCAGAACTAACTCCGGCATATCAATTCCTGCACTTTAACATAGTCAGCACTAACTCCAGCACACTCTTACTGCACCTTAACACAGCCAGCACTAACTCCAGCACATCTCTTACTGCACCTTAACACAGCCAGCACTAAATCCAGCACATCCCTTACTGCACCTTAACACAGCCAGCACTAACTCCAGCACATCTCTTACTGCACCTTAACACAGCCAGCACTAACTCCAGCACATCCCTTACTGCACTTTAACATGGCCAGCACTCACTCCAGTTCATCCCTTACTGCACTTTAACACAGCCAACACTAACTAAAGCACATCCCTCACTGCACTTTAACACAGCCAGCACTAACAACAGCACATCCCTTACTGCACTTTAACACAGCCAGCACTAACTCCAGAAAATCCCTTACTGCACTTTAACACAGCCAGCACTAACTCCAGAACATCCCTTACTGCACTTTAAAACAGCCAGCACTAACTCCAGCACATCCCTTACTGCACTTTAACATGTTCAGCACTAACTCCAGCACATCCCTTACTGCACTTTAACACAGCCAGCACTAACTCCTGCACATCCCCTACTGCACTTTAACATGTTCAGCACTAACTCCAGCACATCCCCTACTGCACTTTAACACAGCCAGCTCTAACTCCATCACATCCCTTTCTGCACTTTAACACAGCCAGCACTAACTCCAGCACATCCCTTACTGCAATTTAACACAGCCAGCACTAATTCCAGCACATCCCTTACTGCACTTTAACACAGTCAGCAATAACTCCAACACATCCCTTGCTGCACTTTAACACAACCAGCAATAACTCCAGCACATCCCTTACTGCACGTTAACACAGCCAGCACTAACTCCAGCACACCCTTACTGCACTTTAACACAGCCAGCACTAACTCCAGCACATCCCTTACTGCACTTTAACACAGCCAGCACTAACTAAAGCACATCCCTTACTGCACTTTAACATGGTCAGCACTAACTCTAGCACATCCCTTACTGCACGTTAACACAGCAAGAACTAACTCCAGCACATCACCTACTGCACTTTAACATGGCCAGCACTAAATCCAGCACATCCCTTGCTGCAATTTAACACGGCCAGCACAAACTCCAACACATCACTTATTGCACTTTAACACAGCCAGCACTAACTCCAGCACATGTCTTGGTGCACGTTAAAAACAGCCAGCACTAACTCCACCACATCTCTTATTGCACTTTAAATCAGCCAGCACAAACAACAACACATCCTTACTACACTTTAACACAGCCAGCACTAACTCCAGCACATCCCTTACTGCACTTTAACACAGCCAGCACTAACTCCAGCAGATCCCTTACCACATTTTACACAGCCAGCACTAACTCCAGCACATCCCTTACTGCATTTTAACACAACCAGCACTAACTCCAGCACATCCCTTACTGCTCTTTAACAAAGCCAGCACTAGCTCCAGCACATCCCTTACTGCACTTTCCGCAACCAGCACTAACTCCAGCACATCCCTTACTGCACTTTAACACTACCAGCTCTAACTCCAGCACATCCCTTCCTGCACTTTAACACAGCCAGCACTAACTCCAGCACATCAATTCCTGCACTTTAACACAGTCAGCACTAACTCCAGCACTTCTCTTACTGCACCTTAACACAGCCAGCACTAAATCCAGCACATCCCTTACTGCACTTTAACACAGCCAGCACTAACTCCAGCACATCCCTTCCTGCACTTTAACACAGCCAGCACTAACTCCAGCACATCAATTCCTGCACTTTAACACAGTCAGCACTAACTCCAGCACATCTCTTACTGCACCTTAACACAGCCAGCACTAACTCCAGTTCATCCCTTACTGCACTTTAACACAGCCAGCACTATCTCCAGCACATCCATTACTGCACTTTAACACAGCCAGCTCTAACTCCAGCACATCCCCTTACTGCACTTTAACACTGCCAGCACTAACTCCAGCACATCCCTTACTGCAATTTAACACAGCCAGCACTAATTCCAGCACATCCCTTACTGCACTTTAACACAGTCAGCAATAACTCCAACACATCCCTTACTGCACGTTAACACAGCCAGCACTAACTCCAGCACTTCCCTTACTGCACTTTAACACAGCCAGCACTAACTCCAGCACATCCCTTACTGCACTTTAAAACAGCCAGCACTAACTCCAGCACATCCCTTACTGCACTTTAACATTGTCAGCACTAACTAAAGCACAACCCTTACTGCACTTTAACATGGCCAGCACTAAATCCAGCACATCCCTTACTGCAATTTAACACAGCCAGCACAAACTCCAGCACATCCCTTGCTGCACGTTAAAAACAGCCAGCACTAAGTCCACCACATCTCTTATTGCACTTTAAATCAGCCAGCACAAACAACAACACATCCTTACTACACGTTAACACAGCCAGCACTAACTCCAGCACATCCCTTATTGCACTTTAAATCATCCAGCACTAACTCCAGCAGATCCCTTACTGCACTTTAACAAAGCCAGCACTATCTCCAGCACATCCCTTCCTGCACTTTAACATGGCCAGCACTAACTGCAACACATCCCTTACTGCACTTAAACACAGCCAGCACTAACTCCAGCACATCCCTTACTGCACTTTAACACAGCCAGCACTAACTCCAGCACATCCCTTACTGCACTTTAACACTACCAGCTCTAAATCCAGCAAATCCCTCACTGGACTTTAACATGGCCAGCACTAACTCGAACACATCCCTTACTGCACTTATACACAGCCAGCACTAACTCCAGCACATCACTTACTGCACTTTAACATGGCCAGCACTAACTCCAGCACATCACTTACTGCACTTTAACACTACCAGCTTTAACTCCAGCACATCCCTTACTGCACTTTAACATGGCCAGCACTAACTCAAACACATCCCTTACTGCACTTAAACACAGCCAGCACTAACTCCAGCACATCCCTCACTGACTTTAAGACAGCCAGAATTAAATCCAGCAGATCCATTATTGCACTTAAACACAGCCAGCACTAACTCCAGCACATCCCTTACTGCACTTTAACACAGCCAGCATTAACTCCAGCACATCACTTAAAGCACTTTAACATGGTCAGCACTAACTCCAGCACAACACTTACTGCACTTGAACACAGCCAGCACTAATTCCAGCACATACCTTACTGCACTTTAACATGGTCAGCACTAACTCCAGCACATCACTTACTGCACTTTAACACAGACAGCACTCACTCCAGCACCTCCCTTAGTGCACCAAAACATGGTCAGCACTAACTCCAGCACATCTCTTACAGCACTTTAACACAGCCAGCACTAAATCCAGCACATCCATTACTGCACTTTAACCCAGCCAGCACTAACTCCAGCACATCCCTTACTGCACTTTAACACAGCCAGCACTAACTCCAGCACATCCCTTACTGCACTTTTAAATGGCCAACCCTAACTCCAGCACATCCCTTACTGCACTTTAACATGACCAGCAATAACTCCAGCACATCACTTACTGCACTTTAACACAGCCAGCACTACCTCCAGCACAACCGCTACAGCACTTTAACACAGCCAGCACTACCTCCAGCACATCCCTTACTGCACATTAACACAGCCAGCACTAACTCCAGCACATCCCCTACAGCACTTTAACACAGCCAGCACTAACTCCAGCACATCACTTAGTGCACCTTCACACAGCCAGAACTTCCACCAGCGCATCCCTTACTGCACTTTATCACAGCCAGCACTAACTCCAGCACATCCCAGACTGCACTTTAACATGGCCAGCACTAACTCCAGCACATCCCTTACTGTACTTTAACACAGCCAGCACTAACACCAGCACATCCCTTACTGCACTTTAACACAGCCAGCACTAACACCAGCACATCACTTACTGCACTTTAACACAGCCAGTACTAACTCCAGCACATCCCTTACTGCACTTTAACAGAGCCAGCACTAACTCTAGCACATCCCTTACTGCAATTTAACACAGCCAGAACTAACTCCGGCACATCAATTCCTGCACTTTAACACAGTCAGCACTAACTCCAGCACATCTCTTACTGCACCTTAACACAGCCAGCACTAACTCCAGCACATCTCTTACTGCACTTTAACACAGCCAACACGAACTAAAGCACCTCCCTCACTGTACATTAACACAGCCAGCACTAACAACAGCACATCCCTTACTGCACTTTAACACAGCCAGCACTAACTCTAGCACATCCCTTACTGCAATTTAACACGGCCAGCACTAACTCCAGCACATCACTTACTGCACTTTAACATCGCCAGCACTAACTCCAGCAAATCCCTTACTGAACTTTAACACAGCCAGCACTAACTCTAGCACATCCCTTACTGCACTTTAACACAGCCAGCACTAACTCCAGCACATCCCCTACTGCACTTTAACACAGCCAGAACTAACTCCGGCATATCAATTCCTGCACTTTAACACAGTCAGCACTAACTCCAGCACATCTCTTACTGCACCTTAACACAGCCAGCACTAACTCCAGCACATCTCTTACTGCACCTTAACACAGCCAGCACTAACTCCAGCACATCTCTTACTGCACCTTAACACAGCCAGCACTAAATCCAGCACATCCCTTACTGCACTTTAACACAGCCAGCACTAACTCAAGCACATCCCTTACTGCACTTTAACACAGCCAGCACTAACTCCAGAACATCCCCTGCTGCACTTTAACATGTTCAGCACTAACTCCAGCACATCCGCTACTGCACTTTAACACAGCCAGCTCTAACTCCAGCACATCCCTTACTGCACTTTAACACAGTCAGCAATAACTCCAACACATCCCTTGCTGCACTTTAACACAACCAGCAATAACTCCAGCACATCCCTTACTGCACGTTAACACAGCCAGCACTAACTCCAGCACATCCCTTACTGCACTTTAACAAAGCCAGCACTAACTCCAGCACATCCCTTACTGCACTTTAACATGGTCAGCACTAACTCCAGCACATCCCTTACTGCACGTTAACACAGCAAGAACTAACTCCAGCACATCACTTACTGCACTTTAACATGGCCAGCACTAAATCCAGCACATCCCTTGCTGCAATTTAACACGGCCAGCACAAACTCCAACACATCACTTATTGCACTTTAACACAGCCAGCACTAACTCCAGCACATGTCTTGCAGCACGTTAAAAACAGCCAGCACTAACTCCACCACATCTCTTATTGCACTTTAAATCAGCCAGCACAAACAACAACACATCCTTACTACACTTTAACACAGCCAGCACTAATTCCAGCACATCCCTTACTGCACTTTAACACAGCCAGCACTAACTCCAGCACATCCCTTATTGCACTTTAAATCATCCAGCACTAACTCCAGCAGATCCCTTACCACATTTTACACAGCCAGCACTAACTCCAGCACATCCCTTACTGCATTTTAACACAACCAGCACTAACGCCAGCACATCGCTTACTGCTCTTTAACAAAGCCAGCACTAGCTCCAGCACATCCCTTACTGCACTTTCCGCAACCAGCACTAACTCCAGCACATCCCTTACTGCACTTTAACACTACCAGCTCTAACTCCAGCACATCCCTTCCTGCACTTTAACGCAGCCAGCACTAACTCCAGCACATCAATTCCTGCACTTTAACACAGTCAGCACTAACTCCAGCACATCTCTTACTGCACCTTAACACAGCCAGCACTAAATCCAGCACATCTCTTACTGCACTTTAACACAGCCAGCACTAACTCCAGCACATCAATTCCTGCACTTTAACACAGCCAGCACTAACTCCAGCACATCAATTCCTGCACTTTAACACAGTCAGCACTAACTCCAGCACATCTCTTACTGCACTTTAACACAGCCAGCACGAAATACAGCACATCCCTTACTGCACTTTAACATGGTTAGCAAAAACTCCAGCACATGCCCTAAAGCACTTTAACACAGCCAGCTCTAACTCCAGCACATCCCCTTACTGCACTTTAACACTGCCAGCACTAACTCCAGCACATCCCTTACTGCAATTTAACACAGCCAGCACTAATTCCAGCACATCCCTTACTGCACTTTAACACAGTCAGCAATAACTCCAACACATCCCTTACTGCACTTTAACACAGCCAGCACTAACTCCAGCACATCCCTTACTGCACTTTAAAACAGCCAGCACTAACTCCAGCACATCCCTTACTTCACTTTAACATGGTCAGCACTAACTCCAGCACATTCCTTACTGCACGTTAACACAGCAAGAACTAACTCCAGCACATCACTTACTGCACTTTAACATGGCCAGCACTAAATCCAGCACATCCCTTACTGCTATTTAACACAGCCAGCACAAATTCCAGCACATCCCTTGCTGCACGTTAAAAACAGCCAGCACTAAGTCCACCACATCTCTTATTGCACTTTAAATCAGCCAGCACAAAGAACAACACATCCTTACTACACGTTAACACAGCCAGCACTAACTCCAGCACATCCCTTATTGCACTTTAAATCATCCAGCACTAACTCCAGCAGATCCCTTACTGCACTTTAACAAAGCCAGCACTATCTCCAGCACATCCCTTACTGCACTTTAACACAGCCAGCACTAACTCCAGCACATCCCTTACTGCACTTTAACAGGCCCAGCACTAACTGCAACACATCCCTTACTGCACTTAAACACAGCCAGCACTAACTCCAGCACATCCCTTACTGCACTTTAACACAGCCAGCACTAACTCCAGCACATCCCTTACTGCACTTTAACACTACCAGCTCTAAATCCAGCAAATCCCTCACTGGACTTTAACATGGCCGGCACTAACTCGAACACATCCATTACTGCACTTATACACAGCCAGCACTAACTCCAGCACATCACTTACTGCACTTTAACATGGCCAGCACTAACTCCAGCACATCCCTTACTGCACTTTACCACAGCCAGCACTAACTCCAGCACATCACTTACTGCACTTTAACACTACCAGCTTTAACTCCAGCACATCCCTTACTGCACTTTAACATGGCCAGCACTAACTCAAACACATCCCTTACTGCACTTAAACACAGCCAGCACTAACTCCAGCACATCCCTCACTGCACTTTAACACAGCCAGCATTAACTCCAGCACATCACTTAAAGCACTTTAACATGGTCAGCACTAACTCCAGCACAACCCTTACTGCACTTGAACACAGCCAGCACTAATTCCAGCACATACCTTACTGCACTTTAACATGGTCAGCACTAAATCCAGCACATCACTTAATGCACTTTAACACAGCCTGCACTAACTCTAACCCATCCCTTACTGCACTTTAACACAGCCAGCACAAACTCCAGCACATCCCCTACTGCACTTTAACACAGCCAGCACTAACTCCAGCACATCCCTTACTGCACTTTAACATGTCCAGCACAAACTCCAGCACATCCGTTACTGCACTTTAACAAGGCCAGCACTAACTAGCACATCCCTTACTGAACTTTAACGTCAAGCACTAACTCCAGCACATCCCTTACTGTGATTTAACATGGCCAGCACTAACTCCAGCACATACCTTAATGCAATTTAACAAGGCCAGCACTATACAAGCACATCCCTTACTGCACTTTAAAATGGCCAGCACTAACTCCAGCACATCCCTTACTGCACTTTAACACAGCCAGCACTAACTCCAGCACATCCCTTACTGCACTTTAACACAGCCAGCACTAACTCCAGCACATCCCCTACTGCACTTTAACATGACCAGCAATAACTCCAGCACATCCCTTACTGCACTTTAACAGAGCCAGCACTACCTCCAGCACATCCCTTACTGCACATTAACAAAGCCAGCACTAACTCCAGCACATGCCTTACTGCACTTTAACACAGGCAGCACTAACTCCAGCATATCACTTACTGCACTTTAACATAGCCAGCACTAACTCCAGAACATCCCCTACTGCACTTTAACACAGGCAGCACTAACTCCAGCATATCACTTACTGCACTTTAACATGGCCAGCAATAACTCCAGCACATCACTTACTGAACTTTAACATCGCCAGCACTAACTCCAGCAAATCCCTTACTGCACATTAACACAGCCAGCACTAACTCTAGCAAATCCCTTACTGCAATTTAACATGGCCAGCACTAACGCAAGCACATCCCCTACTGCACTTTAACACAGCCAGAACTAACTCCGGCATATCAATTCCTGCACTTTAACACAGTCAGCACTAACTCCAGCACATCTCTTACTGCACCTTAACACAGCCAGCACTAACTCCAGCACATCTCTTACTGCACTTTAACACAGCCAGCACTAACTCCAGCACATCCCCTACTGCACTTTAACACAGCCAGAACTAACTCCGGCATATCAATTCCTGCACTTTAACACAGTCAGCACTAACTCCAGCACATCTCTTACTGCACCTTAACACAGCCAGCACTAACTACAGCACATCCCTTACTGCACTTTAACACAGCCAGCACTAACTCCAGCACATCCCTTACTGCACTTTAACATGGCCAGCACTCACTCCAGTTCATCCCTTACTGCACTTTAACACAGCCAACACTAACTAAAGCACATCCCTCACTGCACTTTAACACAGCCAGCACTACCAACAGCACATCCCTTACTGCACTTTAACACAGCCAGCACTAACTCAAGCACATCCCTTACTGAACTTTAACATGTTCAGCAATAACTCCAGCACATCCCTTACTGCACTTTAACACAGTCAGCACTAATTCCAGCACATCCCTTACTGCACTTTAACACAGTCAGCACTAATTCCAACACATCCCTTGCTGCACTTTAACACAGCCAGCAATAATTCCAGCACATCCCTTACTGCACGTTAGCACAGCCAGCACTAACTCCAGCACTTCCCATACTGCACTTTAACACAGCCAGCACTAACTCCAGCGCATCCCTTACTGCACTTTAACACAGCCAGCACTAACTCCAGCACATCCCTTGCTGCACGTTAAAAACAGCCAGCACTAACTCCACCACATCTCTTATTGCACTTTAAATCAGATAGCACAAACAACACATCCTTACTACACTTTAACACAGCCAGCACTAACTCCAGCACATCCCTTATTGCACTTTAAAACATCCAGCACTAACTCCAGCAGATCCCTTACTGCATTTTAACACAACCAGCACTAACTCCAGCACATCCCTTAATGCACTTTAACAAAGCCAGCACTAGCTCCAGCACATCCCTTACTGCACTTTCCGCGACCAGCACGAACTCCAGCACATCCCTTACTGCATTTAACACTACCAGCTCTAACTCCAGCACATCCCTTCCTGCACTTTAACATGGCCAGCACTAACTCCAACACATCCCTTACTGCAGTTTAACATGTCCAGCAGTAACTCTAGCACATCCGTTATTGCACTTTAACAAGGCCAGCACTAACTAGCACATCCCTTACTGAACTTTAACGTCAAGAACTAACTCCAGCACATCCCTTACAGTGATTTAACATGGCCAGCACTAACTCCAGCACATACCTTAATGCAATTTAACAAGGCCAGCACTATACTAGCACATCCCTTACTGCCCTTTAAAATGGCAAGCACTAACTCCAGCACATCCCTTACTGCACTTTAACACAGCCAGCACTAACTCCAGCACATCCCCTACTGCACTTTAACATGACCAGCACTAACTCCAGCACATTCCCTACTGCACTTTAACACAGCCAGCACTAACTCCAGCACATCCCTTCCTGCACCTTAACACAGCCGGCACTAACTCCAGCACATCTCTTAGTGCACCTTTACACAGCCAGAACTTCCACAAACGCATCCCTTACTGCACTTTATCACAGCCAGCACTAACTCCAGCACATCCCTCACTGCACTTTAACATGGCCAGCACTAACTCCAGCACATCCCTTACTCCACTTTAACACAGCCAGCACTAACTGCAGCACATCCCTTATTGCACTTTAAATCAGGCAGCACAAACTCCAACGCATCTCTTACTGCACTTTAACACAGACAGCACTAACTCCAGCACCTCCCTTACTGCACCAAAACATGGTCAGCAATAACTCCAGCACATCCCTTACTGCACTTTAACATGGCCAGCACTAACTCCAGCACATCCCTTACTGTACTTAAACACAGCCAGCACTAACACCAGCACATCCCTTACTGCACTTTACCACAGCCAGCAGTAACTGCAGCACATCCCTTATTGCACTTTAAATCAGCCAGCACTAACTCCAGCACATCACTTACTGCACTTTAACACAGACAGCACTCACTCCAGCACCTCCCTTACTGCACCAAAACATGGTCAGCACTAACTCCAGCACATCTCTTACAGCACTTTAACACAGCCAGCACTAAATCCAGCACATCCATTACTGCACTTTAACCCAGCCAGCACTAACTACAGCACATCCCTTACTGCACTTTAACACAGCCAGCACTAACTCCAGCACATCCCTTACTGCACTTTTAAATGGCCAACCCTAACTCCAGCACCTCCCTTACTGCACTTTAACATGACCAGCAATAACTCCAGCACATCACTTACTGCACTTTAACACAGCCAGCACTACCTCCAGCACATCCCTTACTGCACATTAACACAGCCAGCACTAACTCCAGCACATCCGCTACAGCTCTTTAACAAAGCCAGCACTACCTCCCGCACATCCCTTACTGCACATTAACACAGCCAGCACTAACTCCAGCACAGCCCCTACAGCACTTTAACACAGCCAGCACTAACTCCAGCACAGCCCCTACAGCACTTTAACACAGCCAGCACTAACTCCAGCACAGCCCCTACAGCACTTCAACACAGCCAGCACTAACTCCAGCACATCACTTAGTGCACCTTCACACAGCCAGAACTTCCACCAGCGCATCCCTTACTGCACTTTATCACAGCCAGCACTAACTCCAGCACATCCCAGACTGCACTTTAACATGGCCAGCACTAACTCCAGCACATCCCTTACTGTACTTTAACACAGCCAGCACTAACACCAGCACATCCCTTACTGCACTTTAACAGAGCCAGCACTATCTCCAACACATCCCCTACTGCACTTTAACATAGCCAACACTAACTCCAGAACATCCCCTACTGCACTTTAACACAGCCAGCACTAACTCCAGAACATCCCCTACTGCAATTTAACACAGCCAGCACTAACTCCAGCACATCTCTTACTGCACTTTAACATGGTCAGCACTTACTTCAGCAAATCCCTTACTGCACTTTAACACAGCCAGCACTAACTCTAGCACATCCCTTACTGCAATTTAACATGGCCAGCACTAACTCAAGCACATCACTTACTGCACTTTAACACAGCCAGCACTAACTCCAGCTCATCCCCTACTGCACCTTAACACAGCCAGCACTAACTCCAGCGCATCTCTTACTGCACTTTAACACAGCCAACACTAACTAAAGCACATCCCTCACTGCACTTTAACACAGCCAGCACTAACAACAGCACATCCCTTACTGCACTTTAACACAGCCAGCACCAACTCAAGCACATCCCTTACTGCACTTTAACATGTTCAGCACAATCTCCAGCACATCCCTTACTGCAATTTAACACAGCCAGCACTAATTCCAGCACATCCCTTACTGCACTTTAACACAGTCAGCAATAACTCCAACACATCCCTTGCTGCACTTTAACACAACCAGCACTAACTCAAGCACATCCCTTACTGCACTTTAACATGTTCAGCACTAACTCCAGCACATTCCTTACTGCACTTTAACACAGCCAGCACTATCTCCAACAAATCCCCTGCTGCACTTTAACATAGCCAGCACTAACTCCAGAACATCCCTTACTGCACTTTAACACAGCCAGCACTAACTCCAGCACATCCCTTACTGCACTTTAACACAGCCAGCACTAACTCCATCACATCACTTACTGCACTTTAACACAGCCAGCACTAACTCCAGCACATCACTTACTGCACTTTAACATGGCCAGCAATAACTCCAGCACATCAATTACTGCACTTTAACAACGCCAGCACTAACTCCAGCAAATCCCTTACTGCACTTTAACACAGCCAGTACTAACTCTAGCACATCCCTTACTGCAATTTAACATGGCCAGCACTAACTCAAGCACATCACTTACTGCACTTTAACACAGCCAGCACTAACTCCAGCACGTCCCCTACTGCACCTTAACACAGCCAGCACTAACTCCAGCACATCTCTTACTGCACTTTAACACAGCCAACACTAACTAAAGCACATCCCTCACTGCACTTTAACAAAGCCAGCACTAACAACAGCACATCCCTTACTGCACTTTAACACAGCCAGCACTAACTCCAGCACATCTCTTACTGCACTTTAACATGGTCAGCACAATCTCCAGCACATCCCTTACTGCAATTTAACACAGCCAGCACTAATTCCAGCACATCCCTTACTGCACTTTAACACAGTCAGCAATAACTCCAACACATCCCTTGCTGCACTTTAACACAACCAGCACTAACTCAAGCACATCCCTTACTGCACTTTAACATGTTCAGCACTTACTCCAGCACATTCCTTACTGCACTTTAACACAGCCAGCACTAACTCCATCACATCACTTACTGCACTTTAACACAGCCAGCACTAACTCCAGCACATCACTTACTGCACTTTAACATGGCCAGCAATAACTCCAGCACATCAATTACTGCACTTTAACAACGCCAGCACTAACTCCAGCAAATCCCTTACTGCACTTTAACACAGCCAGTACTAACTCTAGCACATCCCTTACTGCAATTTAACATGGCCAGCACTAACTCAAGCACATCACTTACTGCACTTTAACACAGCCAGCACTAACTCCAGCACGTCCCCTACTGCACCTTAACACAGCCAGCACTAACTCCAGCACATCTCTTACTGCACTTTAACACAGCCAACACTAACTAAAGCACATCCCTCACTGCACTTTAACACAGCCAGCACTAACAACAGCACATCCCTTACTGCACTTTAACACAGCCAGCACTAACTCAAGCACATCCCTTACTGCACTTTAACATGTTCAGCACTAACTCCAGCACATCCCTTACTGCACCTTCACACAGCCAGAACTTCCACCAGCGCATCCCGTGCTGCACTTTAACATAGCCAGCACTAACTCCAGCACATCCCTTACTGTACTTTAACACAGCCAACACTAACTAAAGCACATCCCTTACTGCACTTTAACACAGCCAGCACTAACAACAGCACATCACTTACTGCACTTTAACACAGCCAGCACTAACTCAAGCACATCCCTTACTGCTCTTTAACATGGTCAGCACTAATTCCAGCACATCCCTTACTGCACTTTAACACAGTCAGCAATAACTCCAACACATCCCTTGCTGCACTTTAACACAACCAGCAATAACTCCATCACATCCCTTACTGCATGTTAACACAGCCAGCACTAACTCCAGCAAATCCCTTACTGCACTTTAACACAGCCAGCACTAACTCTAGCACATCCCTTACTGCAATTTAACATGGCCAGCACTAACTCAAGCACATCACTTACTGCACTTTAACACAGCCAGCACAATCTCCAGCACATACCCTAATGCACTTGAACACAGCCAGCTCTAACTCCATCACATCCCTTTCTGCACTTTAACACAGCCAGCACTAACTCCAGCACTTCCCTTACTGCACTTTAACACAGCCAGCACTAACTCCAGCACATCCCTTACTGTACTTTAACACAGCCAGCACTAACCCCAGCACATCCCTTACTGCACTTTAACACAGCCAGCACTAACTCCATCACATCACTTACTGCACTTTAACACAGCCAGCACTAACTCCAGAACATCCCCTACTGCACTTTAACACAGCCAGCACTAACTCCAGCACATCACTTACTGCACTTTAACATGACCAGCAATAACTCCAGCACATCAATTACTGCACTTTAACATCGCCAGCACTAACTCCAGCAAATCCCTTACTGCACTTTAACACAGCCAGCACTAACTCTAGCACATCCCTTACTGCAATTTAACATGGCCAGCACTAACAACAGCACATCCCTTACTGCACTTTAACACAGCCAGCTCTAACTCCAGCACATCACTTACTGCACTTTAACACAGCCAGCACTAACTCCAGCACATCCCTTACTGCACTTTAACATGTTCAGCACTAACTCCAGCACATCCCTTACTGCACCTTCACACAGCCAGAACTTCCACCAGCGCATCCCGTGCTGCACTTTTACATAGCCAGCACTAACTCCAGAACATCCCAGACTGCACTTTAACATGGCCAGCACTAACTCCAGCACATCCCTTACTGTACTTTAACACAGCCAGCACTAACTCCAGCACATCTCTTACTGCACTTTAACACAGCCAACACTAACTAAAGCACATCCCTCACTGCACTTTAACACAGCCAGCACTAACAACAGCACATCCCTTACTGCACTTTAAATCAGCCAGCACAAACTCCAACGCATCTCTTACTGCACTTTAACACAGACAGCACTAACTCCAGCACCTCCCTTACTGCACCAAAACATGGTCAGCAATAACTCCAGCACATCCCTTACTGCACTTTAACATGGCCAGCACTAACTCCAGCACATTCCTTACTGTACTTTAACACAGCCAGCACTAACACCAGCACATCCCTTACTGCACTTTACCACAGCCAGCAGTAACTGCAGCACATCCCTTATTGCACTTCAAATCAGCCAGCACTAACTCCAGCACATCACTTACTGCACTTTAAGACAGACAGCACTCACTCCAGCACCTCCCTTACTGCACCAAAACATGGTCAGCACTAACTCCAGCACATCTCTTACAGCACTTTTAAATGGCCAACCCTAACTCCAGCACCTCCCTTACTGCACTTTAACATGACCAGCAATAACTCCAGCACATCACTTACAGCACTTTAACACAGCCAGCACTACCTCCAGCACATCCCTTACTGCACATTAACACAGCCAGCACTAACTCCAGCACATCCGCTACAGCTCTTTAACAAAGCCAGCACTACCTCCAGCACATCCCTTACTGCACATTAACACAGCCAGAACTTCCACCAGCGCATCCCTTACTGCACTTTATCACAGCCAGCACTAACTCCAGCACATCCCAGACTGCACTTTAACATGGCCAGCACTAACTCCAGCACATCCCTTACTGTACTTTAACACAGCCAGCACTAACACCAGCACATCCCTTACTGCACTTTAACAGAGCCAGCACTATCTCCAACACATCCCCTACTGCACTTTAACATAGCCAACACTAACTCCAGAACATCCCCTACTGTACTTTAACACAGCCAGCACTAACACCAGCACATCCCTTACTGCACTTTAACAGAGCCAGCACTATCTCCAACACATCCCCTACTGCACTTTAACATAGCCAACACTAACTCCAGAACATCCCCTACTGCACTTTAACACAGCCAGCAATAACTCCAGCACATCACTTACTGCACTTTAACATCGAAAGCACTAACTCCAGCACATCCCCTACTGCACTTTAACACAGCCAGCACTAACCCTAGCACATCCCTTACTGCAATTTAACATGGCCAGCACTAATTCAAGCACATCACTTACTGCACTTTAACACAGCCAGCACTAACTCCAGCACATCCCCTACTGCACCTTAACACAGCCAGCACTAACTCCAGCGCATCTCTTACTGCACTTTAACACAGCCAACACTAACTAAAGCACATCCCTCACTGCACTTTAACACAGCCAGCACTAACAACAGCACATCCCTTACTGCACTTTAACACAGGCAGCACTAACTCCAGCACATTCCTTACTGCACTTTAACACAGCCAGCACTAACTCCAGAACATCCCTTACTGCACTTTAACACAGCCAGCACTAACTCCAGCACATCCCTTACTGCACTTTAATACAGCCAGCACTAACTCAAGCACATCCCTTACTGCACTTTAACATGTTCAGCACTAACTCCAGCACATCCCTTACTTCACTTTAACACAGCCAGCACTATCTCCAGCACATCCCTTACTGCACTTTAACATGGTCAGCACAATCTCCAGCACATCCCTTACTGCAATTTAACACAGCCAGCACTAATTCCAGCACATCCCTTACTGCACTTTAACACAGTCAGCAATAACTCCAACACATCCCTTGCTGCACTTTAACACAACCAGCAATAACTCCAGCACATCCCTTACGGCACGTTAACACAGCCAGCACTAACTCCAGCACATCCCTTACTGCACTTTAACAGAGCCAGCACTATCTCCAACACATCCCTTGCTGCACTTTAACATAGCCAGCACTAACTCCAGAACATCCCCTACTGCACTTTAACACAGCCAGCACTAACTCCAGCACATCACTTACTGCACTTTAACATGGCCAGCAATAACTCCAGCACATCAATTACTGCACTTTAACATCGCCAGCACTAACTCCAGCAAATCCCTTACTGCACTTTAACACAGCCAGCACAAACTCTAGCACATCCCTTACTGCAATTTAACATGGCCAGCACTAACTCAAGCACATCACTTACTGCACTTTAACACAGCCAGCACTAACTCCAGCACGTGCCCTACTGCACCTTAACACAGCCAGCACTAACTCCAGCACATCTCTTACTGCACTTTAACACAGCCAACACTAACTAAAGCACATCCCTCACTGCACATTAACACAGCCAGCACTAACAACAGCACATCCCTTACTGCACTTTAACACTGCCAGCACTAACTCCAACACATCCCCTGCTGCACTTTAACATAGCCAGCACTAACTCCAGAACATCCCTTACTGCACTTTAACACAGCCAGCACTAACTCCAGTTCATCCCTTACTGCACTTTAACACAGCCAGCACTAACTCCAACACATCCCCTGCTGCACTTTAACATAGCCAGCACTAACTCCAGAACATCCCCTACTGCACTTTAACACAGCCAGCACTAACTCCAGCACATCCCCTACTGCACTTTAACACAGCCAGGACTAACTCCAGCACAACCCTTACTGCAATTTAACACAGCCAGCACTAATTCCAGCACATCCCTTACTGCACTTTAACACAGTCAGCAATAACTCCAACACATCCCTTGCTGCACTTTAACACATCCAGCAATAACTCCAGCACATCCCTTACTGCACTTTAACACAGCCAGCACTAACACTAGCACTTCCCTTACTGCACTTAAACACAGCCAGCACTAACTCCAGCACATCCCTTACTGCACTTTAACACAGCCAGCACTAACTCCAGCACATCCCTTACTGCACTTTAACATTGTCAGCACTAACTAAAACACATCCCTTACTGCACTTAAACACAGCCAGCACTAACTCCAGCACATCACTTACTGCACTTTACCACAGCCAGCACTAACTCCAGCACATCCCTTACTGCACTTTAACACAGCCAGCACTAACTCCAGCACATCCCTTACTGCACTTTAACACAGCCAGCTCTAACTCCAGCACATCCCTTACTGCACTTTAACATGGCCAGCACTAACTCAAACACATCCCTTACTGCACTTAAACACAGCCAGCACTAACTCCAGCACATCCCTCACTGACTTTAAGACAGCCAGCAGTAATTCCAGCAGATCCATTATTGCACTTAAACACAGCCAGCACTAACTCCAGCACATCCCTTAGTGCACTTTAACACAGCCAGCATTAACTCCAGCACATCCCTTACTGCACTTTAACACAGACAGCACTAACTCCAGCACATCCCTTACTGCACTTTAACACAGCCAGCACTAACTCCAGCACATCCCTTACTGCACTTTAACACAGCCAGCACTAACTCCAGCACATCCCTTACTGCACTTTAACACAGCCAGCACTAACTCCAGCACATCCCTTACTGCACTTTAACACAGCCAGCACTAACTCCAGCACATCCCTTACTGCACGTTAACACAGCCAGCACTAACTCCAGCACATTCTTTACTGCACTTGAACACGGCCAGCTCTAACTCCAGCACTTCCCTTACTGCACTTGAACATGGCCAGCTCTAACACCAGCACATCCCTTACTGCACTTTAACATGGCCAACTCTAACTCCAGCACATCACTTACTGCACATTAACACAGCCAGCACTAACTGCAGCACATCCCTTACTGCACTTTAACACAGCCAGCACTAACTCCAGCACATCCCTTACTGCACTTTAACACAGCCAGCACTAACTCCATCACATCCCATACTGCACTTTAACACAGCCAGCAATAACTCCAAAACATCCCTTACTGCACTTTAACAATGCCAGCACTAACTCCATCACATCGCATAGTGCACTTTAACACAGCCAGCACTAACTCTAGCACAAACTATACTGCACTTTTACACAGCCAGCAGTAACTCCAGCACATCCCTTACTGCACATTAACATTGTCAGCACTAACTCCAGTACATCCCCTACTGCACTTTAACATGACCAGCACTAACTCCAGCACATTCCCTACTGCACTTTAACACAGCCAGCACTAACTCCAGCACATCCCTTCCTGCACCCGAACACAGCCGGCACTAACACCAGCACATCTCTTAGTGCACCTTTACACAGCCAGAACTTCCACCAGCGCATCCCTTACTGCACTTTATCACAGCCAGCACTAACTCCAGCACATCCCTCACTGCACTTTAACATGGCCAGCACTAACTCCAGCACATCCCTTACTCCACTTTAACACAGCCAGCACTAACTGCAGCACATCCCTTATTGCACTTTAAATCAGCCAGCACAAACTCCAACGCATCTCTTACTGCACTTTAACACAGACAGCAATAACTCCAGCACCTCCCTTACTGCACCAAAACATGGTCAGCAATAACTCCAGCACATCCCTTACTGCACTTTAACATGGCCAGCACTAACTCCAGCACATCCCTTACTGTACTTAAACACAGCCAGCACTAACACCAGCACATCCCTTACTGCACTTTACCACAGCCAGCAGTAACTGCAGCACATCCCTTATTGCACTTTAAATCAGCCAGCACTAACTCCAGCACATCACTTACTGCACTTTAACACAGACAGCACTCACTCCAGCACCTCCCTTACTGCACCAAAACATGGTCAGCACTAACTCCAGCACATCTCTTACAGCACTTTAACACAGCCAGCACTAAATCCAGCACATCCATTACTGCACTTTAACCCAGCCAGCACTAACTACAGCACATCCCTTACTGCACTTTAACACAGCCAGCACTAACTCCAGCACATCCCTTACTGCACTTTAACATGACCAGCAATAACTCCAGCACATCACTTACTGCACTTTAACGCAGCCAGCACTACCTCCAGCGCATCCCTTTCTGCACATTAACACAGCCAGCACTAACTCCAGCACATCCCCTACAGCACTTTAACACAGCCAGCACTAACTCCAGCACATCACTTAGTGCACCTTCACACAGCCAGAACTTCCACCAGCGCATCCCTTACTGCACTTTATCACAGCCAGCACTAACTCCAGCACATCCCAGACTGCACTTTAACATGGCCAGCACTAACTCCAGCACATCCCTTACTGTACTTTAACACAGCCAGCACTAACACCAGCACATCCCTTACTGCACTTTAACATGACCAGCACTAACTCCAGCACATTCCCTACTGCACTTTAACACAGCCAGCACTAACTCCAGAACATCCCTTACTGCACTTTAACACAGCCAGCACTAAATCCAGCACATCACTTACTGCACTTTAACATGGCCAGCAATAACTCCAGCACATCACTTACTGCACTTTAACATCGCCAGCACTAAATCCAGCAAATCCCTTACTGCACTTTAACACAGCCAGCACTAACTCTAGCACATTCCTTACTGCAATTTAACATGGCCAGCACTAACTCAAGCACATCACTTACTGCACTTTAACACAGCCAGCACTAACTCCAGCACATCTCTTACTGCACTTTAACACAGCCAACACTAACTAAAGCACATCCCTCACTGCACTTTAACACAGCCAGCACTAACTCAAGCACATCCCTTACTGCACTTTAACATGTTCAGCACTAACTCCAGCACATTCCTTACTGCACTTTAACACAGCCAGCACTATCTCCAACACATCCCCTGCTGCACTTTAACAGAGCCAGCACTAACTCCAGCACATCCCTTACTGCACTTTAACACAGCCAGCACTAACTCCAGCACATCCCTTACTGCAATTTAACACAGCCAGCACTAATTCCAGCACATCCCTTACTGCACTTTAACACAGCCAGCACTAACTCCAGCACATCACTTACTGCACTTTAACATGGCCATCAATAACTCCAGCACATCAATTACTGCACTTTAACATCGCCAGCACTAACTCCAGCAAATCCCTTACTGCACTTTAACACAGCCAGTACTAACTCTAGCACATCCCTTACTGCAATTTAACACAGCCAGCACTAACTCAAGCACATCACTTACTGCACTTTAACACAGCCAGCACAAACTCCAGCACGTCCCCTACTGCACCTTAACACAGCCAGCACTAACTCCAGCACATCTCTTACTGCACTTTAACACAGCCAACACTAACTAAAGCACATCCCTCACTGCACATTAACACAGCCAGCACTAACAACAGCACATCCCTTACTGCACTTTAACACAGCCAGCACTAACTCCAGCACATCCCTTACTGCACTTTAACATGGCCAGCACTCACTCCAGTTCATCCCTTACTGCACTTTAACACAGCCAACACTAACTAAAGCACATCCCTCACTGCACTTTAACACAGCCAGCACTAACAACAGCACATCCCTTACTGCACTTTAACACAACCAGCACTAACTCAAGCACATCCCTTACTGCACTTTAACATGTTCAGCACTAACTCCAGCACATCCCTTCCTGCACCTTCACACAGCCAGAACTTCCACCAGCGCATCCCGTGCTGCACTTTAACATAGCCAGCACTAACTCCAGAACATCCCAGACTGCACTTTAACATGGCCAGCACTAACTCCAGCACATCCCTTACTGTACTTTAACACAGCCAGCACTAACTCCAGCACATCTCTTACTGCACTTTAACACAGCCAACACTAACTCAAGCACATCCCATACTGCTCTTTAACATGGTCAGCACTAATTCCAGCACATCCCTTACTGCACTTTAACACAGTCAGCAATAACTCCAACACATCCCTTGCCGCACTTTAACACAACCAGCAATAACTCCATCACATCCCTTACTGCACGTTAACACAGCCAGCACTAACTCCAGCACTTCCCTTACTGCACTTTAACACAGCCAGCACTAACTCCAGCACATCCCTTACTGTACTTTAACACAGCCAGCACTAACTCCAGAACATCCCCTACTGCACTTTAACACAGCCAGCACTAACTCCAGCACATCACTTACTGCACTTTAACATGGCCAGCAATAACTCCAGCACATCAATTACTGCACTTTAACATGGCCAGCACTAACTCAAGCACATCACTTACTGCACTTTAACACAGCCAGCACTAACTCCAGCACGTCCCCTACTGCACCTTAACACAGCCAGCACTAACTCCAGCACATCTCTTACTGCACTTTAACACAGCCAACACTAACTAAAGCACATCCCTCACTGCACTTTAACACAGCCAGCACTAACTCAAGCACATCCCTTACTGCACTTTAACATGGTCAGCACAATCTCCAGCACATACCCTAATGCACTTGAACACAGCCAGCTCTAACTCCATCACATCCCTTTCTGCACTTTAACACAGCCAGCACTAACTCCAGCACAACCCTTACTGCAATTTAACACAGCCAGCACTAATTCCAGCACATCCCTTACTGCACTTTAACACAGTCAGCAATAACTCCAACACATCCCTTGCTGCACTTTAACACAACCAGCAATAACTCCAGCACATCCCTTACTGCACGTTAACACAGCCAGCACTAACTCCAGCACTTCCCTTACTGCACTTTAACACAGCCAGCACTAACTCCAGCACATCCCTTACTGTACTTTAACACAGCCAGCACTAACACCAGCACATCCCTTACTGCACTTTAACACAGCCAGCACTAACTCCATCACATCCCTTACTGCACTTTAACATAGCCAGCACTAACTCCAGAACATCCCCTACTGCACTTTAACACAGCCAGCACTAACTCCAGCACATCACTTACTGCACTTTAACATGGCCAGCAAGAACTCCAGCACATCAATTACTGCACTTTAACATCGCCAGCACTAACTCCAGCAAATCCCTTACTGCACTTTAACACAGCCAGTACTAACTCTAGCACATCCCTTACTGCAATTTAACATGGCCAGCACTAACTCAAGCACATCACTTACTGGACTTTAACACAGCCAGCACTAACTCCAGCACGTCCCCTACTGCACCTTAACACAGCCAGCACTAACTCCAGCACATCTCTTACTGCACTTTAACACAGCCAACACTAACTAAAGCACATCCCTCACTGCACATTAACACAGCCAGCACTAACAACAGCACATCCCTTACTGCACTTTAACACAGCCAGCACTAACTCCAGCACATCCCTTACTGCACTTTAACATGGCCAGCACTCACTCCAGTTCATCCCTTACTGCACTTTAACACAGCCAACAATAACTAAATCACATCCCTCACTGCACTTTAACACAGCCAGCACTAACAACAGCACATCCCTTACTGCACTTTAACACAGCCAGCACTAACTCAAGCACATCCATTACTGCACTTTAACATGTTCAGTACTAACTCCAGCACATCCCTTACTGCACCTTCACACAGCCAGAACTTCCACCAGCGCATCCCGTGCTGCACTTTAACATAGCCAGCACTAACTCCTGCACATCCCTTACTGTACTTTAACACAGCCAGCACTAACTCCAGCACATCTCTTACTGCACTTTAACACAGCCAACACTAACTAAAGCACATCCCTCACTTCACTTTAGCACAGCCAGCACTAACAACAGCACATCCCTTACTGCACTTTAACATAGCCAGCACTAACTCCAGAACATCCCTTACTGCACTTTAACACACCCAGCACTAACTCAAGCACATCCCTTACTGCTCTTTAACAGAGCCAGCACTATCTCCAACACATCCCCTGCTGCACTTTAACACAGCCAGCACTAATTCCAGCACATCCCTTACTGCACTTTAACACAGTCAGCAATAATTCCAACACATCCCTTGCTGCACTTTAACACAACGAGCAATAACTCCATCACATCCCTTACTGCACGTTAACACAGCCAGCACTAACTCCAGCACATCCCTTACTGTACTTTAACACAGCCAGCACTAACACCAGCACATCCCTTACTGCACTTTAACACAGCCAGCACTAACTCCATCTCATCACTTACTGCACTTTAACACAGCCAGCACTAACTCCAGAACATCCCCTACTGCACTTTAACACAGCCAGCACTAACTCCAGCACATCACTTACTGCACTTTAACATGGCCAGCACTAACTCAAGCACATCACTTACTGCACTTTAACACAGCCAGCACTAACTCCAGCACGTCCCCTACTGCACCTTAACACAGCCAACACTAACTAAAGCACATCCCTCACTGCACTTTAACACAGCCAGCACTAACTCAAGCACATCCCTTACTGCACTTTAACATGTTCAGCACTAACTCCAGCACATCCCTTACTGCACTTTTACAGAGCCAGCACTAACTCCAGCACATCCCCTACTGCACTTTAACACAGCCAGCACTAACTCCAGCACATCCCCTACTGCACTTTAACACAGCCAGCACTATCTCCAGCATTTCACTTACTGCACCTTAACATGGTCAGCTCTAACTCCATCACATCCCCTACTGCACTTTAACACAGCCACGACTAACTCCAGCACAACCCTTACTGCAATTTAACACAGCCAGCAATAACTCCAGCACATCCCTTACTGCACGTTAACACAGCCAGCACTAACACTAGCACTTCCCTTACTGCACTTAAACACAGCCAGCACTAACTCCAGCACATCCCTTACTGCACTTTAACACAGCCAGCACTAACTCCAGCACATCCCTTACTGCACTTTAACATTGTCAGCACTAACTCCAGCACATCCCTTACTGCACGTTAACACAGCAATTACTAACTCCAGCACATCACTTACTGCACTTTAACATGGCCAACACTAAATCCAGCACATCCCTTACTGCAATTTAACACAGCCAGCACAAACTCCAACACATCACTTATTGCACTTTAACACAGCAAGCACTAACTCCAGCACATGACTTGCTGCACGTTAAAAACAGCCAGCACTCACTCCACCACATCTCTTATTGCACTTTCAATCAGCCAGCACAAACAACAACACATCCCTTATTGCACTTTAAATCATCCAGCACTAACTCCAGCAGAACCCTTACCGCATTTTAACACAGCCTGCACTAACTCCAACACATCCCTTACTGCATTTTAACACAACCAGCACTAACTCCAGCACATCTCTTACTGCACTTTAACAGAGCCAGCACTATCTCCAACACATCCCCTACTGCCCTTTAACATAGCCAGCACTAACTCCAGAACATCCCCTACTGCACTTTAACACAGCCAGCACTAACTCCAGCACATCACTTACTGCACTTTAACATCGCCAGCAATAACTCCAGCACATCACTTACTGCACTTTAACATCGCCAGCACTAACTCCAGCAAATCCCTTACTGTACTTTAACACAGCCAGCACTAACACCAGCACATCCCTTACTGCACTTTAACACAGCCAGCACTAACTCTAGCACATCCCTTACTGCACTTTAACACAGCCAGCACTAACTCCAGCACATCCCCCACTGCACTTTAACACAGCCAGAACTAACTCCGGCATATCAATTCCTGCACTTTAACACAGTCAGCACTAACTTCAGCACATCTCTTACTGCACCTTAACACAGCCAGCACTAACTCCAGCACATCTCTTAATGCACCTTAACACAGCCAGCACTAAATCCAGCACATCCCTCACTGCACTTTACCACAGCCAGCACTAACAACAGCACATCCCTTAATGCACTTTAACACAGCCAGCACTAACTACAGCACATCCCCTGCTGCACTTTAACATAGCCAGCACTAACTCCAGAACATCCCCTAATGCACTTGAACACAGCCAGCTCTAACTCCATCACATCCCTTTCTGCACTTTAACACAGCCAGCACTAACTCCAGCACATCCCTTACTGCAATTTAACACAGCCAGCACTAATTCCAGCACATCCCTTACTGCACTTTAACACAGTCAGCAATAACTCCAACACATCCCTTGCTGCACTTTAACACAACCAGCAATAACTCCAGCACATCCCTTATTGCACGTTAACACAGCCAGCACTAACTCCAGCACAACCCTTACTGCACTTTAACATGGTCAGCACTAACTCCAGCACATCCCTTACTGCACGTTAACACAGCAAGAACTAACTCCAGCACATCACTTACTGCACTTTAACATGGCCAGCATTAAATCCAGCACATCCCTCACTGCAATTTAACACAGCCAGCACAAACTCCAACACATCACTTATTGCACTTTAACACAGCCAGCACTAACTCCAGCACATGTCTTGCTGCACGTTAAAAACAGCCAGCACTAACTCCACCACATCTCTTATTGCACTTTAAATCAGCCAGCACAAAGAACACATCCTTACTACACTTTAACACAGCCAGCACTAACTCCAGCACATCCCTTACTGCACTTTAACACAGCCAGCACTAACTCCAGCACATCCCTTATTGCACTTTAAATCATCCAGCACTAACTCCAGCAGATCCCTTACCACATTTTACACAGCCAGCACTAACTCCAGCACATCCCTTACTGCATTTTAACACAACCAGCACTAACTCCAGCACATCCCTTACTGCACTTTAACAAAGCCAGCACTAGCTCCAGCACATCCCTTACTGCACTTTCCGCAACCAGCACTAACTCCAGCACATCTCTTACTGCACTTTAACACTACCAGCTCTAACGCCAGCACACCTCTTCCTGCACTTTATCATGGCCAGCACTAACTGCAACACATCCCTTACTGCACTTAAACACAGCCAGCACTAACTCCAGCACATCACTTACTGCACTTTAACACTACCAGCTCTAGCGCCAGCACATCACTTACTGCACTTTAACATGGCCAGCACTAACTCCAACACATCCCTTACTGCACTGAAACACAGCCAGCACTAACTCCAGCACATCACTTACTGCACTTTAACACAGCCAGCACTAACTCCAGCACATCCCTTACTGCACTTTAACACTACCAGCTTTAACCCCAGCACATCCCTTTCTGCACTTTAACACAGCCAGCACTAATTCCAGCACATCCCTTACTGCACTTTAACACAGTCAGCAATAACTCCAACACATCCCTTGCAGCACTTTAACACAGCCAGCAATAACTCCAGCACATCCCTTACTGCACGTTAACACAGCCAGCACTAACTCCAGCACTTTCCTTACAGCACTTTAACACAGCCAACACTAACTCCAGCACATCCCTTACTGCACTTTAACACAGCCAGCACTAGCTCCAGCACATCCCTTACTGCACTTTAACATTGTCAGCACTAACTAAAGCACATCCCTTACTACACTTTAACATGGTCAGCACTAACTCCAGCACATCCCTTACTGCACGTTAACACAGCAAGAACTAACTCCAGCACATCACTTACTGCACTTTAACATGGCCAGCACTAAATCCAGCACATCCCTGACTGCAATTTAACACAGCCAGCACAAACTCCAACACATCACTTATTGCACTTTAACACAGCCAGCACTAACTCCAGCACATGTCTTGCTGCACGTTAAAAACAGCCAGCACTAACTCCACCACATCTCTTATTGCACTTTAAATTAGCAAGCACAAACAACAACACATCCTTACTACACTTTAACACAGCCAGCACTAACTCCAGCACATCCCTTACTGCACTTTAACACAGCCAGCACTAACTCCAGCACAGCCCTTACTGCACTTTAAATCAACCAGCACTAACTCCAGCAGATCCCTTACCACATTTTAACACAACCAGCACTAACTCCAGCACATCCCTTACTGCACTTTAACAAAGCCAGCACTAGCTCCAGAAAATCCCTTACTGCACTTTCCGCAACCAGCACTAACTCCAGCACATCCCTTACTGCACTTTAACACTACCAGCACTAACTCCAGCACATCCCTTCCTGCACTTTAACATGGCCAGCACTAACTGCAACACATCCCTTACTGCACTTTAACACAGCCAGCACTAACTCCAGCACATCCCTTACTGCACTTTAACACTACCAGCTCTCGCTCCAGCACATCACTTACTGCACTTTAACATGGCCCGCACTAACTCCAACACATCCCTTACTGCACTGAAACACAGCCAGCACTAACTCCAGCACATCACTTACTGCACTTTACCACAGCCAGCACTAACTCGAGCACATCACTTACTGCACTTTAACACAGCCAACACTCACTCCAGCACATCCCTTACTGCACTTTAACACAGCCAGCACGAACTCCAGCACATCCCTTACTGCAATTTAACACAGCCAGCACTAATTCCAGCACATCCCTTACTGCACGTTAACACAGCCAGCACTAACTCCAGCACTTCCCTTACTGCACTTTAACACAGCCAGCACTAACTCCAGCACATCGCTAACTGCACTTTAACATTGTCAGCACTAACTAAAGCTCATCCCTTACTGCACTTTAACATGGTCAGCACTAACTCCAGCACATCCCTTACTGCACTTTAACACAGCCAGCACTAACTGCAGCACATGTCTTTCTGCACGTTAAAAACAGCCAGCACTAACTCCACCACATCTCTTATTGCACTTTAAATCAGCCAGCACAAACAACAACACATCCTTACTACACTTTAACACAGCCAGCACTAACTCCAGCACATCCCTTACTGCACTTTAACACAGCCAGCACTAACTCCAGCACATCCCTTACTGCACTTTAAATCATCCAGCACTAACTCCAGCAGATCCCTTACCACATTTTACACAGCCAGCACTAACTCCAGCACATCCCTTACTGCATTTTAACACAACCAGCACTAACTCCAGCACATCCCTTACTGCACTTTAACAAAGCCAGCACTAGCTCCAGAAAATCCCTTACTGCACTTTCCGCAACCAGCACTAACTCCAGCACATCCCTTACTGCACTTTAACACTACCAGCACTAACTCCAGCACATCCCTTCCTGCACTTTAACATGGCCAGCACTAACTGCAACACATCCCTTACTGCACTTAAACACACCCAGCACTAACTCCAGCACATCACTTACTGCACTTTAACATGGCCAGCACTAACTCCAGCACATCCCTTACTGCACTTTAACACAGCCAGCACTAACTCCAGCACATCCCTTACTGCACTTTAACACTACCAGCTCTAGCTCCAGCACATCACTTACTGCACTTTAACATGGCCAGCACTAACTCCAGCACATCCCTTACTGCACTTTAAAACTGCCAGCACTAACTCCAGCACATCCCTTACTGCACTTTAACACTACCAGCTCTAGCTCCAGCACATCACTTACTGCACTTTAACATGGCCAGCACTAACTCCAACACATCCCTTACTGCACTGAAACACAGCCAGCACTAACTCCAGCACATCACTTACTGCACTTTACCACAGCCAGCACTAACTCCAGCACATCACTTACTGCACTTTAACACAGCCAACACTCACTCCAGCACATCCCTGACTGCACTTTAACACAGCCAGCACGAACTCCAGCACATCCCTTACTGCAATTTAACACAGCCAGCACTAATTCCAGCACATCCCTTACTGCACGTTAACACAGCCAGCACTAACTCCAGCACTTCCCTTACTGCACTTTAACACAGCCAGCACTAACTCCAGCACATCCCTTACTGCACTTTAACACAGCCAGCACTAACTGCAGCACATGTCTTTCTGCACGTTAAAAACAGCCAGCACTAACTCCACCACATCTCTTATTGCACTTTAAATCAGCCAGCACAAACAACAACACATCCTTACTACACTTTAACACAGCCAGCACTAACTCCAGCACATCCCTTACTGCACTTTAAATCATCCAGCACTAACTCCAGCAGATCCCTTACCACATTTTACACAGCCAGCACTAACTCCAGTACATCCCTTACTGCATTTTAACACAACCAGCACTAACTCCAGCACATCCCTTACTGCACATTAACATGGTCAGCACTAACTCCAGCACATCCCTTAATGAACTTTAACACAGCCAGCATGAACTCTAAATCATCCCTTACTGCACTTTGACACAGCCAGCACTAACTCCAGCACATCGATTCCTGCACCTTAACACATCCAGCACTAAATCCAGCACGTCCCTTACTGCACTTTAACACAGCCAGCACTAACTCCAGCACATCCCTTACTGCACTTTAACAAAGCCAGCACTAACTCCAGCACATCCCTTACTCCATTTTAACAAGGCCAGCACTCACTCCAGCACATCCCTTACTGCACTTTAACACAGCCAGCAATAACTCCAACACATCCCTTGCTGCACTTTAACACAGCCAGCAATAACTCCAGCACATCCCTTACTGCACGTTAACACAGCCAGCACTAACTCCAGCACTTTCCTTACTGCACTTTTACACAGCCAACACTAACTCCAGCACATCCCTTACTGCTCTTTAACACAGCCAGCACTAACTCCAGCACATCCCTTACTGCACTTTAACATTGTCAGCACTAACTAAAGCACATCCCTTACTGAACTTTAACATGGTCAGCACTAACTCCAGCACATCCCTTACTGCACATTAACACAGCAAGAACTAACTCCAGCACATCATTTACTGCACTTTAACATGGCCAGCACAAAATCCAGCACATCCCTGACTGCAATTTAACACAGCCAGCACAAACTCCAACACATCACTTATTGCACTTTAACACAGCCAGCACTAACTCCAGCACATGTCTTGCTGCACGTTAAAAACAGCCAGCACTAACTCCACCACATCTCTTATTGCACTTTAAATTAGCCAGCACAAACAACAACACATCCTTACTACACTTTAACACAGCCAGCACCAACTCCAGCACATCCCTTACTGGACTTTAACACAGCCAGCACTAACTCCAGCACATCCCTTACTGCACTTTAAATCATGCAGCACTAACTCCAGCAGATCCCTTACCACATTTTACACAGCCAGCACTAACTCCAGCACATCCCTTACTGCACTTTCCGCAACCAGCACTAACTCCAGCACATCCCTTACTGCACTTTAACACTACCAGCACTAACTCCAGCACATCCCTTCCTGCACTTTAACATGGCCAGCACTAACTGCAACACATCCCTTACTGCACTTAAACACAGCCAGCACTAACTCCAGCACATCACTTACTGCACTTTAACATGGCCAGCACTAACTCCAGCACATCCCTTACTGCACTTTAACACAGCCAGCACTAACTCCAGCACATCCCTTACTGCACTTTAACACTACCAGCTCTAGCTCCAGCACATCACTTACTGCACTTTAACATGGCCAGCACTAACTCCAACAGATCCCTTACTGCACTGAAACACAGCCAGCACTAACTCCAGCACATCACTTACTGCACTTTACCACAGCCAGCACTAACTCCAGCACATCACTTAATGCACTTTAACACAGCCAACACTCACTCCAGCACATCCCTTACTGCACTTTAACACAGCCAGCACGAACTCCAGCACATCCCTTACTGCAATTTAACACAGCCAGCACTAATTCCAGCACATCCCTTACTGCACGTTAACACAGCCAGCACTAACTCCAGCACTTCCCTTACTGCACTTTAACACAGCCAGCACTAACTCCAGCACATCGCTTACTGCACTTTAACATTGTCAGCACTAACTAAAGCTCATCCCTTACTGCACTTTAACATGGTCAGCACTAACTCCAGCACATCCCTTACTGCACTTTAACACAGCCAGCACTAACTGCAGCACATGTCTTTCTGCACGTTAAAAACAGCCAGCACTAACTCCACCACATCTCTTATTGCACTTTAAATCAGCCAGCACAAACAACAACACATCCTTACTACACTTTAACACATCCAGCACTAACTCCAGCACATCCCTTACTGCACTTTAAATCATCCAGCACTAACTCCAGCAGATCCCTTACCACATTTTACACAGCCAGCACTAACTCCAGCACATCCCTTACTGCATTTTAACACAACCAGAACTAACTCCAGCACATCCCTTACTGCACATTAACATGGTCAGCACTAACTCCAGCACATCCCTTAATGAACTTTAACACAGCCAGCATGAACTCTAAATCATCCCTTACTGCACTTTGACACAGCCAGCACTAACTCCAGCACTTCCCTTACTGCACTTTAACACAGCCAGCACTAACTCAAGCACATCGATTCCTGCACCTTAACACATCCAGCACTAAATCCAGCACGTCCCTTACTGCACTTTAACACAGCCAGCACTAACTCCAGCACATCCCTTACTCCATTTTAACAAGGCCAGCACTCACTCCAGCACATCCCTTACTGCACTTTAACACAGCCAGCAATAACTCCAACACATCCCTTGCTGCACTTTAACACAGCCAGCAATAACTCCAGCACATCCCTTACTGCACGTTAACACAGCCAGCACTAACTCCAGCACTTTCCTTACTGCACTTTTACACAGCCAACACTAACTCCAGCACATCCCTTACTGCACTTTAACACAGCCAGCACTAACTCCAGCACATCCCTTACTGCACTTTAACATGGTCAGCACTAACTCCAGCACATCCCTTACTGCACGTTAACACAGCAAGAACTAACTCCAGCACATCACTTACTGCACTTTAACATGGCCAGCACTAAATCCAGCACATCCCTGACTGCAATTTAACACAGCCAGCACAAACTCCAACACATCACTTATTGCACTTTAACACAGCCAGCACTAACTCCAGCTCATGTCTTGCTGCACGTTAAAAACAGCCAGCACTAACTCCACCACATCTCTTATTGCACTTTAAATTAGCCAGCACAAACAACAACACATCCTTACTACACTTTAACACAGCCAGCACTAACTCCAGCACATCCCTTACTGCACTTTAACACAGCCAGCACTAACTCCAGCACATCCCTTATTGCACTTTAAATCATCCAGCACTAACTCCAGCAGATCCCTTACCACATTTTACACAGCCAGCACTAACTCCAGCACATCCCTTACTGCATTTTAACACAACCAGCACTAACTCCAGCACATCCCTTACTGCACTTTAACAAAGCCAGCACTAGCTCCAGAAAATCCCTTACTGCACTTTCCGCAACCAGCACTAACTGCAGCACATCCCTTACTGCACTTTAACACTACCAGCACTAACTCCAGCACATCCCTTCCTGCACTTTAACATGGCCAGCACTAACTGCAACACATCCCTTACTGCACTTAAGCACAGCCAGCACTAACTCCAGCACATCCCTTACTGCACTTTAACACAGCCAGCACTAACTCCAGCACATCCCTTACTGCACTTTAACGCTACCAACTCTAGCTCCAGCACATCACTTACAGCACTTTAACATGGCCAGCACTAACACCAGCACATCCCTTACTGCACTTTAACACAGCCAGCACTAACTCCAGCACATCCCTTACTGCACTTTAACACTACCAGCTCTAGCTCCAGCACATCACTTACTGCACTTTAACATGGCCAGCACTAACTCCAACACATCCCTTACTGCACTGAAACACAGCCAGCACTAACTCCAGCACATCACTTACTGCACTTTACCACAGCCAGCACTAACTCCAGCACATCACTTACTGCACTTTAACACAGCCAACACTCACTCCAGCACATCCCTTACTGCACTATAACACAGCCAGCACTCACTCCAGCACATCCCTTACTGCACTTTAACACAGCCAGCACTAACTCCAGCACTTCCCTTACTGCACTTTAACACAGCCAGCTCTAACTCCAGCACATCCCTTACTGCACTTTAACACAGCCAGCACTAAATCCAGCACATCCCTGACTGCAATTTAACACAGCCAGCACAAACTCCAACACATCACTTACTGCACTTTAACATGGCCAGCACTAAATCCAGCACATCCCTGACTGCAATTTAAAACAGCCAGCACAAACTCCAACACATCAATTATTGCACTTTAACACAGCCAGCACTAACTCCAGCACATGTCTTGCTGCACGTTAAAAACAGCCAGCACTAACTCCACCACATCTCTTATTGCACTTTAAATTAGCCAGCACAAACAACAACACATCCTTACTACACTTTAACACAGCCAGCACTAACTCCAGCACATCCCTTACTGCACTTTAACACAGCCAGCACTAACTCCAGCACATCCCTTATTGCACTTTAAATCATCCAGCACTAACACCAGCAGATCCCTTACCACATTTTACACAGCCAGCACTAACTCCAGCACATCCCTTACTGCATTTTAACACAACCAGCACTAACTCCAGCACATCCCTTACTGCACTTTAACAAAGCCAGCACTAACTCCAGCACATCCCTTCCTGCACTTTAACACTACCAGCACTAACTGCAACACATCCCTTACTGCACTTAAACACAGCCAGCGCTAGCTCCAGCACATCACTTACTGCACTTTAACATGGCCAGCACTAACTCCAGCACATCCCTTACTGCACTTTAACACTACCAGCTCTAGCTCCAGCACATCACTTACTGCACTTTAACACAGCCAGCACTAACTCCAACACATCCCTTACTGCATTTTAACACAACCAGAACTAACTCCAGCACATCCCTTACTGCACATTAACATGGACAGCACTAACTCCAGCACATCCCTTAATGAACTTTAACACAGCCAGCATGAACTCTAAATCATCCCTTACTGCACTTTAACACAGCCAGCACTAACTCCAGCACTTCCCTTACTGCACTTTAACACAGCCAGCACTAACTCAAGCACATCGATTCCTGCACCTTAACACATCCAGCACTAAATCCAGCACGTCCCTTACTGCACTTTAACACAGCCAGCATTAACTCCAGCACTTTCCTTACTGCACTTTTACACAGCCAACACTAACTCCAGCACATCCCTTACTGCACTTTAACACAGCCAGCACTAACTCCAGCACATCCCTTACTGCACTTTAACATGGTCAGCACTAACTCCAGCACATCCCTTACTGCACGTTAACACAGCAAGAACTAACTCCAGCACATCACTTACTGCACTTTAACATGGCCAGCACTAAATCCAGCACATCCCTGACTGCAATTTAACACAGCCAGCACAAACTCCAACACATCACTTATTGCACTTTAACACAGCCAGCACTAACTCCAGCTCATGTCTTGCTGCACGTTAAAAACAGCCAGCACTAACTCCACCACATCTCTTATTGCACTTTAAATTAGCCAGCACAAACAACAACACATCCTTACTACACTTTAACACAGCCAGCACTAACTCCAGCACATCCCTTACTGCACTTTAACACAGCCAGCACTAACTCCAGCACATCCCTTATTGCACTTTAAATCATCCAGCACTAACTCCAGCAGATCCCTTACCACATTTTACACAGCCAGCACTAACTCCAGCACATCCCTTACTGCATTTTAACACAACCAGCACTAACTCCAGCACATCCCTTACTGCACTTTAACAAAGCCAGCACTAGCTCCAGAAAATCCCTTACTGCACTTTCCGCAACCAGCACTAACTGCAGCACATCCCTTACTGCACTTTAACACTACCAGCACTAACTCCAGCACATCCCTTCCTGCACTTTAACATGGCCAGCACTAACTGCAACACATCCCTTACTGCACTTAAGCACAGCCAGCACTAACTCCAGCACATCACTTACTGCACTTTAACATGGCCAGCACTAACTCCAGCACATCCCTTACTGCACTTTAACACAGCCAGCACTAACTCCAGCACATCCCTTACTGCACTTTAACACTACCAACTCAAGCTCCAGCACATCACTTACAGCACTTTAACATGGCCAGCACTAACTCCAGCACATCCCTTACTGCACTTTAACACAGCCAGCACTAACTCCAGCACATCCCTTACTGCACTTTAACACTACCAGCTCTAGCTCCAGCACATCACTTACTGCACTTTAACATGGCATGCACTAACTCCAACACATCCCTTACTGCACTGAAACACAGCCAGCACTAACTCCAGCACATCACTTACTGCACTTTACCACAGCCAGCACTAACTCCAGCACATCACTTACTGCACTTTAACACAGCCAACACTCACTCCAGCACATCCCTTACTGCACTTTAACACAGCCAGCACTCACTCCAGCACATCCCTTACTGCACTTTAACACAGCCAGCACTAACTCCAGCACTTCCCTTACTGCACTTTAACACAGCCAGCTCTAACTCCAGCACATCCCTTTCTGCACTTTAACACAGCCAGCACTAAATCCAGCACATCCCTGACTGCAATTTAACACAGCCAGCACAAACTCCAACACATCACTTACTGCACTTTAACATGGCCAGCACTAAATCCAGCACATCCCTGACTGCAATTTAACACAGCCAGCACAAACTCCAACACATCAATTATTGCACTTTAACACAGCCAGCACTAACTCCAGCACATGTCTTGCTGCACGTTAAAAACAGCCAGCACTAACTCCACCACATCTCTTATTGCACTTTAAATTAGCCAGCACAAACAACAACACATCCTTACTACACTTTAACACAGCCAGCACTAACTCCAGCACATCCCTTACTGCACTTTAACACAGCCAGCACTAACTCCAGCACATCCCTTATTGCACTTTAAATCATCCAGCACTAACTCCAGCAGATCCCTTACCACATTTTACACAGCCAGCACTAACTCCAGCACATCCCTTACTGCATTTTAACACAACCAGCACTAACTCCAGCACATCCCTTACTGCACTTTAACAAAGCCAGCACTAGCTCCAGAAAATCCCTTACTGCACTTTCCGCAACCAGCACTAACTCCAGCACATCCCTTACTGCACTTTAACACTACCAGCACTAACTCCAGCACATCCCTTCCTGCACTTTAACACTACCAGCACTAACTGCAACACATCCCTTACTGCACTTAAACACAGCCAGCACTAACTCCAGCACATCCCTTACTGCACTTTAACACAGCCAGCACTAACTCCAGCACATCCCTTACTGCACTTTAACACTACCAACTCTAGCTGCAGCACATCACTTACTGCACTTTAACATGGCCAGCACTAACTCCAGCACATCCCTTACTGCACTTTAACACAGCCAGCACTAACTCCAGCACATCCCTTACTGCACTTTAACACTACCAGCTCTAGCTCCAGCACATCACTTACTGCACTTTAACATGGCCAGCACTAACTCCAGCACATCCCTTACTGCACTTTAACACTACCAGCTCTAGCTCCAGCACATCACTTACTGCACTTTAACACAGCCAGCACTAACTCCAACACATCCCTTACTGCACTGAAACACAGCCAGCACTAACTCCAGCACATCACTTACTGCACTTTACCACAGCCAGCACTAACTCCAGCACATCACTTACTGCACTTTAACACAGCCAACACTCACTCCAGCACATCCCTTACTGCACTTTAACACAGCCAGCACGAACTCCAGCACATCCCTTACTGCAATTTAACACAGCCAGCACTAACAACAGCACATCCCTTACTGCACTTTAACACAGCCAGCACTAACTCCAGCACTTCCCTTACTGCACTTTAACACAGCCAGCTCTAACTCCAGCACATCCCTTACTGCACTTTAACACAGCCAGCACTAACTCCAGCACATCGCTTACTGCACTTTAACATTGTCAGCACTAACTAAAGCACATCCCTTACTGCACTTTAACATGGTCAGCACTAACTCCAGCACATCCCTTACTGCACGTTAACACAGCAAGAACTAACTCCAGCACATCACTTACTGCACTTTAACATGGCCAGCACTAAATCCAGCACATCCCTTACTGCAATTTAACACAGCCAGCACAAACTCCAACACATCACTTATTGCACTTTAACACAGCCAGCACTAACTGCAGCACATGTCTTTCTGCACGTTAAAAACAGCCAGCACTAACTCCAGCACATCTCTTATTGCACTTTAAATCAGCCAGCACAAACAACAACACATCCTTACTACACTTTAACACATCCAGCACTAACTCCAGCACATCCCTTACTGCACTTTAAATCATCCAGCACTAACTCCAGCAGATCCCTTACCACATTTTACACAGCCAGCACTAACTCCAGCACATCCCTTACTGCATTTTAACACAACCAGCACTAACTCCAGCACATCCCTTACTGCACATTAACATGGTCAGCACTAACTCCAGCACATCCCTTGATGAACTTTAACACAGCCAGCATGAACTCTAAATCATCCCTTACTGCACTTTGACACAGCCAGCACTAACTCCAGCACTTCCCTTACTGCACTTTAACACAGCCAGCACTAACTCAAGCACATCCATTCCTGCACCTTAACACATCCAGCACTAAATCCAGCACGTCCCTTACTGCACTTTAACACAGCCAGCACTAACTCCAGCACATCCCTTACTGCACTTTAACACAGCCAGCACTAACTCAAGCACATCCATTCCTGCACCTTAACACATCCAGCACTAAATCCAGCACGTCCCTTACTGCACTTTAACACAGCCAGCACTAACTCCAGCAAATCCCTTTCTGCACTTTAACACAGCCAGGACTAACTCCTGCACATCCCTTACTGCAATTTAACACAGCCAGCAGTAATTCCAGCACATCCCTTACTGCACTTTAACATTGGCAACACTAACTAAAGCACATCCCTTACTGCACTTTAACATGGTCAGCACTAACTCCAGCACATCCCTTACTGCACTTTAACATTGTCAGCACTAACTCCAGCACATCCCTTACTGTACTTTAACACAGCCAGCACTAACACCAGCACATCCCATACTGCACTTTAACACAGCCAGCACTAACTGCAGCACATCCCTTCTTGCACTTTAAATCCGCCAGCACAAACAACAACACATCCTTACTGCACTTTAACATTGTCAGCACTAACTAAAGCACATCCCTTACTGCACTTAAACATGGTCAGCACTAACTCCAGCACATCCCTTACTGCACGTTAACACAGCAATTACTAACTCCAGCACATCACTTACTGCACTTTAACATGGCCAACACTAAATCCAGCACATCCCTTACTGCAATTTAACACAGCCAGCACAAACTCCAACACATCACTTATTGCACTTTAACACAGCCAGCACTAACTCCAGCACATGTCTTGCTGCACGTTAAAAACAGCCAGCACTGACTCCACCACATCTCTTATTGCACTTTAAATCAGCCAGCACAAACAACAACACATCCCTTATTGCACTTTAAATCATCCAGCACTAACTCCAGCAGAACCCTTACTGCATTTTAACACAGCCTGCACTAACTCCAACACATCCCTTACTGCATTTTAACACAACCAGCACTAACTCCAGCACATCCCTTACTGCACTTTAACAGAGCCAGCACTATCTCCAACACATCCCCTACTGCCCTTTAACATAGCCAGCACTAACTCCAGAACATCCCCTACTGCACTTTAACACAGCCAGCACTAACTCCAGCACATCACTTACTGCACTTTAACGCAGGAAGCACTAACTCCAGCACATCCCTTACTGCACTTTAACACAGGCAGTACTAAGTCCAGCACATCCCTTACTGCACTTTAACGCAGGAAGCACTAACTCCAGCACATCCCTTACTGCACTTTAACACAGGCAGTACTAAGTCCAGCACATCCCTTACTGCACTTTAACACGGTCAGCAATAACTCCAGCACATCAGTTTCTGCACTTTAACACAGCCAGTACTAAGTCCAGCACATCCCTTACTGCACTTTAACACAGGCAGCACTAACTCCAGCACATCCCTTACTGCACTTTAACACGGTCAGCAATAACTCCAGCACATCAGTTTCTGCACTTTAACACAGCCAGTACTAAGTCCAGCACATCCCTTAATGAACTTTAACACAGCCAGCACTAACTCCAGCACAAGCCTTACTGCACTTTAACACAGCCATCACTAACACCAGCACATCCCTTAATGCATTTTAACACAGCCACCACCATCTCCAGCACATCCCTTACTGCACTTGGACATGGACAGAACTAACTCCAGCACATCCCTTACTGCACTTTAACACAGCCAGCACTAACACCAGCACATCC
This sequence comes from Isurus oxyrinchus, assembly GCA_026770705.1. Taxonomy (NCBI): domain Eukaryota; kingdom Metazoa; phylum Chordata; class Chondrichthyes; order Lamniformes; family Lamnidae; genus Isurus; species Isurus oxyrinchus. The sequence goes on from JANJGN010000009.1 coordinate 169,713,731, forward strand.
CTTAATGCACTTTAACACAGCCAGCACTAACTCCAGCGCATCCCTTACTGCACTTTAACACAGCCAGCACTAACTCCAGCACATCTCTCACTGCACTTTAACACAGCCAGCACAAACTCCAGCACATCCCTTACTGCACTTTAACACAGGCAGCACTAACTCCAGCTCATCGCTTACTGCACTTTAACACAGCCAGCATAATTCCAGCACATCCCTTACTGCACTTTATCATGGCCAGCACTAACTCCAGCACATCCCTCACTGCACTTTAACACAGCCAGCACTATCTCCAGCACATCCCTTACTGCTCTTTAACACAGGCAGTACTAACTCCATCACATCCCTTACTGCACTTTAACATGGTCAGCACTATCTCCAGCACATCCCTTACTGCACTTTAACACAGACAGCATAAGTCCAGCACATCCCTAACTGCACTTTAACACAGCCAGCACTAACTCCAGCACATCCCTTACTGCACTTTAACATGGTCAGCACTATCTCCAGCACATCCCTTACTGCACTTTAACACAGACAGCACTAACTCTAGCACATCCCTTACTGCACTTTAACACAGCCAGCACTAACTCCAGCACATCCCTTACTGCACTTTAACAAGGTCAGCACTAACACCAGCACATCCCTTACTGCTCTTTAACACAGCCAGTACTATGTCCCGCACATCCCTTACTGAACTTTAGCACAGCCAGCAATAACTCCACCACATCCCTTACGGCACTTAAACATGGTCAGCACTAAAAGCAGCACATCCCTTAATGAACTTTAACACAGCCTGGCCTAGCTCCAGCACATCCCTCACTGCACTGTAACACAGCCAGCACTATCTCCAGCACATCCCTTACTGCACATTAACACAGCCAGCACTAACTACAGCACATCCCTTACTGCACTTTAACATGGTCAGCACTAACTCCAGCACATCCGTTACTGCACTTTAACAAGCCAGCACTATCTCCAACACATCCCTTACTGCACTTCAAAACATCCAGCACAAACTCCAGCACATCTCTTACTGCACTTTAACATGGTCAACACTAACTCCAGCACATGCCTTACTGCACTTTAACACAGCCAGCACGAACTCCAACGCATCACTTGCTGCACTTTAACACAGCCAGCACTAACTCCAGCGCATCCCTTACTGCACTTTAACACAGCCAGCACTAACTCCAGCACATCCCTTACTGCACTTTAACACAGCCAGCACTAACTCCAGCACATCCCTTACTGCACTTTAGCACAGCCAGCACTAACTCCAGCACATCCCTTACTGCACTTTAACATGGCCAGCACTATCTCCAGCTCATCCCTTACTGCACTTTAACACAGCCAGCACTAACTCCAGCACATCCCTTACTGCACTTTAACACAGCCAGCACTAACTCCAGCACATCCCTTACTGCACTTTAAAACAGGCAGCACTAACTCCAGCACATCACTTACTGCACTTTAACACAGCCAGCACTATCTCCATCACATCCCTTACTTCACATTAAAACAGGCAACACTAACTCCAGCACATCCCTTACTGCACTTTAACACAGGCAGCACTAACTCCAGCACATTCCTTACTGCACTTTAACACAGCCAGCACTAACTCCAGCACATCCCTTACTGCTCTTTAACACGGCCGGCACTAACACCAGCACAACCCTTACTGCACTTTTACATGGTCAGCACAAACTCCAGCAATTCCCGTTCTGCTTTTTAACACAGCCAGTACTAACTCCAGCACATCCCTTACTGCACTTTAACACTGCCAGCACTATCTCCAGCACATCCCTTACTGCTCTTTAACACAGGCAGCACTAACTCCAGCACATCCCTTAATGCACTTTAACACAGCCAGCACTATCTCCATCACATCCCTTACTTCACATTAAAACAGGCAGCACTAACTCCAGCACATCCCTTACTGCACTTTAACACAGGCAGCACTAACTCCAGCACATTCCTTAACGCACTTTAACACAGCCAGCACTAACTCCAGCACATCCCTTACTGCACTTTAACACAGGCAGCACTAACTCCAGCACATCCCTTACTGCACTTTAACACAGCCAGCACTATCTCCATCACATCCCTTACTTCACATTAAAACAGGCAACACTAACTCCAGCACATCCCTTACTGCACTTTAACACAGGCAGCACTAACTCCAGCACATCCCTTACTGCTCTTTAACACGGCCGGCACTAACACCAGCACAACCCTTACTGCACTTTTACATGGTCAGCACAAACTCCAACAATTCCCGTTCTGCTTTTTAACACAGCCAGTACTAACTCCAGCACATCCCTTACTGCACTTTAACACTGCCAGCACTATCTCCAGCACATCCCTTACTGCTCTTTAACACAGACAGCACTAACTCCAGCACATTCCTTAGTGCTCTTTAACACAGCCAGCTCTAACTCCAGCACATCCCATACTGCTCTTTAACACGGCCGGCACTAACACCAGCACATCCCTTACTGCACTTTTACATGGCCAGTACTAACTCCAGCACACACCTTACTGCTCTTTAAAACAGCCAGCACTAACTCCAGCACATCCCTTACTGCACTTTATCACAGCCAGCAGTAACTCCTGCACATCCCTTACTGCACTTTACATGGCCAACACTAACTCCAGCACATCGCTTACTGCACTTTAACATTGCCCACATTAAGGCCAGCACATCCCTTAATGAACTTTAACACAACCAGCACTAACTCCAGCCCAAGCCTTACTGCACTTTAACACAGCCATCACTAACACTAGTACATCCCTTAATGCACTTTAACACAGCCAGCACTAACTCCAGCACATCCCTTAGTGCACTTTAACACAGCCAGCACTAACTCCAGCGCATCACTTACTGAACTTTAACACGGCCAGCACTAACTCCAGCACATCTCTCACTGCACTTTAACACAGCCAGCACTAACTCCAGCACATCCCTTACTGCACTTTAACACAGCCAGCATTAAATCCATCACATCCCTTACTGCACTTTATCACAGCCAGCAGTAACTCCTGCACATCCCTTACTGCACTTTACATGGCCAACACTAACTCCAGCACATCGCTTACTGCACTTTAACATTGCCCATATTAAGGCCAGCACATCCCTTAATGAACTTTAACACAGCCAGCACTAACTCCAGCCCAAGCCTTACTGCACTTTAACACAGCCATCACTAACACCAGTACATCCCTTAATGCATTTTAACACAGCAAGCACTAACTCCAGCACATCCCTTAATGCATTTTAACAGAGCCAGCACTAACTCCAGCACATCCCTTACTGCACTTGGACATGGACAGAACTAAATCTACCACATCCCTTACTGCACTGTATCACAGCCAGCACTAACTCCAGCACATCCCTTACTGCTCTTTAGCACAGCCAGCACTAACTCCAGCACATCCCTTACTGCATTTTAACACAGCCAGCACTAACTCCAGCACATCCCTTACTGCACTTGGACATGGACAGAACTAAATCTAGCACATCCCTTACTGCAATTTAACACTACCAGCTCTAACTCGAGCACATCCCTTACTGCACTTTAACACAGCCAGCACTAACACCAGCACATCCCTTAATGCACTTTAACACAGCCAGCTCTAACTCCAGCACATCCCTTACTGCACTTTAACACAGCCAGCACTAACACCAGCACATCCCTTAATGCACTTTAACACAGCCAGCACTAACTCCAGCGCATCACTTACTGAACTTTAACACAGCCAGCACGAACTCCAGCGCATCACTTGCTGCACTTTAACACAGCCAGCACTAACTCCAGCACATCTCTCACTGCACTTTAACACAGCCAGCACTAACTCCAGCACATCCCTTACTGCACTTTAGCACAGCCAGCACTAACTCCAGCACATCCCTTACTGCACTTTAACACAGCCAGTACTAACTCCAGCACATCCCTTATTGCACTTTAACATGGCCAGCACTTACTCCAGCACATCCCTTACTGCTCATTAACACAGCCAGCACTACATCTAGCACATCAGTTACTGCTCTTTAACGCGGCCAGTACTAACTCCAGCACATCACTTACTGCACTTTAGCACAGCCAGCACTAACTCCAGCACATCCCTTACTGCACTTTAACACAGCCAGCACTAACTCCAGCACATCCCTTACTGCACTTTAACACAGCCAGCACTATCTCCATCACATCCCTTACTACACATTAACACAGCCAGCTCTAAATCCAGCACATCCCTTACTGCACTTTAACACAGCCAGCACTAACTCCAGCACATGCCTTACTTCACTTTAACACAGCCAGCACTAACTCCGGCACATCCCTTACTGCACTTGAACATGTACAGCACTAACTCCAGCACTTCCCTTACTGCTTTTTAACACAGCCAGTACTAAATCCAGCACGTCCCTTACTGCACTTTAACACAGCCAGTACTAACTCCAGCACATCCCTTACTGCACTTTAACACAGGCAGCACTAACTCCAGCACATCACTTACTGCACTTTAACACAGCCAGCACTAACTCCAGCACATCACTTACTGCACTTTAACACAGCCAGCACTAACTCCAGCACATCCCTTCCTGCACTTTAACACAGCCAGCACTAACTCCAGCACATCAATTCCTGCACTTTAACACATCAGCACTAACTCCAGCACATCTCTTACTGCACCTTAACACAGCCAGCACTAACTCCAGTTCATCCCTTACTGCACTTTAACACAGCCAGCACTAACTCCAGCACATCACTTACTGCACTTTAACACAGCCAGCACTAACTCCAGCACATACCTTACTGCACTTTAACACAGGCAGCACTAACTCCAGCACATCCCTTACTGCACTTTAACACAGCCAGCACTATCTCCATCACATCCCTTACTACACATTAACACAGCCAGCTCTAAATCCAGCACATCCCTTACTGCACTTGAACATGTACAGCACTAACTCCAGCACTTCCCTTACTGCTTTTTAACACAGCCAGTACTAAATCCAGCACATCCCTTACTGCACTTTAACACAGCCAGCACTAACTCCGGCACATCCCTTACTGCACTTTAATACGGCCGGCACTAACACCAGCACATCCCTTACTGCACTTTAACATGGGCAGCACAAACTCCAGCACTTCCTTTACTGCTTTTTAACACAGCCAGTACTAAATCCAGCACATACCTTACTGCACTTTAACACAGCCAGCACTAACTGCAGCACATCCCTTATTGCACTTTAACACAGCCAGTACTAACTCCAGCACATCCCTTACTGCACTTTAACATGGCCAGCACTACATCTAGCACAGCCATTACTGCTCTTTAACACAGCCAGCACTAACTCCAGCACATCACTTACTGCACTTTAACATGGTCAGCACTAACTCCAGCACATCAGTTGCTGCACTTTAACACTGCCAGTACTAAGTCCAGCAGATCCCTTACTGCACTTTAACACAGCCAGCATTAAATCCATCACATCCCTTACTGCTCTTTAACACGGCCGGCACTAACACCAGCACATCCCTTACTGCACTTTTACATGGTCAGCACAAACTCCAACACTTCCCGTTCTGCTTTTTAACACAGCCAGTACTAACTCCAGCACATACGTTACTGCACTTTAACACAGCCAGCACTAACTGCAGCACATACCTTATTACACTTTAACATGGCCAGCACTTACTCCAGCACATCCCTTACTGCTCATTAACACAGCCAGCACTACATCTAGCACATCCATTACTGCTCTTTAACGCGGCCAGTACTAAGTCCAGCACATCCCTTACTGCACTTTAACACAGCCAGCACTAACTCCAGCACATCCCTTACTGCACTTTAACACAGCCAGCACTAACTCCAGCACATCAGTTCCTGCACTTTAACACAGCCAGCTCTAACTCCAGCACATCCCTTACTGCACTTTAACACAGCCAGCACTAACTCCAGCACATCCCTTACTGCACTTTATCACAGCCAGCAGTAACACCTGCACATCCCTTACTGCACTTTACATGGCCAACACTAACTCCAGCACATCGCTTACTGCACTTTAACATTGCCCACATTAAGGCCAGCACATCCCTTAATGAACTTTAACACAGCCAGCACTAACTCCAGCCCAAGCCTTACTGCACTTTAACACAGCCATCACTAACACCAGTACATCCCTTAATGCATTTTAACACAGCAAGCACTAACTCCAGCACATCCCTTAATGCATTTTAACACAGCCAGCACTAACTCCAGCACATCCCTTACTGCACTTGGACATGGACAGAACTAAATCTACCACATCCCTTACTGCACTGTATCACAGCCAGCACTAACTCCAGCACATCCCTTACTGCTCTTTAGCACAGCCAGCACTAACTCCAGCACATCCCTTACTGCATTTTAACACAGCCAGCACTAACTCCAGCACATCCCTTACTGCACTTGGACATGGACAGAACTAAATCTAGCACATCCCTTACTGCAATTTAACACTACCAGCTCTAACTCCAGCACATCCCTTACTGCACTTTAACACAGCCAGCACTAACTCCAGAACATCCCTTACTGCACTTTAACACAGGCAGCACTAACTCCAGCACATCCCTTACTGCACTTTAACACAGCCAGCACTATCTCCATCACATCCCTTACTACACATTAACACAGCCAGCTCTAAATCCAGCACATCCCTTACTGCACTTTACCACAGCCAGCACTAACTCCAGCACATCCCTTACTGCAATTTAACACTACCAGCTCTAACACCAGCACCCCTTAATGCACTTTAACACAGCCAGCTCTAACTCCAGCACATCCCTTACTGCACTTTAACACAGCCAGCACTAACTCCAGCGCATCACTTACTGAACTTTAACACAGCCAGCACGAACTCCAGCGCATCACTTGCTGCACTTTAACACAGCCAGCACTAACTCCAGCACATCCCTTACTGCACTTTAGCACAGCCAGCACAAACTCCAGCACATCCCTTACTGCACTTTAACACAGCCAGCACTAACTCCAGCACATCCCTTACTGCACTTTAACATGGCCAGTACTAACTCCAGCACATCCCTTACTGCACTTTAACATGGCCAGCACTTACTCCAGCACATCCCTTACTGCTCATTAACACAGCCAGCACTACATCTAGCACATCCATTACTGCTCTTTAACGCGGCCAGTACTAACTCCAGCACATCACTTACTGCACTTTAGCACAGCCAGCACTAACTCCAGAACATCCCTTACTGCACTTTAACACTGGCAGCACTAACTCCAGCACATCCCTTACTGCAATTTAACACAGCCAGCACTATCTCCATCACATCCCTTACTACACATTAACACAGCCAGCTCTAAATCCAGCACATCCCTTACTGCACTTTAACACAGCCAGCACTAACTCCAGCACATGCCTTACTTCACTTTAACACAGCCAGCACTAACTCCGGCACATCCCTTACTGCACTTGAACATGTACAGCACTAACTCCAGCATTTCCCTTACTGCTTTTTAACACAGCCAGTACTAAATCCTGCACATCCCTTACTGCACTTTAACACAGCCAGTACTAACTCCAGCACATCCCTTACTGCACTTTAACACAGGCAGCACTAACTCCAGCACATCTCTTACTGCACTTTAACACAGCCAGCACTAACTCCAGCACATCTCTTACTGCACTTTAACACAGCCAGCACTAACTCCAGCACATCCCTTACTGGACTTTAACACAGGCAGCACTAACTCCAGCACATCCCTTACTGCACTATAACACAGCCAGCACTATCTCCATCACATCCCTTACTACACATTAACACAGCCAGCTCTAAATCCAGCACATCCCTTACTGCACTTGAACATGTACAGCACTAACTCCAGCACTTCCCTTACTGCTTTTTAACACAGCCAGTACTAAATCCAGCACATCCCTTACTGCACTTTAACACAGCCAGTACTAACTCCAGCACATCCCTTACTGCACTTTAACATGGCCAGCACTTTCTCCAGCACATCCATTACAGCTCTTTAATACAGCCAGCACGAACTCCAGCACATCAGTTGCTGCACTTTAACACAGCCAGTACTAAGTCCAGCACATCCCTTACTGCACTTTAACACAGCCAGCACTAACTCCAGCACATCCCTTACTGCTCTTGAACATGTACAGCACTAACTCCAGCACATTCCTTACTGCTCTTTAGCACAGCCAGCTCTAACTCCAGCACATCCCTTACTGCTCTTTAACACGGCCGGCATTAACACCAGCACATCCCTTACTGCACTTTAACATGGGCAGCACAAACTCCAGCACTTCCTTTACTGCTTTTTAACACAGCCAGTACTAAATCCAGCACATACCTTACTGCACTTTAACACAGCCAGCACTAACTCCAGCACATCCCTTATTGCACTTTAACACAGCCAGTACTAACTCCAGCACATCCCTTACTGCACTTTAACATGGCCAGCACTACATCTAGCACAGCCATTACTGCTCTTTAACACAGCCAGCACTAACTCCAGCACATCCCTTACTGCACTTTAACACAGCCAGCATTAAATCCATCACATCCCTTACTGCACTTTATCACAGCCAGCAGTAACTCCTGCACATCCCTTACTGCACTTTACATGGCCAACACTAACTCCAGCACATCGCTTACTGCACTTTAACATTGCCCACATTAAGGCCAGCACATCCCTTAATGAACTTTAACACAGCCAGCACTAACTCCAGCCCAAGCCTTACTGCACTTTAACACAGCCATCACTAACACAAGTACATCCCTTAATGCATTTTAACACAGCAAGCACTAACTCCAGCACATCCCTTAATGCATTTTAACACAGCCAGCACTAACTCCAGCACATCCCTTACTGCACTTGGACATGGACAGAACTAAATCTACCACATCCCTTACTGCACTGTATCACAGCCAGCACTAACTCCAGCACATCCCTTACTGCTCTTTAGCACAGCCAGCACTAACTCCAGCACATCCCTTACTGCATTTTAACACAGCCAGCACTAACTCCAGCACATCCCTTACTGCACTTGGACATGGACAGAACTAAATCTAGCACATCCCTTACTGCAATTTAACACTACCAGCTCTAACTCCAGCACATCCCTTACTGCACTTTAACACAGCCAGCACTAACTCCAGCACATCCCTTAATGCACTTTAACACAGCCAGCTCTAACTCCAGCACATCCCTTACTGCACTTTAACACAGCCAGCACTAACTCCAGCGCATCACTTACTGAACTTTAACACAGCCAGCACGAACTCCAGCGCATCACTTGCTGCACTTTAACACAGCCAGCACTAACTCCAGCACATCTCTCACTGCACTTTAGCACAGCCAGCACTAACTCCAGCACATCCCTTACTGCACTTTAGCACAGCCAGCACTAACTCCAGCACATCCCTTACTGCACTTTAACACGGCCAGCACTATCTCCAGCACATCCCTTCCTGCTCTTTAACACAGGCAGCACTAACTCCAGCACATCCCTTACTTCACATTAAAACAGGCAGCACTAACTCCAGCACATCCCTTACTGCACTTGAACATGTACAGCACTAACTCCAGCACATTCCTTACTGCTCTTTAACACAGCCAGCTCTAACTCCAGCACATCCCTTACTGCTCTTTAACACGGCCGGCACTAACACCAGCACATCCCTTACTGCACTTTAACATGGTCAGCACAAACTCCAACACTTCCCGTTCTGCTTTTTAACACAGCCAGTACTAACTCCAGCACATCCCTTACTGCACTTTAACACAGCCAGCACTAACTGCAGCACATCCCTTATTGCACTTTAACACAGCCAGTACTAACTCCAGCACATCCCTTACTGCACTTTAACATGGCCAGCACTTACTCCAGCACATCCCTTACTGCTCATTAACACAGCCAGCACTACATCTAGCACATCCATTACTGCTCTTTAACGCGGCCAGTACTAAGTCCAGCACATCCCTTACTGCACTTTAACATGGTCAGCACAAACTCCAACACTTCCCGTTCTGCTTTTTAACACAGGCAGCACTAACTCCAGCACATCTCTTACTGCACTTTAACACAGGCAGCACTAACTCCAGCACATCTCTTACTGCACTTTAACACAGCCAGCACTAACTCCAGCACATCCCTTACTGCACTTTAACACAGGCAGCACTAACTCCAGCACATCCCTTACTGCACTTTAACACAGGCAGCACTAACTCCAGCACATCCCTTACTGCACTTTAACACAGCCAGCACTATCTCCATCACATCCCTTACTACACATTAACACAGCCAGCTCTAAATCCAGCACATCCCTTACTGCACTTTAACACAGCCAGCACTAACTCCAGCACATGCCTTACTTCACTTTAACACAGCCAGTACTAACTCCAGCACATCCCTTACTGCACTTTAACACTGCCAGTACTAACTCCAGCACATCCCTTACTGCACTTTAACACAGGCAGCACTAACTCCAGCACATCTCTTACTGCACTTTAACACAGCCAGCACTAACTCCAGCACATCCCTTACTGCACTTTAACACAGCCAGCACTAACTCCAGCGCATCACTTACTGAACTTTAACACAGCCAGCACGAACTCCAGCACATCTCTCACTGCACTTTAACACAGCCAGCACTAACTCCAGCACATCCCTTACTGCACTTTAACACAGCCAGCATTAAATCCATCACATCCCTTACTGCACTTTATCACAGCCAGCAGTAACTCCTGCACATCCCTTACTGCACTTTACATGGCCAACACTAACTCCAGCACATCGCTTACTGCACTTTAACATTGCCCACATTAAGGCAGCACATCCCTTAATGAACTTTAACACAACCAGCACTAACTCCAGCCCAAGCCTTACTGCACTTTAACACAGCCATCACTAACACAAGTACATCCCTTAATGCACTTTAACACAGCCAGCACTAACTGCAGCACATCCCTTACTGCACTTTAACACAGCCAGCACTAACTCCAGCACATCCCTTACTGCACTTTAACACAGCCAGCACTAACTCCAGCGCATCACTTACTGAACTTTAACACAGCCAGCACGAACTCCAGCACATCTCTCACTGCACTTTAACACAGCCAGCACTAACTCCAGCACATCCCTTACTGCACTTTAGCACAGCCAGCACTAACTCCAGCACATCCCTTACTGCACTTTAGCACAGCCAGCACTAACTCCAGCACATCCCTTACTGCACTTTAACACGGACAGCACTATCTCCAGCACATCCCTTACTGCTCTTTAACACAGGCAGCACTAACTCCAGCACATTCCTTACTGCTCTTTAACACAGCCAGCTCTAACTCCAGCACATCCCTTACTGCTCTTTAACACAGCCGGCACTAACTCCAGCACATCCCTTTCTGCACTTTAACACAGGCAGCACTAACTCCAGCACATCCCTTACTGCACTTTAACACAGCCAGCATTATATCCATCACATCCCTTACTGCACTTTATCACAGCCAGCAGTAACTCCTGCACATCCCTTACTGCACTTTACATGGCCAACACTAACTCCAGCACATCGCTTACTGCACTTTAACATTGCCCACATTAAGGCCAGCACATCCCTTAATGAACTTTAACACAGCCAGCACTCACTCCAGCCCAAGCCTTACTGCACATTAACACAGCCATCACTAACACCAGTACATCCCTTAATGCATTTTAACACAGCAAGCACTAACTCCAGCACATCCCTTAATGCATTTTAACACAGCCAGCACTAACTCCAGCACATCCCTTACTGCACTTGGACATGGACAGAACTAAATCTACCACATCCCTTACTGCACTGTATCACAGCCAGCACTAACTCCAGCACATCCCTTACTGCACTTTAACACAGCCAGCACTAACTCCAGCACATCACTTACTGCACTTTAGCACAGCCAGCACTAACTCCAGCACATCGCTTACTGCACTTTAGCACAGCCAGCACTAACTCCAGCACATCCCTTACTGCACTTTAACACGGCCAGCACTATCTCCAGCACATCCCTTACTGCTCTTTAACACAGGCAGCACTAACTCCAGCACATCCCTTACTGCACTTTAACACGGCCAGCACTATCTCCAGCACATTCCTTACTGCTCTTTAACACAACCAGCTCTAACTCCAGCACATCCCTTACTGCTCTTTAACACAGCCGGCACTAACACCAGCACATCCCTTACTGCACTTTAACATGGTCAGCACAAACTCCAGCACTTCCCTTACTGCTTTTTAACACAGCCAGTACTAAATCCAGCACATACCTTACTGCACTTTGACACAGCCAGCACTAACTGCAGCACATCCCTTATTGCACTTTAACACAGCCAGCACTAACTCCAGCACATCCCTTACTGCACTTTAACATGGCCAGCACTAACTCCAGCACATCCCTTACTGCACTTTAACACAGCCAGCACTAACTCCAGCACATCCCTTACTGCACTTTAACATGGCCAGCACTAACTCCAGCACATCCCTTACTGCTCTTTAACACAGGCAGCACTAACTCCAGCACATCCCTTAATGCACTTTAACACAGCCAGCACTATCTCCATCACAACCCTTACTTCACATTAAAACAGGCAGCACTAACTCCAGCACATCCCTTACTGCTCTTTAACACGGCCAGCACTAACTCCAGCACATCCCTTACTGCACTTTTACATGGTCAGCACAAACTCCAACACTTCCCGTTCTGCTTTTTAACACAGCCAGTACTAACTCCAGCACATACGTTACTGCACTTTAACACAGCCAGCACTAACTGCAGCACATACCTTATTGCACTTTAACATGGCCAGCACTTACTCCAGCACATCCCTTACTGCTCATTAACACAGCCAGCACTACATCTAGCACATCCATTACTGCTCTTTAACGCGGCCAGTACTAAGTCCAGCACATCCCTTACTGCACTTTAACACAGCCAGCACTAACTCCAGCACATCCCTTACTGCACTTTAACACAGCCAGCATTAAATCCATCACATCCCTTACTGCACTTTATCACAGCCAGCAGTAACTCCTGCACATCCCTTACTGCACTTTACATGGCCAACACTAACTCCAGCACATCGCTTACTGCACTTTAACATTGCCCACATTAAGGCCAGCACATCCCTTAATGAACTTTAACACATCCAGCACTAACTCCAGCCCAAGCCTTACTGCACTTTAACACAGCCATCACTAACACCAGTACATCCCTTAATGCATTTTAACACAGCAAGCACTAACTCCAGCACATCCCTTAATGCATTTTAACACAGCCAGCACTAACTCCAGCACATCCCTTACTGCACTTGGACATGGACAGAACTAAATCTACCACATCCCTTACTGCACTGTATCACAGCCAGCACTAACTCCAGCACATCCCTTACTGCTCTTTAGCACAGCCAGCACTAACTCTAGCACATCCCTTACTGCATTTTAACACAGCCAGCACTAACTCCAGCACATCCCTTACTGCACATGGACATGGACAGAACTAAATCTAGCACATCCCTTACTGCAATTTAACACTACCAGCTCTAACTCCAGCACATCCCTTACTGCACTTTAACACAGCCAGCACTAACACCAGCACATCCCTTAATGCACTTTAACACAGCCAGCACTAACTCCAGCACATCCCTTACTGCACTTTAACACAGCCAGCACTAACACCAGCACATCCCTTACTGCACTTTAACAAAGCCAGCACTAACTCCAGCGCATCACTTACTGAACTTTAACACAGCCAGCACGAACTCCAGCGCATCACTTGCTGCACTTTAACACAGCCAGCACTAACTCCAGCACATCTCTCACTGCACTTTAGCACAGCCAGCACTAACTCCAGCACATCCCTTACTGCACTTTAGCACAGCCAGCACTAACTCCAGCACATCCCTTACTGCACTTGAACATGTACAGCACTAACTCCAGCACATTCCTTACGGCACTTTAACACAGCCAGCTCTAACTCCAGCACATCCCTTACTGCACTTTAACACAGCCAGCACTAACTCCAGCACATCCCTTACTGCTCTTTAACACGGCCGGCACTAACACCAGCACATCCCTTACTGCACTTTAACATGGTCAGCACAAACTCCAACACTTCCCGTTCTGCTTTTTAACACAGCCAGTACTAACTCCAGCACATACGTTACTGCACTTTAACACAGCCAGCACTAACTGCAGCACATCCCTTACTGCACTTTAACACAGCCAGCACTAACTCCAGCACATCCCTTACTGCACTTTAACATGGCCAGCACTTACTCCAGCACATCCCTTACTGCTCATTAACACAGCCAGCACTACATCTAGCACATCCATTACTGCTCTTTAACGCGGCCAGTACTAAGTCCAGCACATCCCTTACTGCACTTTAACACAGGCAGCACTAACTCCAGCACATCTCTTACTGCACTTTAACACAGCCAGCACTAACTCCAGCACATCCCTTACTGCACTTTAACACAGGCAGCACTAACTCCAGCACATCCCTTACTGCACTTTAACACAGCCAGCACTATCTCCATCACATCCCTTACTACACATTAACACAGCCAGCTCTAAATCCAGCACATCCCTTACTACACTTTAACACAGCCAGCACTAACTCCAGCACATGCCTTACTTCACTTTAACACAGCCAGCACTAACTCCGACACATCCCTTACTGCACTTGAACATGTACAGCACTAACTCCAGCACTTCCCTTACTGCTTTTTAACACAGCCAGTACTAAATCCAGCACATCCCTTACTGCACTTTAACACAGCCAGCACTAACTCCAGCACATGCCTTACTTCACTTTAACACAGCCAGCACTAACTCCGGGACATCCCTTACTGCACTTGAACATGTACAGCACTAACTCCAGCACTTCCCTTACTGCTTTTTAACACAGCCAGTACTAACTCCAGCACATCCCTTACTGCACTTTAACACAGGCAGCACTAACTCCAGCACATCTCTTACTGCACTTTAACACAGCCAGCACTATCTCCATCACATCCCTTACTACACATTAACACAGCCAGCTCTAAATCCAGCACATCCCTTACTGCACTTGAACATGTACAGCACTAACTCCAGCACTTCCCTTACTGCTTTTTAACACAGCCAGTACTAACTCCAACACATCCCTTACTGCACTTTAACATGGCAAGCACTTTCTCCAGCACATCCATTACAGCTCTTTAACACAGCCAGCACTAACTCCAGCACATCACTTACTGCACTTTAACATGGTCAGCACTAACTCCAGCACATCATTTGCTGCACTTTAACACAGCCAGTACTAAGTCCAGCACATCCCTTACTGCACTTTAACATGGCCAGCACTAACTCCAGCACATCCCTTACTGCACTTTAACACAGCCAGCACTAACTCCGGCACATCCCTTACTGCACTTGAACATGTACAGCACTAACTCCAGCACATTCCTTACTGCTCTTTAACACAGCCAGCTCTAACTCCAGCACATCCCTTACTGCTCTTTAACACGGCCGGCACTAACACCAGCACATCCCTTACTGCACTTTAACATGGGCAGCACAAACTCCAGCACTTCATTTACTGCTTTTTAACACTGCCAGTACTAAATCCAGCACATACCTTACTGCACTTTAACACAGCCAGCACTAACTGCAGCACATCCCTTATTGCACTTTAACACAGCCAGTACTAACTCCAGCACATCCCTTACTGCACTTTAACATGGCCAGCACTACATCTAGCACATCCCTTAATGCACTTTAACACCGCCAGCTCTAACTCCAGCAAATCCCTTACTGCACTTTAACACAGCCAGCACTAACTCCAGCGCATCACTTACTGAACTTTAACACAGCCAGCACTAATTCCAGCACATCCCTTAATGCACTTTAACACTGCCAGCACTAACTCCAGCACATCCCTTAATGCACTTTAACACAGCCAGCACTAACTCCAGCACATCCCTTAATGCACTTTAACACAGCCAGCACTAACTCCAGCACATTCCTTAGTGCTCTTTAACACAGCCAGCTCTAACTCCAGCACATCCCTTACTGCTCTTTAACACGGCCGGCACTAACACCAGCACATCCCTTACTGCACTTTATCACAGCCAGCAGTAACTCCTGCACATCCCTTACTGCACTTTACATGGCCAACACTAACTCCAGCACATCGCTTACTGCACTTTAACATTGCCCACATTAAGGCCAGCACATCCCTTAATGAACTTTAACACAACCAGCACTAACTCCAGCCCAAGCCTTACTGCACTTTAACACAGCCATCACTAACACCAGTACATCCCTTAATGCATTTTAACACAGCCAGCACTAACTCCAGCCCAAGCCTTACTGCACTTTAACACAGCCATCACTAACACCAGTACATCCCTTAATGCATTTTAACACAGCAAGCACTAACTCCAGCACATCCCTTAATGCATTTTAACACAGCCAGCACTAACTCCAGCATATCAGTTTCTGCACTTTAACACAGCCCGTACTAAGTCCAGCACATCACTTACTGCACTTTAACACAGCCAGCACTAACTCCAGCACATCCCTTACTGCACTTTAACACAGCCAGCACTAACTCCAGCGCATCACTTACTGAACTTTAACACAGCCAGCACGAACTCCAGCGCATCACTTACTGAACTTTAACACAGCCAGCACTAACTCCAGCACATCTCTTACTGCACTTTAACACGGCCAGCACTATCTCCAGCACATCCCTTACTGCTCTTTAACACAGGCAGCACTAACTCCAGCACATTCCTTACTGCTCTTTAACACAGCCAGCTCTAACTCCAGCACATCCCTTACTGCTCTTTAACACAGCCGGCACTAACACCAGCACATCCCTTACTGCACTTTAACACAGGCAGCACTAACTCCAGCACATCCCTTACTGCACTTTAACACAGCCAGCATTAAATCCATCACATCCCTTACTGCACTTTATCACAGCCAGCAGTAACTCCTGCACATCCCTTACTGCACTTTACATGGCCAACACTAACTCCAGCACATCGCTTACTGCACTTTAACATTGCCCACATTAAGGCCAGCACATCCCTTAATGAAATTTAACACAGCCAGCACTAACTCCAGCCCAAGCCTTACTGCACTTTAACACAGCCATCACTAACACCAGTACATCCCTTAATGCATTTTAACACAGCAAGCACTAACTCCAGCACATCCCTTAATGCATTTTAACACAGCCAGCACTAACTCCAGCACATCCCTTACTGCATTTGGACATGGACAGAACTAAATCTACCACATCCCTTACTGCACTTTAACACAGCCAGCACTAACTCCAGCACATCTCTCACTGCACTTTAACACAGGCAGCACTAACTCCAGCACATCCCTTACTGCACTTTAACATGTACAGCACTAACTCCAGCACATTCCTTACTGCTCTTTAACACAGCCAGCACTATCTCCATCACATCCCTTACTACACATTAACACAGCCAGCTCTAAATCCAGCACATCCCTTACTGCACTTTAACAACGCCAGCACTAACTCCAGCACATGCCTTACTTCACTTTAACACAGCCAGCACTAACTCCGACACATCCCTTACTGCACTTGAACATGTACAGCACTAACTCCAGCACTTCCCTTACTGCTTTTTAACACAGCCAGTACTAAATCCAGCACATCCCTTACTGCACTTTAACACAGCCAGCACTAACTCCAGCACATGCCTTACTTCACTTTAACACAGCCAGCACTAACTCCGGCACATCCCTTACTGCACTTGAACATGTACAGCACTAACTCCAGCACTTCCCTTACTGCTTTTTAACACAGCCAGTACTAACTCCAGCACATCCCTTACTGCACTTTAACACAGGCAGCACTAACTCCAGCACATCTCTTACTGCACTTTAACACAGCCAGCACTAACTCCAGCACATCTCTTACTGCACTTTAACACAGCCAGCACTACCTCCATCACATCCCTTACTACACATTAACACAGCCAGCTCTAAATCCAGCACATCCCTTACTGCACTTGAACATGTACAGCACTAACTCCAGCACTTCCCTTACTGCTTTTTAACACAGCCAGTACTAACTCCAGCACATCCCTTACTGCACTTTAACACAGCCAGTACTAAGTCCAGCACATCCCTTACTGCACTTTAACATGGCCAGCACTAACTCCAGCACATCCCTTACTGCACTTTAACACAGCCAGCACTAACTCCGGCACCTCCCTTACTGCACTTGAACATGTACAGCACTAACTCCAGCACATTCCTTACTGCTCTTTAACACAGCCAGCTCTAACACCAGCACATCCCTTACTGCACTTTAACATGGGCAGCACAAACTCCAGCACTTCCTTTACTGCTTTTTAACACAGCCAGTACTAAATCCAGCACATACCTTACTGCACTTTAACACAGCCAGCACTAACTGCAGCACATCCCTTATTGCACTTTAATTCAGCCAGTACTAACTCCAGCACATCCCTTACTGCACTTTAACATGGCCAGCACTACATCTAGCACAGCCATTACTGCTCTTTAACACAGCCAGCACTAACTCCAGCACATCACTTACTGCACTTTAACATGGTCAGCACTAACTCCAGCACATCAGTTGCTGCACTTTAACACTGCCAGTACTAAGTCCAGCACATCCCTTACTGCACTTTAACACAGGCAGCACTAACTCCAGCACATCCCTTACTGCTCTTTAACACAGCCAGCACTAACTCCAGCACATCCCTTACTGCACTTTAACATGGCCCACACTAACTCCAGCTCATCGCTTACTGCACTTTAACACAGCCAGCACTAACTCCAGCACATCCCTTACTGCACTTTAACACAGCCAGCACTAACTCCAGCACATCCCTTACTGCACTTTAACACAGCCAGCACTAACTCCAGCACATCCCTTTCTGCACTTTAGCACAGCCAGCACTAACTCCAGCACATCCCTTACTGCACTTTAACACGGCCAACACTAACTCCGGCACATCCCTTACTGCTCTTTAACACAGGCAGCACTAACTCCAGCACATCCCTTACTGCACTTGAACATGTACAGCACTAACTCCAGCACATTCCTTACTGCTCTTTAACACAGCCAGCTCGAACTCCAGCACATCCCTTACTGCTCTTTAACACGGCCGGCACTAACACCAGCACATCCCTTACTGCACTTTAACATGGTCAGCACAAACTCCAACACTTCCCGTTCTGCTTTTTAACACAGCCAGTACTAACTCCAGCACATACGTTACTGCACTTTAACACAGCCAGCACTAACTCCAGCACATCCCTTATTGCACTTTAACACAGCCAGTACTAACTGCAGCACATCCCTTATTGCACTTTAACACAGCCAGTACTAACTGCAGCACATCCCTTATTGCACTTTAACACAGCCAGTACTAATTCCAGCACATCCCTTACTGCACTTTAACATGGCCAGCACTTACACCAGCACATCCATTACTGCTCATTAACACAGCCAGCACTACATCTAGCACATCCCTTAATGCACTTTAACACAGCCAGCTCTAACTCCAGCACATCCCTAACTGCACTTTAACACAGCCAGCACTAACTCCAGCGCATCACTTACTGAACTTTAACACAGCCAGCACGAACTCCAGCGCATCACTTGCTGCACTTTAACACAGCCAGCACGAACTCCAGCACATCTCTCAGTGCACTTTAGCACAGCCAGCACTAACTCCAGCACATCCCTTACTGCACTTTAGCACAGCCAGCACTAACTCCAGCACATCCCTTACTGCACTTTAACACGGCCAGCACTATCTCCAGCACATCCCTTCCTGCTCTTTAACACAGGCAGCACTAACTCCAGCACATCCCTTACTTAACATTAAAACAGGCAGCACTAACTCCAGCACATCCCTTACTGCACTTGAACATGTACAGCACTAACTCCAGCACATTCCTTACTGCTCTTTAACACAGCCAGCTCTAACTCCAGCACATCCCTTACTGCTCTTTAACACGGCCGGCACTAACACCAGCACATCCCTTACTGCACTTTAACATGGTCAGCACAAACTCCAACACTTCCCGTTCTGCTTTTTAACACAGCCAGTACTAACTCCAGCACATACGTTACTGCACTTTAACACAGCCAGCACTAACTGCAGCACATCCCTTACTGCACTTTAACACAGCCAGTACTAACTCCAGCACATCCGTTACTGCACTTTAACATGGCCAGCACTTACTCCAGCACATCCCTTACTGCTCATTAACACAGCCAGCACTACATCTAGCACATCCATTACTGCTCTTTAACGCGGCCAGTACTAAGTCCAGCACATCCCTTACTGCACTTTAACACAGGCAGCACTATCTCCATCACATCCCTTACTACACATTAACACAGCCAGCTCTAAATCCAGCACATCCCTTACTGCACTTTAACAAAGCCAGCACTAACTCCAGCACATCCCTTACTGCATTTTAACACAGGCAGCACTAACTCCAGCACATCCGTTACTGCACTTTAACACAGCCAGCACTAACTCCAGCACATCCCTTACTGCATTTTAACACAGGCAGCACTAACTCCAGCACATCCCTTACTGCACTTTAACACAGCCAGCACTATCTCCATCACATCCCTTACTACACATTAACACAGCCAGCTCTAAATCCAGCACATCCCTTACTGCACTTTAACAACGCCAGCACTAACTCCAGCACATGCCTTACTTCACTTTAACACAGCCAGCACTAACTCCGACACATCCCTTACTGCACTTGAACATGTACAGCACTAACTCCAGCACATCCCTTACTGCACTTTAACACAGCCAGTACTAAGTCCAGCACATCCCTTACTGCACTTTAACATGGCCAGCACTAACTCCAGCACATCCCTTACTGCACTTTAACACAGCCAGCACTAACTCCGGCACCTCCCTTACTGCACTTGAACATGTACAGCACTAACTCCAGCACATTCCTTACTGCTCTTTAACACAGCCAGCTCTAACACCAGCACATCCCTTACTGCACTTTAACATGGGCAGCACAAACTCCAGCACTTCCTTTACTGCTTTTTAACACAGCCAGTACTAAATCCAGCACATACCTTACTGCACTTTAACACAGCCAGCACTAACTGCAGCACATCCCTTATTGCACTTTAATTCAGCCAGTACTAACTCCAGCACATCCCTTACTGCACTTTAACATGGCCAGCACTACATCTAGCACAGCCATTACTGCTCTTTAACACAGCCAGCACTAACTCCAGCACATCACTTACTGCACTTTAACATGGTCAGCACTAACTCCAGCACATCAGTTGCTGCACTTTAACACTGCCAGTACTAAGTCCAGCACATCCCTTACTGCACTTTAACACAGGCAGCACTAACTCCAGCACATCCCTTACTGCTCTTTAACACAGCCAGCACTAACTCCAGCACATCCCTTACTGCACTTTAACATGGCCCACACTAACTCCAGCTCATCGCTTACTGCACTTTAACACAGCCAGCACTAACTCCAGCACATCCCTTACTGCACTTTAACACAGCCAGCACTAACTCCAGCACATCCCTTACTGCACTTTAACACAGCCAGCACTAACTCCAGCACATCCCTTTCTGCACTTTAGCACAGCCAGCACTAACTCCAGCACATCCCTTACTGCACTTTAACACGGCCAACACTAACTCCGGCACATCCCTTACTGCTCTTTAACACAGGCAGCACTAACTCCAGCACATCCCTTACTGCACTTGAACATGTACAGCACTAACTCCAGCGCATTCCTTACTGCTCTTTAACACAGCCAGCTCGAACTCCAGCACATCCCTTACTGCTCTTTAACACGGCCGGCACTAACAGCAGCACATCCCTTACTGCACTTTAACATGGTCAGCACAAACTCCAACACTTCCCGTTCTGCTTTTTAACACAGCCAGTACTAACTCCAGCACATACGTTACTGCACTTTAACACAGCCAGCACTAACTCCAGCACATCCCTTATTGCACTTTAACACAGCCAGTACTAACTGCAGCACATCCCTTATTGCACTTTAACACAGCCAGTACTAACTGCAGCACATCCCTTATTGCACTTTAACACAGCCAGTACTAACTCCAGCACATCCCTTACTGCACTTTAACATGGCCAGCACTTACACCAGCACATCCATTACTGCTCATTAACACAGCCAGCACTACATCTAGCACATCCCTTACTGCACTTTAACACAGGCAGCACTAACTCCAGCACATCCCTTACTGCACTTTAACATGGTCAGCACTAACTCGGGCACATCCCTTACTGCACTTGAACATGTACAGCACTAACTCCAGCACATTCCTTACTGATCTTTAACACAGCCTGCTCTAAATCCAGCACATCCCTTACTGCACTTTAACACAGCCAGCACTAACTGCAGCACATCCCTTATTGCACTTTAACACAGCCAGTACTAACTCCAGCACATCCCTTACTGCACTTTAACATGGCCAGCACTAACTCCAGCACATCCCTTACTGCTCATTAACACAGCCAGCACTACATCTAGCACATCCATTACTGCTCTTTAACGCGGCCAGTACTAAGTCCAGCACATCCCTTACTGCACTTTAACACAGGCAGCACTAACTCCAGCACATCTCTTACTGCACTTTAACACAGCCAGCACTATCTCCATCACATCCCTTGCTGCACTTTAACATGGTCAGCACTAACTCCAGCACATCCCTTACTGCACTTTAACACAGGCAGCACTAACTCCAGCACATCCCTTACTGCACTTTAACACAGCCAGCACTATCTCCATCACATCCCTTACTACACATTAACACAGCCAGCTCTAAATCCAGCACATCCCTTACTGCACTTTAACACAGCCAGCACTAACTCCAGCACATGCCTTACTTCACTTTAACACAGCCAGCACTAACTCCAGCACATGCCTTACTTCACTTTAACACAGCCAGCACTAACTCCGGCACATCCCTTACTGCACTTGAACATGTACAGCACTAACTCCAGCACTTCCCTTACTGCTTTTTAACACAGCCAGTACTAAATCCAGCACATCCCTTACTGCACTTTAACACAGCCAGTACTAAATCCAGCACATCCCTTACTGCACTTTAACACAGGCAGCACTAACTCCAGCACATCTCTTACTGCACTTTAACACAGGCAGCACTAACTCCAGCACATCTCTTACTGCACTTTAACACAGGCAGCACTAACTCCAGCACATCCCTTACTGCACTTTAACACAGCCAGCACTATCTCCATCACATCCCTTACTACACATTAACACAGCCAGCTCTAAATCCAGCACATCCCTTACTGCACTTGAACATGTACAGCACTAACTCCAGCACTTCCCTTACTGCTTTTTAACACAGCCAGTACTAACTCCAGCACATCCCTTACTGCACTTTAACATGGCCAGCACTTTCTCCAGCACATCCATTACAGCTCTTTAACACAGCCAGCACTAACTCCAGCACATCACTTACTGCACTTTAACATGGTCAGCACTAACTCCAGCACATCAGTTGCTGCACTTTAACACAGCCAGTACTAAGTCCAGCACATCCCTTACTGCACTTTAACACAGCCAGCACTAACTCCGGCACATCCCTTACTGCACTTGAACATGTACAGCACTAACTCCAGCACATTCCTTACTGCTCTTTAACACAGCCAGCTCTAACTCCAGCACATCCCTTACTGCTCTTTAACACGGCCGGCACTAACACCAGCACATCCCTTACTGCACTTTAACATGGTCAGCACAAACTCCAGCACTTCCTTTACTGCTTTTTAACACAGCCAGTACTAAATCCAGCACATACCTTACTGCACTTTAACACAGCCAGCACTAACTGCAGCACATCCCTTATTGCACTTTAACACAGCCAGTACTGACTCCAGCACATCCCTTACTGCACTTTAACATGGCCAGCACTACATCTAGCACAGCCATTACTGCTCTTTAACACAGCCAGCACTAACTCCAGCACATTACTTACTGCACTTTAACATGGTCAGCACTAACTCCAGCACATCAGTTGCTGCACTTTAACACTGCCAGTACTAAGTCCAGCACATCCCTTACTGCACTTTAACACAGCCAGCACTAACTCCAGCACATCCCTTACTGCTCTTTAACACAGCCAGCACTAACTCCAGCACATCCCTTACTGCACTTTAACATGGCCCACACTAACTCCAGCTCATCGCTTACTGCACTTTAACACAGCCAGCACTAACTCCAGCACATCCCTTACTGCACTTTAACACAGCCAGCACTAACTCCAGCACATCCCTTACTGCACTTTAGCACAGCCAGCACTAACTCCAGCACATCCCTTACTGCACTTTAGCACAGCCAGCACTAACTCCAGCACATCCCTTACTGCTCTTTAACACAGGCAGCACTAACTCCGGCACATCCCTTACTGCACTTGAACATGTACAGCACTAACTCCAGCACATTCCTTACTGCTCTTTAACACAGCCAGCTCGAACTCCAGCACATCCCTTACTGCTCTTTAACACGGCCGGCACTAACACCAGCACATCCCTTACTGCACTTTAACATGGTCAGCACAAACTCCAACACTTCCCGTTCTGCTTTTTAACACAGCCAGTACTAACTCCAGCACATACCTTACTGCACTTTAACACAGCCAGCACTAACTGCAGCACATCCCTTATTGCACTTTAACACAGCCAGCACTTACTCCAGCACATCCATTACTGCTCATTAACACAGCCAGCACTACATCTAGCACATCCATTACTGCTCTTTAACGCGGCCAGTACTAACTCCAGCACATCCCTTACTGCACTTTAACACGGCCAGCACTATCTCCATCACATCCCTTACTACACATTAACACAGCCAGCACTAACTCCGGCACATCCCTTACTGCACTTGAACATGTACAGCACTAACTCCAGCACATTCCTTACTGATCTTTAACACGGCCGGCACTAACACCAGCACATCCCTTACTGGACTTTAACATGGTCAGCACAAACTCCAGCACTTCCCTTACTGCTTTTTAACACAGCCAGTACTAAATCCAGCACATACCTTACTGCACTTTAACACAGCCAGTACTAACTCCAGCACATCCCTTATTGCACTTTAACATGGCCAGCACTTACTCCAGCACATCCCTTACTGCTCATTAACACAGCCAGCACTACATCTAGCACATCCATTACAGCTCTTTAACAGAGCCAGCACTAACTCCAGCACATCACTTACTGCACTTTAACATGGTCAGCACTAACTCCAGCACATCGGTTACTGCACTTTAACAAGCCAGCAATAACTCCAGCACATCCCTTACTGCACTTTAACACAGCCAGCACTATCTCCAGCACATCCCTTACTGCACATTAACACAGGCAGCACTAATTACAGCACATCTCTTACTGCACTTTAACATGGTCAACACTAACTCCAGCACATCCCTTACTGCACTTTAACACAGCCAGCACGAACTCCAGCACATCCCTTACTGCACTTTAACATGGCCAGCACTAACTCCAGCACATCCCTTACTGCACTTTAACACAGCCAGCACTAACTCCTGCACATCCCTTAATGCACTTTAACACCGCCAGCTCTAACTCCAGCACATCCCTGACTGCACTTTAACACAGCCAGCACTAATTCCTGCACATCCCTTAATGCACTTTAATACCGCCAGCACTAACTCTTGCAGATCCCTTACTGCACTTTAACACCGCCAGCTCTAACTCCAGCAAATCCCTTACTGCACTTTAACACAGCCAGCACTAACTCCAGCGCATCACTTACTGCACATTAACACAGCCAGCACTAACTCCAGCGCATCACTTACTGAACTTTAACACAGCCAGCACTAACTCCAGCGCATCCCTTACTGCACTTTAACACAGCCAGCACTAACTCCAGCACATCCCTTACTGCACTTTAACATGGCCAAAACTAACTCCAGCACATCCCTTACTGCACTTTAACACAGCCAGCACTAACTCCAGCGCATCACTTACTGAACTTTAACACAGCCAGCACTAACACCAGCACATCCCTTACTGCACTTTAACACAGGCAGCACTAACTCCAGCACATCCCTTACTGCACTTTAACACAGCCAGCATTAAATCCATCACATCCCTTACTGCACTTTATCACAGCCAGCAGTAACTCCTGCACATCCCTTACTGCACTTTACATGGCCAACACTAACTCCAGCACATCGCTTACTGCACTTTAACATTGCCCACATTAAGGCCAGCACATCCCTTAATGAACTTTAACACAGCCAGCACTAACTCCAGCCCAAGCCTTACTGCACTTTAACACAGCCATCACTAACACCAGTACATCCCTTAATGCATTTTAACACAGCCAGCACTAACTCCAGCACATCCCTTACTGCACTTTAACACGGCCGGCACTAACACCAGCACATCCCTTACTGCACTTTAACATGGGCAGCACAAACTCCAGCACTTCCTTTACTGCTTTTTAACACAGCCAGTACTAAATCCAGCACATACCTTACTGCACTTTAACACAGCCAGCACTAACTGCAGCACATCCCTTATTGCACTTTAACAAAGCCAGTACTAACTCCAGCACATCCCTTACTGCACTTTAACATGGCCAGCACTAACTCCAGCACATCAGTTGCTGCACTTTAACACTGCCAGTACTAAGTCCAGCACATCCCTTACTGCACTTTAACACAGGCAGCACTAACTCCAGCACATCCCTTACTGCTCTTTAACACAGCCAGCACTAACTCCAGCACATCCCTTACTGCACTTTAACATGGCCAGCACTATCTCCAGCACATCCCTTACTGCTCTTTAACACAGGCAGCACTAACTCCAGCACATCCCTTACTGCACTTTAACACAGCCAGCACTATCTCCATCACATCCCTTACTACACATTAACACAGCCAGCACTAACTCCGGCACATCCCTTACTGCACTTGAACATGTACAGCACTAACTCCAGCACATTCCTTACTGCTCTTTAACACAGCCAGCTCTAACTCCAGCACATCCCTTACTGCTCTTTAACACGGCCAGCACTAACACCAGCACATCCCTTACTGCACTTTAACATGGTCAGCACAAACTCCAACACTTCCCGTTCTGCTTTTTAACACAGCCAGTACTAACTCCAGCACATACGTTACTGCACTTTAACACAGCCAGCACTAACTGCAGCACATCCCTTATTGCACTTTAACACAGCCAGTACTAACTCCAGCACATACGTTACTGCACTTTAACACAGCCAGCACTAACTGCAGCACATCCCTTATTGCACTTTAACACAGCCAGTACTAACTCCAGCACATCCCTTACTGCACTTTAACATGGCCAGCACTTACTCCAGCACATCCCTTACTGCTCATTAACACAGCCAGCACTACATCTAGCACATCCATTACTGCTCTTTAACGCGGCCAGTACTATGTCCAGCACATCCCTTACTGCACTTTAACACAGGCAGCACTAACTCCAGCACATCTCTTACTGCACTTTAACACAGGCAGCACTAACTCCAGCACATCCCTTACTACACATTAACACAGCCAGCACTAACTCCGGCACATCCCTTACTGCACTTGAACATGTACAGCACTAACTCCAGCACATTCCTTACTGATCTTTAACACAGCCAGCTCTAACTCCAGCACATCCCTTACTGCTCTTTAACACGGCCGGCACTAACACCAGCACATCCCTTACTGCACTTTAACATGGTCAGCACAAACTCCAGCACTTCCCTTACTGCTTTTTAACACAGCCAGTACTAAATCCAGCACATACCTTACTGCACTTTAACACAGCCAGCACTAACTGCAGCACATCCCTTACTGCACTTTAACACAGCCAGCACTAAATCCAGCACATCCCTTACTGCTCATTAACACAGCCAGCACTACCTCCCGCACATCCCTTACTGCACTTTAACATGGCCAGCACTTACTCCAGCACATCCCTTACTGCTCATTAACACAGCCAGCACTACATCTAGCACATCCATTACAGCTCTTTAACACAGGCAGCACTAACTCCAGCACATCCCTTACTGCACTTTAACATGGCCAGTACTTACTCCAGCACATCCCTTACTGCATTTGAACATGTACAGCACTAACTCCAGCACATTCCTTACTGATCTTTAACACAGGCAGCTCTAACTCCAGCACATCCCTTACTGCTCTTTAACACGGCCGGCACTAACACCAGCACATCCCTTACTGCACTTTAACATGGGCAGCACAAACTCCAGCACTTCCTTTACTGCTTTTTAACACAGCCAGTACTAAATCCAGCACATACCTTACTGCACTTTAACACAGCCAGCACTAACTGCAGCACATCCCTTATTGCAATTTAACACAGCCAGTACTAACTCCAGCACATCCCTTACTGCACTTTAACATGGCCAGCACTACATCTAGCACAGCCATTACTGCTCTTTAACACAGCCAGCACTAACACCAGCACATCACTTACTGCACTTTAACATGGTCAGCACTAACTCCAGCACATCAGTTGCTGCACTTTAACACTGCCAGTACTAAGTCCAGCACATCCCTTACTGCACTTTAACACAGCCAGCACTAACTTCAGCTCATCGCTTACTGCACTTTAACACAGCCAGCACTAACTCCAGCACATCCCTTACTGCACTTTAACACAGCCAGCATAACTCCAGCACATCCCTTACTGCACTTTTACACAGCCAGCACAAACTCCAGCACATCATTGACTACACTTTACTGTGGTCAAAACTAACTCCAGCACATCCCATACTGCAATTATCACAGCCAGCACTAACTGCAGCACATCCCTTACTGCACTTTAACACAGCCAGCATCAACTCCCGCACATCCATTACTGCACTTTATCATGGCCAGCACTAACTCCAGCACATCCCTTACTGCACTTTAACACAGCCAGCACAATCTCCAGCACATCCCTTACTGCACTTTAACACAGCCAGCACAAACTCCAGCACATTATTGACTAAACTTTACTGTGGTCAAAAATAACTCCAGCACATCCCTTACTGCACTTTAACACAGGCAGCACTAACTGCAGCACATCCCTTACTGCTCTTTAACACAGCCAGCACTAACTCCAGCACATCCCTTACTGCACTTTAACATGGCCAGCACTATCTCCAGCACATCCCTTACTGCTCTTTAACACAGGCAGCACTAACTCCAGCACATCCCTTACTGCACTTTAACACAGCCAGCACTATCTCCATCACATCCCTTACTACACATTAACACAGCCAGCACTAACTCCGGCACATCCCTTACTGCACTTGAACATGTACAGCACTAACTCCAGCACATTCCTTACTGCTCTTTAACACAGCCAGCTCTAACTCCAGCACATCCCTTACTGCTCTTTAACACGGCCAGCACTAACACCAGCACATCCCTTACTGCACTTTAACATGGTCAGCACAAACTCCAACACTTCCCGTTCTGCTTTTTAACACAGCCAGTACTAACTCCAGCACATACGTTACTGCACTTTAACACAGCCAGCACTAACTGCAGCACATCCCTTATTGCACTTTAACACAGCCAGTACTAACTCCAGCACATACGTTACTGCACTTTAACACAGCCAGCACTAACTGCAGCACATCCCTTATTGCACTTTAACACAGCCAGTACTAACTCCAGCACATCCCTTACTGCACTTTAACATGGCCAGCACTTACTCCAGCACATCCCTTACTGCTCATTAACACAGCCAGCACTACATCTAGCACATCCATTACTGCTCTTTAACGCGGCCAGTACTATGTCCAGCACATCCCTTACTGCACTTTAACACAGGCAGCACTAACTCCAGCACATCTCTTACTGCACTTTAACACAGGCAGCACTAACTCCAGCACATCCCTTACTACACATTAACACAGCCAGCACTAACTCCGGCACATCCCTTACTGCACTTGAACATGTACAGCACTAACTCCAGCACATTCCTTACTGATCTTTAACACAGCCAGCTCTAACTCCAGCACATCCCTTACTGCTCTTTAACACGGCCGGCACTAACACCAGCACATCCCTTACTGCACTTTAACATGGTCAGCACAAACTCCAGCACTTCCCTTACTGCTTTTTAACACAGCCAGTACTAAATCCAGCACATACCTTACTGCACTTTAACACAGCCAGCACTAACTGCAGCACATCCCTTACTGCACTTTAACACAGCCAGCACTAAATCCAGCACATCCCTTACTGCTCATTAACACAGCCAGCACTACCTCCCGCACATCCCTTACTGCACTTTAACATGGCCAGCACTTACTCCAGCACATCCCTTACTGCTCATTAACACAGCCAGCACTACATCTAGCACATCCATTACAGCTCTTTAACACAGGCAGCACTAACTCCAGCACATCCCTTACTGCACTTTAACATGGCCAGTACTTACTCCAGCACATCCCTTACTGCATTTGAACATGTACAGCACTAACTCCAGCACATTCCTTACTGATCTTTAACACAGGCAGCTCTAACTCCAGCACATCCCTTACTGCTCTTTAACACGGCCGGCACTAACACCAGCACATCCCTTACTGCACTTTAACATGGGCAGCACAAACTCCAGCACTTCCTTTACTGCTTTTTAACACAGCCAGTACTAAATCCAGCACATACCTTACTGCACTTTAACACAGCCAGCACTAACTGCAGCACATCCCTTATTGCAATTTAACACAGCCAGTACTAACTCCAGCACATCCCTTACTGCACTTTAACATGGCCAGCACTACATCTAGCACAGCCATTACTGCTCTTTAACACAGCCAGCACTAACACCAGCACATCACTTACTGCACTTTAACATGGTCAGCACTAACTCCAGCACATCAGTTGCTGCACTTTAACACTGCCAGTACTAAGTCCAGCACATCCCTTACTGCACTTTAACACAGCCAGCACTAACTTCAGCTCATCGCTTACTGCACTTTAACACAGCCAGCACTAACTCCAGCACATCCCTTACTGCACTTTAACACAGCCAGCATAACTCCAGCACATCCCTTACTGCACTTTTACACAGCCAGCACAAACTCCAGCACATCATTGACTACACTTTACTGTGGTCAAAACTAACTCCAGCACATCCCATACTGCAATTATCACAGCCAGCACTAACTGCAGCACATCCCTTACTGCACTTTAACACAGCCAGCATCAACTCCCGCACATCCATTACTGCACTTTATCATGGCCAGCACTAACTCCAGCACATCCCTTACTGCACTTTAACACAGCCAGCACAATCTCCAGCACATCCCTTACTGCACTTTAACACAGCCAGCACAAACTCCAGCACATTATTGACTAAACTTTACTGTGGTCAAAAATAACTCCAGCACATCCCTTACTGCACTTTAACATGGCCAGCACTAACTCTAGCATATCCCATAGTGCATTTTAACACAGCCAGCACTAACTCCAGCTCATCTTTTAATGCACTTTAACACAGCCAGCATCAACTCCCGCACATCCATTACTGCAATTTAACACAGCCAGCACTATCTCCAGCACATCCCTTACTGCTCTTTAACACAGGCAGCACTAACTCCAGCCCATCCCTTACTGCACGTTAACACAGCCAGCACTAAGTCCATCACATCCCTTACTGCACTTTAACATGGTCAGCACTATCTCCACCACATCCCTTGTTACACTTTAACACAGCCAGCACTAACTCTAGCACATCCCTTACTGCACTTTAACACAGCCAGCACTAAATCCAGCACATCAGTTTCTGCACTTTAACACAGCCAGCTCTAACTCCAGCACATCCCTTACTGTATTTTAACATGGTCAGCACTAACTCCAGCACATCCCTTACTGCTCTTTAACACAGCCAGTACTATGTCCCGCACATCCCTTACTGAACTTTAGCACAGCCAGCAATAACTCCACCACATCCCTTACTGCACTGAAACATGGTCAGTAGTTAATCCAACACATCCCTTAATGAACTTTAACACAGCCGGGCCTAGCTCCAGCACATCCCTCACTGCACTTTAACACAGCCGGGCCTAGCTCCAGCACATCCCTCACTGCACTTTAACACAGCCAGCAGTATCTCCAGCACATCCCTTACTGCACATTAACATGGTCAACACTAACTCCAGCACATCCGTTACTGCACTTTAACACAGCCAGCAGTATCTCCAGCACATCCCTTACTGCACATTAACACAGGCAGCACTAACTACAGCACATCCCTTACTGCACTTTAACATGGTCAACACTAACTCCAGCACATCCGTTACTGCACTTTAACAAGCCAGCAATAACTCCAGCACATCTCTTACTGCACTTTAACATGGTCAACACTAACTCCAGCACATCCCTTACTGCACTTTAACATGGCCAGCACTAACTCCAGCACATCCCTTACTGCACTTTAACACAGCCAGCACTAACACCAGCACATCCCTTAATGCACTTTAACACAGCCAGCACTAACTCCAGCACATCCCTTACTGCACTTTAACACAGCCAGCACTAACACCAGCAAATCCCTTACTGCACTTTAACACAGCCAGCACTAACTCCAGCACATTCCTTAATGCACTTTAACATGGTCATCACCAATTCTAGCACATCCATTACTGCAATTTAACACTGCCAGCACTAACTCCAGCTCATCCCTTACTGCACTTTAACGCTACCAGCTCTAACTCCAGCACATCCCTTACTGCACTTTAACACAGCCAGCACTAACACCAGCACATCCCTTAATGCACATTAACACAGCCAGCACTAACTCCAGCACATCCCTTACTGCACTTTAACACAGCCAGCACTAACTCCAGCGCATCACTTACTGAACTTTAACACAGACAGCGCAAACTCCAGCGCATCACATGCTGCACTTTAACACAGTCAGCACTAACTCCAGCGCATCACTTGCTGCACTTTAACACAGCCAGCACTAACTCCAGCGCATCACTTGCTGCACTTTATCACGGCCAGCACTAACTCCAGCACATCCCTTACTGCACTTTAACACAGCCAGCACTATCTCCATCACATCCCTTACTGCACATTAACACAGCCAGCACTAACTCCAGCACATCCCTTACTGCACTTTAACACAGCCAGCACTAATTCCAGCACATCCCTTACTGCACTTTAACACAGCCAGCACGAACTCCAGCACATCCCTTACTGCACTTGAACATGTACAGCACTAACTGCAGCACATCCCTTACTGCACTTTAACACAGCCAGCACTAGCTACAGCACATCACTTACTTCACTTTAACACAGCCAGCTCTAACTCCAGCACATCCCTTACTGCACTTTAACACAGCCAGCTCTAACTCCATCACATCGCTTACTGCACTTTAACACAGCCAGCACTAACTACAGCACATCACTTACTTCACTTTAACACAGCCAGCAATGACTCCAGCACATCCCTGACTGCACATTCCGCAAACAGCTCTAAATCCAGCACATCCCTTGCTGCACTTTAACACAGCCAGCATTAACTCCTGCACATCCCTTACTGCATTTTAACATGGTCAGCACTAACTCCAGCACATCCCTTACTGCACATTCAGCAAACAGCACTAAATCCAGCACATCCTTTACTGCACTTTAACACAGCCATCTCTAACTCCAGCACATCCCTTACTGAACTTTAACACAGTCAGCACTAACTCCAGCGCTTTCCTTACTGCTCATTAACACAGCCAACACTAACTCCAGCACATCCATTACTTCTCTTTAACAAAGCCAGCACTAACT
This sequence comes from Isurus oxyrinchus, assembly GCA_026770705.1. Classification (NCBI taxonomy): domain Eukaryota; kingdom Metazoa; phylum Chordata; class Chondrichthyes; order Lamniformes; family Lamnidae; genus Isurus; species Isurus oxyrinchus. Next base: position 169,747,665 of record JANJGN010000009.1, read on the forward strand.
CCAGCACATCCCTTACTGCACTTTAACACAGCCAGCACTAACTCCAGCAAATCCCTGACTGCACTTTAACATTGTCAGCACTAACTCCAGCACATCCCTTACTGCACATTAACATTGTCAGCACTAACTCCAGCACATCCCTTACTGCACTTTAACACAGCCAGCACTAACTCTAGCACATCCCTTACTGCACTTTAACACAGTCAGCAATAACTCCAACACATCCCTTACTAAACTTTACCGTGGTCAGCACTAACTCTAGCACATCCGTTACTGCACTTTCAAACAGCCAGCACTAACTCAAGCACATCCCATAATGCACTTTAACAAAGCCAGCACTAACTCCAGCACATCCCTTACTGCACTTTAACACAGCCAGCACTAACTCCAGCACATCCCTTACTGCACTTCAAATCATCAAGCAATAACTCCAGCACATCCCTTACTGCACTTTAACACAGCCAGCACTAACTCCAGCACATCCCTTACTGCACTTTAACACAGCCAGCACTAACTCCAGCACATCTCTTACTGCACTTTAACACAGCCAGCTCTAACTCCAGCACATCCCTTACTGCACTTTAACATGGCCAGCACTAACTCCAGCACATCCCTTACTGCACTTTAACACAGCCAGCACAAAGTCCAGCACATCCATTAATGCACTTTAACACCGCCAGCTCTAACTCCAGCACATCCCTTACTGCACTTTAACATGGCCAGCAGTAACACCAGCAAATCCCTTACTGCACTTTAACACCGCCAGCACTAACTCCAGCACATTCCTTAATGCACTTTAACATGGTCATCACCAATTCCAGCACATCCATTACTGCAATTTAACACTGCCAGCACTAACTCCAGCTCATCCCTTACTGCACTTTAACGCTACCAGCTCTAACTCCAGCACATCCCTTACTGCACTTTAACCCACCAGGTCTAACTCCAGCACATCCCTTACTGCACTTTAACACAGCCAGCACTAACTCCAGCACATCCCTTACTGCACTTTAACATGGCCAGCACTAAATGCAGCACATCCCTTAATGCACTTTAACACAGCCAGCACTAAGTCCAGCACATCCCATAATGCACTTTAACACCGCCAGCACTAACTCCAGCACATCCCTTACTGCACTTTAACATGGCCAGCAGTAACACCAGCAAATCCCTTACTGCACTTTAACACCGCCAGCACTAACTCCAGCACATTCCTTAATGCACTTTAACATGGTCATCACCAATTCCAGCACATCCATTACTGCAATTTAACACTGCCAGCACTAACTCCAGCTCATCCCTTACTACACTTTAACGCTACCAGCTCTAACACCAGCACATCCCTTACTGCACTTTAACACAGCCAGCACTAACTCCAGCGCATCACTTGCTGCACTTTAACACAGCCAGCACTAACTCCAGCGCATCACTTGCTGCACTTTAACACAGCCAGCACTAACTCCAGCGCATCCCTTACTGCACTTTATCACCGCCAGCACTAACTCCAGCACATCCCTTACTGCACTTTAACACAGCCAGCACTATCTCCAGCACATTCCTTACTGCTCTTTAACACAGGCAGCACTAACTCCAGCACATCCCTTACTGCACTTTAACACAGCCAGCACTAATTCCAACACATCCCTTACTGCACTTTAACACAGCCAGCACTAACTCCAGCACATCCTTACAGCACTTGAACATGTACAGCACTAACTGCAGCACTTCCCTTACTGCACTTTAACACAGCCAGCACTAACTACAGCACATCACTTACTTCACTTTAACACAGCCAGCTCTAACTCCAGCACATCCCTTACTGCACTTTAACACAGCCAGCTCTAACTCCATCACATCCCTCACTGCACTTTAACATGGCCAGCAATGACTCCAGCACATCCCTGACTGCACATTCCGCAAACAGCTCTAAATCCAGCACATCCCTTACTGCACTTTAACACAGCCAGCACTAACTCCTGCACATCCCTTACTGCATTTTAACATGGTCAGCACTAACTCCAGCACATCCCTTACTGCACATTCCGCAAACAGCACTTAATCCAGCACATCCCTTACTGCACTTTAACACAGCCATCTCTAACTCCAGCACATCCCTTACTGCACTTTAACACAGTCAGCACTAACTCCAGCGCTTTCCTTACTGCTCATTAACACAGCCAGCACTAACTCCAGCACATCCATTACTTCTCTTTAACAAAGCCAGCACTAACTCCAGCAAATCCCTAACCGCACTTTAACACTGCCAGGACTAACTCCAGCACATCCCTTACTGCACTTTAACAAGGTCAGCACTAACTCCTGCACATCCCTTACTGCACCTTAAACACAGCCAGCACTAACTCCAGCACATCCCTTACTGAACTTTAACATTGTCAGCACTAACTCCAGCACATCCCTTACTGCACTTTAACATTGTCAACACTAAATCCAGCACATCCCTTACTGCACTTTAACACAGCCAGCACTAATTCCAGCACATCCCATACTGCACTTCAAATCATCCAGCAATAACTCCAGCACATCCCTTACTGCACTTTAACACAGTCAGCACTAACTCTAGCAAATCACTTACTGCACTTTAACATGGCCAGGACTAACTCCAGCACATTCCTTACTGCTCTTTAACACAGCCAGGTCTAACTCCTGCACATCCCTTACTGCTCTTTAACACGGCCGGCACTAACACCAGCACATCCCTTACTGCTCTTTAACACAGACGGTACTAACTCCAGCACATCCCTTACTGCACTTTAACACAGCCAGCACTAACTGCAGCACATCCCTTATTGCACTTTAACACAGCCGGTACTAACTCCAGCACATCCCTTACTGCACTTTAACATGGCCAGCACTTAGTCTAGCACATCCCTTACTGCTCATTAACACAGCCAGCACTACATCTAGCACATCCATTACTGTTCTTTAACACAGGCAGCACTAAGTCCAGCACATCCCTTACTGCAGTTTAACACAGGCAGCACTAACTCCAGCACATCCCTTACTGCACTTGGCAGCACTAACTCCAGCACATCCCTTACTGCTCTTTAACACAGCCAGCACTAACTCCAGCACATCCCTTACTGCACTTTAACACAGCCAGCACTAACTCCAGCGCATCACTTACTGAACTTTAACGCAGCCAGCATAACTCCATCACATCCCTTACTGCACATTAACACAGGCAGCACTAACTCCAGTAAATCCCTTGCTGCACTTTAACACAGCCAGCACTAACTCCAGCACATCCCTTACTGATCTTTAACACAGCCAGCTCTAATTCCATTACATCCCTCACTGCACTTTAACATGGCCAGCAATGATTCCAGCACATCCCTGACTGCACATTCCACAAACAGCTCTAAATCCAGCATATCCCTTACTGCAATTTAACACAGGCAGCACTAACTCCTGCACATCCCTTACTGCACTTTAACACAGCCAGCACTAACTCCAGCACATCCCTTACTGCACTTTAACACAGTCCGCACTAACTCCAGCACATCCCTTACTGCACTTTAACACAGCCAGCTCTAACTCCAGCACATCCCTTACTGCACATTAACACAGGCAGCACTAACTCCAGCACATCCCTTACTGCACTTGAACATGTACAGGACTAACTCCAGCACATCCCTTACTGCACTTTAACACAGCCAGCACTAACTCCAGCACATCCCTTACTGCACTGTAACACAGCCAGCACTAACTCCAGCACATCCCTTACTGCACTTGAACATGTACAGCACTAACTCCAGCACATCCCTTACTGCACTTTAACACAGCCAGCACTAACTCCAGCACATCCCTTACTGCACTTTAACACAGCCAGCACTAACTCCAGCACATCCCTTACATCACTTGAACATGTACAGCACTAACTCCAGCACATCCCTTACTGCACTTTAACACAGCCAGCTCTAACTCCAGCACATCCCCTACTGCACTTTAACACAGCCAGCTCTAACTCCATCACATCCCTTACTGCACTTTAACATGGCCAGCAAAGACTCCAGCACATCCCTGACTGCACATTCCGCAAACAGCTCTAAATCCAGCACTTGAACTGCACTTGAACATGTACAGCACTAACTCCAGCACATCCCTTACTGCACTTTAACACAGCCAGCACTAACTCATCACATCCCTTTCTGCACTTTAACACAGCCAGCACTAACTCCAGCTCATCCCTTACTGCACTTGAACATGTAAAGCTCTAACTCCAGCACATCCCTTACTGCACTTTAACACAGCCAGCTCTAACTCCATGACATCCCAAACAGCACTTTAACACAGCCAGCACTAACTCCAGCACATCCCTTACTGCACTTTAACACAGCCTGTACCAACTCCAGCACATCCCTTACTGCACTTTAACACAGCCAGCTCTAACTCCAGCACATCCCTTACTGCACATTCCGCAAACAGCTCTAAATCCAGCACATCCCTTACTGCACTTTAACACAGCCAGCACTTACTCCAGCATATCCCTTACTGCACTTTAACACAGCCAGCTCTAACTCCAGCACATCCCTTACTGCACTTTACCACAGCCAGCTCTAATTCCATCACATCCCTTACTGCACTTTAACATGGCCAGCAATGACTCCAGCACATCCCTGACTGAACATTCCGCAAACAGCTCTATATCCAGCACATCCCTTATTGCACTTTAACACAGCCAGCACTAACTCCAGCACATCCTTTACTGCATTTTAACATGGTCAGCACTAACTCCAGCACAGCCCTTACTGCACTTTCCGCAAACAGCACTAAATCCAGCACATCCCTTACTGCACTTTAACACAGCCATCTCTAACTCCAGCACATCCCTTACTGCACTTTAACACAGCCAGCACTGACTCCAGCACATCCCTTACTGCACTTTAACATAGCCAGCACTAAATCCAGCACATCTGTTACTGCAGTTTAACACATCCAGCACTAAATCAAGCACATCCCTTACTGCACTTTAGCACAGCCTGCACTAACTCTGGCCCATAACTTACTGCACTTTAACATGGTCAGCACTAACTGCACCACATCCTTTATTGCACTTTAACAGAGCCAGCACTAACTCATGCCCATCCCTTACTGCACTTTAACACAGCCAGCACTAACTCCAGCACATCCCTTACTGCACTTTAACACAGCCAGCACTAACCCCAGCACATCCCTTACTGCACTTTAACATGGCCAGCAGTAACTCCAGCACATGCCTTACTGAACGTTAACACAGCCAGCACTAACTCCAGCACATCCCTTACTGCACTTTAACACAGCCAGCTCTAACTCCAGCACATCCCTTACTGCACCTTAACACAGCCAGCACTAACTCCAGCACATCCCTTACTGCACTTTAAGATGGCCAGCAATGACTCCAGCACATCCCCTACTGCACTTTAACACAGCCGGCACTAACTCCAGCACATCCCTTACTGAAATTTAACATGGCCAGCAATGACTCCAGCACATCCCCTACTGCACTTTAACACAGCCAGCACCAACTCCAGCACATCCGTTACTGCACTTTAACATGGTCAACACTAACTCCATCGCATCCCTTACTGCACATTCCGCAAACAGCACTAAATCCAGCACATCCCTTACTGCTCTTTAACACAGCCAGCGCTAACTCCAGCACATCCATTACTGCACTTTAACACAGACAGCACTAACTCTAGCACATCCCAAACTGCACTTTTACACAGCCAGCACTAACTCCAGCACATCCCTTACTGCACTTTAACACAGCCAGCACTAACTCCAGCACATCCCTTACTGCACTTTAACACGGCCAGCACTAACTCCAGCAAATCCCTTACTGCACTTTAACACGGCCAGCACTAACTCCAGCAAATCCCTTACTGCACTTTAACACGGCCAGCAATAACTCCAGCACATCCCTTACTGCACTTTAACACATCCAGCACTAACTCCAGCACATCTCTTACTGCACTTTAACACAGCCAGCACTAACTCCAGAACATCCCTTACTGCACTTTAACACAGCCAGCACTAACTCTAGCACATCCCTTACTGCACTTTAACACAGCCAGCACTAACTCTAGCACATTCCTTACTGCACTTTAACACAGCCAGCACTAACTCCTGCACAACTCTTATTGCACTTTAACATGGCCAACACTAACTCCAGCACATCCCTTACTGCCCTTTAACACAGCCAGCACTAACTCCAGCACATCCCTTACTGCACTATTACCTCAGCCAGCACTAACTCCAACACATGCCTTACTTCACTTTAACACAGCCAGCACTAACTCCAGCACATCCCTTACTGCACTTTAACACAGCCTGCACTAAATCCAGCACATCCCTTACTTCACTTTAACACAGCCAGCACTAACTACAGCACATGCCTTACTTCACTTTAACACAGCCAGCACTAACTCCAGCACATCCCTTACTGCACTTTAACATGGTCAGCTCTAGCTCCAGCTCATCCCTTACTGCACTTTCCATGGCCAACCCTAACTCCAGCACATCCCTTACTGCACTTTAACACAGCCAGCACTAACTCCAGCACATCCCTTACTGCACTTTAACACAGCCAGCACTAACTCTAGCGCATCCCTTACTGCACTTTAACACAGCCACCACCACCTCCAGCACATCCCTTACTGCACTTTAACACGGCCAGCTCTAACTCTAGCACGTCCCATACAGCACTTTATCACAGCCAGCACTATCTCCAGCACATCCCTTACTGCACTTTATCACAGCCAGCACTAACTCCAGCTCATCCGTTACTTCTCTTTAACGTTGTCTGCACTAACTCCAGCACATCCCTTACAGCACTTTAACACAGCCACCACCACCTCCAGCACCTCCCTTACTGCACTTTAACACGGCCAGCTCTAACTCTAGCACATCCCTTACTGTACTTTAACATGGTCAGTACTAACTCCAGCACATCCCTTACTGAACTTTAACATGTCCAGCACTGACTCCAGCACATCCCTTACTGCACTTTAACACAGCCAGCACTAACTCCAGCACATTCTTGAAATCCACAATCACTTTGGACAATAACCTTTTCTGTTTCGCGTCCTCATTCACATCACACACTAAACAATCACTGAGCATGTGGTTGAGAGTCGTTCCGAACTCACAATGTTCCGTTAGCTGCTTCAGTTTTGCCGTGTAGCATGTAATTGTCTCGCCCGCGGCTTTATTTCATGAATTCTACCTGAACCTCTGCATCGTGACTGAGGGTTTGTGTTGAAAATACTCTTAACGACGTTCACCAATTCATCAAAATTCTTCGAATCTGGGGCAATGGGATTAGCCGAGCTTTGAATCAGGCTGTAGGTTTTATTCCCACAAGTGCTCAAGAGGTTCGCTCGCCTCTTTCCCTGTAATCTCATTCACTTGAAACAAGAGTGTGAGGCGTTCTACATATTGACACCAATCACCTGTAGCTAGTTCAAAAGGATCAATTCTCCCAAATTGTGGCATTTTGAGAGGGGATAACTTCTTCAATTCTAATAGAGCTTGTTACTTACAATCGCTGGGCAAGGTACAGTGCTGATTTCTTTTTAACTTATTTTCTACTGTTCAATCCTGTTTTATCCTCGTCACCAGTTTGTTGTAGTGTTCTGTGTTGTACAATTAATGATAGGGCTGATCTGCAGACGCTTCTTGAGTGGAAACTCAAAGTTTATTTACAATATACTCAGCAACAGCTACACATGTGCTTTCAACTCCAACACTAACTCTGCACTTGTCTCTAAGGTAGCACACGCTACTCTCCTATTGGTTATTACAGATCATGCAAGTTTCCTTAACAAGTATAATTCTTAAAGATACATTACACACCAAATAAAATCATAATTACTACAACTTTACTGTCACAATCACAGCTATAAGCCTCTTGATGCAGATTACTCTTTCAGTGTGGAGCAAGGCAGAAACTTCAGTCTCTTAAACAGTTCTAAGTGTTCTTGTCAAACAATTTATGAAATTACAATTTAGAGTCCTGGAACCAAAAAAGCCTTCTCTACCATTCAGTATTACTAAGACAGTTTGCACAGATATTGAGAGAGAGAAAAACAAAACAATATTTCAAGTTGCTTACTTTCAGTTGAAGGTCATTGAAAGCACATAAAATTTTATAGGGTGTAGCTAATAAAAGAAACCAAGTTTACAGTAAAACAGCAATACTCTCACCCGCAAGGAAAATTGAATCAACATGGATAGAAGTAAGGGGATTATTCCACCTAGAGGAATAGAAACCTTGGGCCTTCTCTGCTAACCACACATTATTGTTTTTCACATGAGATAAACACCAGAGGCCCCATCTAACATGTTGTGATGGTACAGCTGATTGAATATTCACATAAGACCCTCAACAAAGAACATTCCAGGAACAGGGAGTCCAGTTATCTCAGTGAACAATTCCACGTCAACCAACAGGTTAGATGGCCAGGCTTATCATTAATATTTATCTGTTTGTGGGATGTTGTGCGCAAAATGGCTGATAGATTTACTTATCCCGCAGTAATATTTCCAAAATAATTCATGGTATGTGAAATGTTTTAAGAGTTGCAACATGGAGTTGATATGGACAGACATGGAGAGCTTTTTCCTCAGATCACAGATTCAAGTGTGTATCATGTTACTTTGTGACATAACAGTTTGTTATTAGTATAATGAATTCTATAATACTTGAGTATTGCTGAAAAGAGAAACATATTGTCGAAGCTTATCGTCTTGCACTCATCAGGACAAACGCAGGAATGCCAAATTTCAAATGATCACAACAATTTATACTAAAGGAGAAAAGGGTGTTGATTGATTGGCAAGCCAACTTTGATTAACTGAACTAGAGGCTCTGCAAGCTCGCGGATAATTCAAAAAAGGCTCAAGGCTTGTATATATTTCTTTTGTTTGAAAAGAATAGGTCCCTGTGTACGATTATATGTTAATTCTAACAAGTGTAAAATGAGCCATATTATTAACTCAACTGATTAGCTTAAAGTGATTGTTAGTGCACAATAGCACACTCAAGATTGTCCAGTAAGTGCTGCCCAATTGCAGAATCACATTTAACAGTGGGCATTTTGTTTTGGGTTTTGCAAGCACAGGCTGGTTGAGGACTGTCTATATTCTGCATATTACAAAAACCATAGGAACATGCTGTTTGATTCAATCAACCTAGTACCACATCAGCACTGAAATTCATACACGATGTTGCTCAGTGGTGTGTTAGGCAGAATGTCTTTTGTGAATGGTGGCAGCATCCTGTTAATGGAAAATGCCACTCATGTCACCACTACATAGTAGCAGTGTGAAACGGCTTGCTTAACCTATTGTTGACAATTTTGAGATACTTTGCCTTTCCAGGGTAATTTGAGGTAGGCCGGGCACTTTTCAGGTACGAATTTGTGCAAATTTGTGCAGCACACAGTGAACAATGATCGGAACAGAATAGCCATTGTGTGGCAGGATAGCTTTGATAGGGCTGTGATCCTAAATGTGTAATCTGTTACAATTTATGTGCAAGTCCTTTGCAGCATATGTGACTGGTCTTGGTTCATAGCTATTGATTTTTTGATCTTTTTGCACCACAATCTCTGATATTCCAAGTTCATTTTCCTACAGTACTGGAATCCTTTGATATTGACCAATTCTAGTTAGGAAAAATACTTTGCTTCACTTTATAATAGAATTTTTGTCTACATCCAGATCCTCATTACACCTGAAGGATGAGATAATCTTGGAGGCTGTAGTTATTGCTTGTTGTGAAGAGGCTCTTCAGGCAAACTGCTGAAACCCAACAACAACAGCAAAGTTCCCATGTGAAATACACCCTTGATGCTACAATCTTCATCAGCATTAACTCTGGTCAGGATTTTGAGAAATCTCTCCGGATATCTCTTTGTGACTAGATAATTTCACACCAGCTTTAAGCAGATCATTCCCTCCCTACACCTCTCCATCTCTCTACCTCACTTTCCTGCAGCGAGATAATCCTTAAAACCTACCTCTTTGACTAAGTTTTTGGTCGTCTGACACAATGGGTTGGATTTTCACCACTGAGGCAGGTAGTGGGAGTCAGGAAAATCCCCGGCTCAGTCCGCCCACCTCTGGAAAAAGTGCCTGCAAAGGCAGGAGCTTCGTTTCTGGGGGGGGTGGAGGTGGGTAGGAGATGGAACTGGGCCAGCTGACCAGGGGTAAATGTTCAGATCAGCCACAAGGGCTGCTGGGTACTCAGGTGGGGCCCACCTCGGTGTTGTGGGGCTTTGTCCCAGCTAAAAGAAAAATGGAAAGGCCCTCCAGCCCTCACACCTCATATCCCCTCACCCCTCACACACTCCCCATGCCCCATGCATGCCATCTCATGCCCCCTATGCCAAGCAAGACATTCTGCCCACCCCCATGGCCCCTTATGCCCCCCATGCCAAGATATAACACTTCCATGCCCATTGACCCTGTATAGACTGTATAGCACCAATGAACCATAGAGTGTCAGTTGGATGTGTTTAAAAAAAAGCTTTAAAGAAAACAGTCATTCATTCATTACTTTCCATTATATGAAAAAAAATGTCATTTTACTACAGGGCAATACATGTGTCAATCATTCAGCCCTTCAAAGTATCAATAACACAGTCCACAAGCCCTTGAAACCACTTAATCTTATGTAAGCAAACATTGCAAAATTAACAGCAGAGGTCAGAGAGCCAGAGTTGTCAATCAAGCACTGTTTTCCCCAGGGCTTGGGTGACTCAACAAAAGTAATGGATTCTGGGCTCTCAGCCAAGCCTGTATGGAGTTGGCAGGTGTGGGCATCTAACCCGAACTAGCCTGTACCCTTCAAAGGCACTCCTGAAAATCAGAAAACCCAGAATCAGGACCGTCCACCATATTTAAAGGGCTCCTGGGTCATTGTGACTCAGTGAAAATCCAGCTCTATATCTCCTCATGTGATCAGGTGCTTCATTTTATAATGTGCCTATGAAGTGCCTTGGGATGTTTCATCATGTTAAAGGCACTATATAAATATAAGATGTTGCTTTAAAGTATGCACTTGGGAAGAACAGATATTCAAACGTTTCCTCATGTTTCAACAGAAAACTTAGTCCAGTGTTTTCTTTTACTGTACAATCATGAATTTATCCTGTTTCCATATGTCTGTCTGATAAGTAATTTGGCAGAAAGGAAGTGTGATCCTTATAAGAAAATACTGACTAAAATTCAGCTCTTGTTCATTTGATAAGTATCTAACTTTCAAAGAGCAATGAGAGAATCGTGCCTTTAGTTCAAACAAATCACCCTGAAAGATTGTTTCCTGCAGTTAATAAAATGCCTCCTTTGAAGTGTAGGGAAGGTAAATGAATGGTGATTCAGGGCTTTGCTGACAATGTTATCTAGACCGCTCTCCTCCCAAATGAAGCTAATTAAAGTATTTCTAAAGCTTGTTGAAAGCTTCCTGGAGGAGTTGGTGGAATTTTAAAGGATGCATGGGTTCCAAGAGGTGTCCACTGTAAATCTGCTGAAGGCAGGTGGGTAAAGAGTAGGGGGCAAGTCAAGGTTGCTTTGTGGCATCACCTCAGCCGAAGAAGGGGGCAATTCTGCAAGAACAGAGGGTATTGGATATTGCTACCATGCCTCCAGCTGCAGGGCATCATCGATTGTGCTTAGGTGCCAAACAAGGCCCTGAGTGACCAGCCAGTGAGATCCAATAACAGGAAGGTCTTCCACCCTCTTACTGTTTAGCTGGTCTCCAACGACAACAGGAAATTCCTCCATGTTTGTGGCTGCAATGACTTCTTCATTCTCCATCAGTCCAGGCTGCCTTAGACCCTCACTTCAACTCCTGCCAAGTGCATGCTTGAATAAGAGGGTACAAAGGATATCCCTTGAAGAGACGGCTACTCACTTCTCCAATGGAACACCAGACAGAGGCGTTACAACCAATGTCACCTACTTAGTAAGACAATTACTGAGCAAGCCATTAGGCTTCTAAAGATATGATTCCAGTGACTGGACTGGTTGGGTGGTGCCTTTTAAAACCCTCCTGTAAGACTCCTGGACATTGTGGTGGCCTGCTGCATTGATCTAAAGAGGTAAGGACTTTGAGGACAATGAGATACTGGAAGGAGCAGCTCATGGTGGGGGGGGTGGGGGTGGGAGGGAGGGGGAGGATCAGGAAGTGAGAGGGGAGGAAGAAGAGATGACAGAGGAAGATGACACTGAACAGACGTGCCCCTGTTGCATGACAAGGTGGCCTTCTCCTACCACCCACTGGAAAGAGCACCCCCCTCCTGTTCCTAATGACCACCAGCATTAGATCAGGTTGACGTTGACGAAGTGAGGGGTAGCCCTGTCCTGAGTGCCAGCCCTCTGGTTCCCCTCTGACACCTCACTTCCCTCCAATGCTGGGGAAGGCTTTGACACAATCATCAGATCTCTCCCTTAGGACAACCAGCGGCCTCACAGCTGGCTGCTATGGGAAGTCGAAATCAGTCCCAAACTTTATCTGACCCCCACCTCTGTTCCCAACCCACACTGGCTCTAATTAAATAGGAAACCCATCTTCTTACCAATTAAAGGCTTACCCACATGAAAATGGTAACTTACTCAGTTTCCCAGCAGAGGCAAGGTTCTGAGTCCAAAAGGAACCGTTCTCCAGTTTCCCACCTCCCTGTCAAAAAATGATCTCATCGAGGCAAGGCTGTGTGCTTTCCCATAGAGATCAAAGCAAACTGGGGAACCAGAACTCCATCTTGTACATTTGACAGGAAATTATTTTCCTATTTGCCATCTGGTGTGAGGAAAAGGGCGATGGATTGGAACTTGAAAAGGTGAGAAAGATGTCATCAAAAAAAAGGGGCAGCAAGTAAATTTAGAACGAAACGGTATACCAGTATTTCTTTTTCTATTAGGAGTTAAAAGATCAAAGAATACAAGAGATTACAAACTGAGGCTTAAGAACCACTGGCGCTAACCAGAGATAAGGGAGAGCTGATCAACTTCGTAGATAAAATGAACTTTATGCCTTTGAACAGATGTTTCCCATTCTCTGGTAAGTTTCTGCTTCAGTTCCTCTCATAAAGGACCCAAGTCTTGGATGGTGCCATTATACACCTGAGCTAAATGGTGAGAGTATAACAACTCATGTCTCTCTGTAAGAATGAGGATGCAAGCCAATTACTGTTTTTATTGAAAATTAGTATTAATGAAACTTTGAAATGAAAACAAAAGTTGCAGTGGAGCTGGATGATGCATTGTGAATGGTTTCAGGAATATATATCCCAGGGCTATTTTGAGCCCTATGGGCTTTGCCGTTTGAAGGTGCAGTCCTGTGGTGTTGATCTGTAACAGTGCCTGTTATGTTGCTCAATGGTCTAATTGAGTCGTAAAGTAAAAGGTTGAAATGATTGCCAACCAGCCAGTCTGTGTTATAGAAGATTCTTAGTACAGAAATGAGAGTTGTTCATGAGGGTTAACCCTCTATTACAAAGTAAGCTAACCTGTGATGTAAATGAAGCATTACACTGAATCTAAATAAGAACATATAGGGCAGAATTCTCCCCCCACTGGGGGGGAAGTTGAAGAGCCAGTGCGCCGAGGTGCCCCCAATCTGGGGTGCGCCGCCATTTTACGTGGACAGGACAATTAAGGCCCGCCCAGCGTGACGTCTGCACAAAAGCGCTATGCGCTCCCTGTGTGGGCGGGGGTGAATTCACTGAGCTGAGAGTATGCTCTTTCATGCATGCTCATGAAAGAGCGCACTGAGCTCCCTGAGGCAAAGTGCTGCCTCAGGGAGATTGGACCCACAGTAAAAAAGTTTAAAAATAGTGAAAAAAAAATTCCCTGACATGTCCCCTCATGTGACACTGTCACATGAGTTGTGACACATCCATAACTTTTAAAAACACTTCAATTAATTTTTTAAAAACCTACATGAAGCCTCATCCCGCCCGTGGATGAGGGTTTGATGCTTTTTCTAATTCCCGCCAGAGCTCCCAGCTTCCCCGCTGACCTTAAGGTTGGACGGGCAGGTCCATTAATTACTTAAATGACTCTGTCAGTGATCTCAGTTGACCACTGACAGGTCGGCGGGCACACAGCTGATTCTGCTGAGCCCCCAACTTCCTGAAAATTTAAATGGGGCGCGGTGATGTCGCGAGTTCTGCTCAATGTCACCGTGCGTCATTTTACACATCGGCGAGTGGGTCCCACCGCCCCCCCACCAGGAAAATCCTGGCCATAGTAAAATAACCCAATGTAGAATCAGTAAGATTGTGCAGATAACCTTTTATAAGATGTATACGCTCAACAAAAGTTATTTGGCCACATTTAATCATAATTAGAACAACCAAATGATTCACAAATTGGTCTTACACCACAATACAGGCTAGTAGATGGAACTTAGAAACATAGGACCAGGAGTACTCCGTTCAGCCATTCAAGACTCCTCTGCCATTCAGTTAGGTCATGGCTGAATTGTATTTTAACTTCATCTACCGTCCTTGTTCTTTTAGTCTCTAAAGGATTAAAAAGCGAAGGATACCGTCACCACTGTGGACAGAAAATCAGGATGATAAATTCAACAATCATCTATTCAAATAACTTTGCAATCACAAATTGATCATTGAAAGGATTGGAGATCCCAAATTTTACAAAATCTTTTGATTCCAAAATTTAATCCTTCAACTGAATAAAGTCATTTCTGCCCATTTCCTGTTCCTTGAATTTTTCACCATTTGTATTGGCAAGACTTTTATAGGCAAGACCTTTCCATAATAGTTTCTCATCAGCCCATTTAGTTCTCTTTAACACATTTCAACAAGACTTTACTATTAGGCTCCCATGGTCTTATATATTGTCAAGGCAATTAGGGTTGGACAATAAATGCTGGCCATGCCAGGGGCACTCATTCCTAAGAACAAATAATAAAAAGAAATACAAACATTGAACTTTTTGGATCCAGGTTTGAACTCTGTCATTGATTGATCCTCTCAGACAAGCTGCAAGAGAGCGGGGACGTTCCAGTTGGGGGATAAATATAAATTCTTCCTTTCCTTCACTTCTTATGAGAGAAGCAGCATGAGTCAGTGCTGGTCTAAGAAACTGCAGCATTGTTCCAGGCCAATCCAGCTGATTTCCCATTTGGAGAGGTAAATGGGGATGTACAGCTGTAAAAACAGAAGGAGATAAAAGTAGGCTAATTCAATGAGAATCTCAACAGGCCATGATTTCATACAGTCCTATAGGATTCCAAGCTTGTCATAATGAATTCTACCATATCTGTTAGAAATCCTTCAGGAATTTTAATGATCTATGGAATGCTTTCAAATGTATTCAAAAATACATCAGCTTAAACAAGAAAAGCATTTAAAAACAATATGTTGGGAATGTTTTGAAAAAGTTACCTTTTACAAGATAACCCTGTAAATTGACATGATATGTTATAGATTAGAACAAATGTTAGCAGTTGATCATCCCAAGGTAGAAATAAATTGCCAGCTGTTAAATGTAATGAGTTGAAAAATTGTTCACAGAAAATCACTTAGAATTATATGGAATAATTAGATGACTTTTGTGCAAATTTTAGACATAGTTGGAATATATATAACATTTTTATAAATTATGTGTGTCTATGAGAGAGGAAAACAGATTTTAAGACTAGATACCACCATGGGATTTGAAAGTATTCAGTAAAGTATATAGGTGCTATTGCTATCTGTTAGCATATTGAATAATAACAACCATTTTAGAATTAATAGGAGACTTAAACTTGTAGCTTGTCAAGAATATCTTTGAAATGTGACAGAAGATGGTCTGTTGCATACAGGCCCCGAACTAGCCCCCACTGCCACCCGGCTACCTTCCCATCTACCACTCCCACCAACCAAATACCCTCCTGACCCCCGACTACCCCCTACCCCCAACCAGCTCCATCTCCTGACCACTTAACACCTCCCGATTACACTCCCGACTCCCTGACCAGCCCCACACCCGACTACTCTCCCAACCCCCACTATCCTCCCACAACCACCCAGCTACCTCCCCAGCTACCGCTCCCAGCCACTGAATGCCCTCCTGACCCCTGACTACACCCTACCCCCAAACAGCTCCACCCCCGACCACTTGACGCTTCCCGACTATACTTCCAACTTCTCCCAACGCCCCCCACTACCCTCCCAACCCCCTGATTAGCCCCTCCACCCCTCCACCCCAGCCCCTGACTATCCACTCCCAATTATCCAACCCCTTCTGATCATCTTAACCCCCCCCGACCACCTGAACCCCTCGCCCCCACCCCTAATTACCCCTCTGACCATCTGAACCCCCACCCTCCTGACCTCCAACTGCACCCCCCAACCTGCCAAAACCCCCATCACCACCCAACCTTAATCCCTGACCACTCGAACACCTCACCCATTTACCTTACACACCAACCTTCTTCCTGGGCTCTCAAAATGGCTGGGACCTTTAAACGTACTGCTTTATGGCAGCTAGTGCTGTAAAAAGGGATATGATTGTGCTTACCCCAATGCTGCTGCCTTACTTTAAAGGACTCCAGAGCTGCTGTGCTGCACAGCGGACTGGCAATCCTGTGGTGACTGACGATCCACAGTCTGGGTCATAATTATTGCAAATTGATTGAGTCTTTTGAGTATACGGTGAAGCTCTTGGGGTGCAGAGGTAGCATCCCTGCCTCTGAATCAGAAGCTCTGGATCAAGACCCTCCCCAGGACTTGATAGCCAAGGAAGGTATGTTCATGACATGGCCTAACAAGTTGAGCATCAACCTGTAAATCCTTCCAACATCTGTCAAAGGCAGATGGTAAGAGCAGGAGAGATTCCTGGTCAGCCATGCGATGGAAAGAAATTGGAGCCTCTAACCATCACTATCCACAGTTCCAGCCTACATCATGAATGTAAAGTGTATGTTGCCACAGCGACTTAGATTCCTTTGTTGAGGTGGGTGGAGGGGAGGGTTTTGTGGTTGGCTCCGTTGGCTGAATGGCCAGTCTGGACCAGATTGGTGCATGGTTTCAAGCCCCATTCTGGCAGGTTTTGGGACCTGCCCCCTTGCCCTACCTGTGGTGGAGATTTTGGTGCTGTGGGTTGGACCTGCCTCTGGGTAGAGAACTTGACCAAGAATTTTTTCTGCACCTAAGGTATTCATTGCATGCCATGTAGTTACAAGTGTCAAAAGAAATTAACCATGCACGGTGTTCAAATGAACATTTGTTTTGTGAGCTTTTATGAGTAAGTTGCAACCTCTCCTGAGTGAAAGATGACTGCTTCAATTAGACATGAACGTCTGTAAATGCCTAACTTTAGCACACCTTGTCACAGCATAAATCAAATTGCTGGA
Organism: Isurus oxyrinchus; assembly: GCA_026770705.1. Lineage (NCBI taxonomy): Eukaryota > Metazoa > Chordata > Chondrichthyes > Lamniformes > Lamnidae > Isurus > Isurus oxyrinchus. The sequence continues at coordinate 169,765,039 of JANJGN010000009.1, forward strand.
AAATTTTAAAGTTTTCACATAGAGTTTATGAAAATACACCCGCTGGCAAGAATTAGAACTATCAAGAAATGAAAGTTCTGGATGAAGAACTGAAGAAGCCATTAAGCATCATTTTCTGACACCTGACTGACGTGCTTTCCTGGCAGGAAATTCTAACTTCATTAGTGCATGGCTTCATGGAATTGCCTCAACAAATCTATTTATCTGTTCATGTTTGAATGAAATCTTTCACCTTGACCCCAGGGTACACCTGTAGTTGTGCAATTCTTAATTTTCTCCTTTCTGGTACCAACAATGTGATGAGCCTGTCCTGTGAACTGTCACTATTGGCATTGTGAGTGATGTGTTCTGTCAGTACGTTAGAATCTTGTCACCTGAGTAGTAACATATTATATTAGGTGACACAGAAACAGCATGAAGCTGAATACAACTATTACAAATATAAGTCGATCAGCTGCTGAGAACATTAAAAGATGCAGAGAATTGTCCTACAGTGATATTGAACAAGCCAGATATTCCCTGTATCTCCAACATGTTCTTAGTAGCAATGAAGAACTCTACATTGAAGTGGTATAGACAAAGGATAGAATTGCAGGTAGGATGAAGTTCCATTGTGAGGTTTTATTGCTGGCTTTCTTTATTGATTTTGTGGGTGTTACAGAATGGTGAAGTACAACATAAGCAGCCCTCAAACTCATGGCGTTGTTGTGATGGGGACGTGCGTGCAAGTTACCCTGACTTCTTCCACCATGACATTATAACCAACTGACAACCCCATTATAGTAAAGAGTGGAGGTTTGGTTCTATCTTGGAGTAGGCCAAGTTTACCCAGCTTTATTTGCATCCTAATGAATTCAGGATCCTTTCAATAGTACCTCATTGAAAGCAAACTCTGGATTCCTTACTATTATGTAATTTGGGTAGAAGCTACCGAGTGCTTTCTTAAATGTAATTAAGACTTAACACAAGATATTGTTGTTGGGCCTAGGAAAATGTTAATGCACTGGGAACATTAAGTTACCATGTATGTTTTGGACACTCAGAAAGGTCAGTTTTCACTCCAGGAATGGAGTGGGTGGAACGCCGGTCTGCTCTTCCCCGCAGCAAATCCATTTGATCTTGAGGGTTGGTCTTCGTTGCATGCTGCTGGCGAGCTGAACTCCCTGAATGCACAATATCTGGCAACCTAAAAACCAACCCTAGTAGATCCACAAGGAACCCATCCTAGAGGGATGTAGAGAGCCTGGGCAGCAGCTACAACAACAACAACTTACATTTATGTAGCACCTTTAAAATAGTAAAACATACCAAGACATGTATTTTGTTTATATGAGGAGGGAGAGACTAAGGGAGGAAAGGAGAGTGGGAGATTAGGAGGAGACAACACATGTTGAAACGCAATAGGGATTAAAATCACTGAAGGTGAAAACTTGCTGAGTGCAGAAGTTGAGGAAGGAAAGCAGTGAGGATATTTCGGTAAGGTACTAGATCTGGTACTTCAGTTCAAGCAGTAGAGAATGAGGACTTTTTTCGGTAAGGTACTAGATCTGGTACTTCAGTTCAAGCAGTAGAGAATGAGGACTTTTTTCGGTAAGGTACTAGATCTGGTACTTCAGTTCAAGCAGTAGAGAATGAGGACTTTTTTTATCTAAAGTGAGAGGGGTGAAACAAGGTGAGTTGCTCCAAGGAGGTAAAGGTGCAAAAGGATTTGGAGGACAGATGCAGTGAATAGATTTGGTGATGTGTCACACTGCCATTGGAGCTGTTTGGGCTGGGCCAAGTGTGTAGTAATTATGGTTTTATTTAGTATGTAATGTACCTTTAAGGATGATACTTGTTAGGCAAGATCACTTGATCTTTAGTAACCAATAGGAGAGCAGGGCGGTCTACCTCAGCAGTTAGTGGAGAGTTAGAGTTGGAGTTGAAAGCACATGTGTGGTTGCTGCTGAGTGTATTGAAAATAAACTTAAGTGTGTCTGCGGATCAACTCTTTCATTAATACTACAACTTGGCCACCCTACAACAAACTGGCGACGAGGATAAAATAGGATTGAACAGAAGAAATCAAGGTTAAAAGGAAAGGAAGATATACTCACCAATTATGCTGTTGTTTTAAGTTAAGGAAAAACAGGCCCTGATCCAAATGGCTGAGAAATCTCCTGGAGCACTCCTGACATTAAAATAATACCATAGTTGTAAGATCTCTGAGTGAGAATCCACAAGATGGGTGAACAAAACGGGAAAAGGAAGAGAATCTGTACTTAATTGTAGGATAGGCAGCAACCCTGCAGGCTCATTAGGTTAGAGAAGCTGGCACACAGCAAGTTAAAAGGGAGGTGGGGGGTGGGGCGCAGTCAGAGCAGAAAGCAATGCTGCAGTTTTATTTTAAAAAGGAGATAAAGCTCCACGGAAATGCCTAGAAAAGGGAGAAGAATTCACTGCTGTTTTTTTTTGCGAACAGGAACAAAGTTTTACAAAGTTAAAAGGGAAGATTCACAACTGTGTGGATGCCACCAAAACTCAAACAGTGCAGAAAACAGCACAGGAAAGCCGACAGCTGCAGAGACAGCCCAGGTTTAAAAAAAGGCGACTGCTCTTAAAGCGGCAATACATTTAAAGTGGTAAATACAAGAAAAATGGCAATGGGCAGAAAATTAGAAGAAACCTCAGAGAGGGGCAACTCTGTGGAAGGCAAAAGAGACCCCAGAGGGAGGGCAACAAGAAATTAAACAGTTGAAACAACAGTTGATTGCCCTTCAAGATCAAATGCAAAAGGAATGCTCGACCATTCAGCAACATGAAGAAATGATCGTTTCAAGCAGTAGAATGGACGCAGAGCAGGAGAAACATGAAAAGGGATCACGGGAAGCCCTGGTGATCGGAGAGGGATCACAGGAAGCCCTGGTGATCGGAGAGGGATCACAGGAAGCCCTGGTGATTGGAGAGGGATCACAGGAAGCCCTGGTGATCGGAGAGGGATCACAGGAAGCCCTGGTGATCGGAGAGGGATCGGGGGAGCCCTGGGAGTTGTGTATAGCTGGGTACAGCCAGGAGACAGGAGTTTGTATAAACTCTAAGGCAGGGCCAGCTCAGTGAAATTAGGTGTCCAGCAAAGAGCTGAAGAATCAGCTAAATGAAGCCCAAGAGACTTTGGAAGCAAAAGTCACAGAATTTTCCAAGAAACGGACAGATAATGAAATTTTGGGAGGCTCAGCCACTGAACTCAGACAAGTTGAGCTGGCACCTGAGAGAAGTCTGGCCAACAGTGAGGTCAAAAAGAAGACCAAGATTAAAGCCTGTGCAAGAAAGAAAAGTGCACGTTCCAAGCGAGGGAGGTAATCTATCTGGGTCACTGGGTAGATTCACAGGGCCTCCACCCGGTTGAGGAGAAAGTGAGAGCCATAAGAGAGGCACCTGTGCCAAAGAAACCTCAGAGCTCAAATCATCCCTAGGAATGATCAACTATTATGGTTCTTAAAAACAAAAAAACTGCGGATGCTGGAAAACCAAAACAAAAACAGAATTACCTGGAAAAACTCAGCAGGTCTGGCAGCATCGGCGGAGAAGAAAAGAGTTGACGTTTCGAGTCCTCATGACCCTTCTTATCCAATTTGTCCACAGTGCTGGCCCCCTGCAGTCTCTACTCAAAAAGAACCAATGTTTGTCTTGGGAGGTGCCCCAGAAAGAAGCTTTCATAAAGGTGGAACAAATGTTGCACTTGTCCAATATATTAATGCATTATGACCTGACAAAAGAATTGGTACTGACATGTGATGCATCTCCCTACGGAGTGGGAGCTGTGCTCTCTCATCAGATGGAACAATGGCATGGAACGGTCAATATGTTATGTATGAAGAACATTCACCACGGAGGGGAAGGGATACTTGCAGATGGGAAAAGAAGGCCTGTCTACCATCTTCAGTGTCAAGAATTTCACCAAGATGCACACGGCCCCCATTTTACAATCATTTCAGACGACACATCATTGCTAGGATTGTTTAGTGAGGACAAGGCTATATCACCCATAGCCTCAGCAAGAATACTGTGATGGGCTTTAATTCTGACTGCATATAAATATACTTTTGTATATAGGCCTGGCAATCAAATCACAAACACCGATGCCCTGAGTCGTTTGCCTTTACAAGAAAATGATGAGCACGTCCCAGTTCCACAGGAACCTGTTTTACTGTTAAATTCCTTAGATTCCTCACCGGTATATGCTCAACAGGTCAGAGACTGGTCAAGTTGGGACCCAGTGCTATCTCAGGTATGAGAACAGGTGCTACATGGTTGGTCACAGGAGCCCATATTTGACAAAATGAAACCATATTTCAAAAGAAGACATGAAATAACCAGCCAGGATAGCATCTCCTTGTGGGGAGCACGAGTGATGGTTCCTCCAAATAGAAGGGAGCCACTCATAATTGAACTACACAGTGCCCATCCAGGAATTTCTTAAATGAAGACCATAGCATGCAGCTATCTAGGGCGGCCTGGAATGGGTGGTGAAATAAAGAGTTTAGTAAAGCAAGTGTGTGCAATATCAGCAACTGCAAAAGTTACCAGTGACAGCTCCATTACACCCATGGGAGTGGCCAGGCAGACCCTGGGTGCGGTTACACATTGACTACGTTAGACCTGTCCTGGGAACAATGTTTCTGCTCATTGTCGATGCCCATTCAAAATGATTGGACATATATGAGGTGAAGTCACCAATGTCAGCCACTACGATGGAGAAACTATGTCAGAGTTTTACCATTCCTGGACTACCAGAAGTAGTCATTTATGGGTGCTGAGTTTCAATGGTTTATCAGCCTCTATGGTATCACTCATGTGAAAACTGCACCATACCCACCCTCCCTCAAATGGACTATCCAAAAGGGCAGTTCAAAATATCAAGACAGGCATGAAAACACTAACTGCCAATTCCTTGGCAACCAAGCTAGCACACTTTCTTTTCCATTACAGGACCACCCCTCATGCAACAACAGGTGTCAAGTGTAAATAGGGTGGTCAACAGCACTTTAAACTAGAAAGTAGGGGGGAGGGAAGGGTAAAACTCCAAGATGTATGACTAATGGGAAACAAAGCAGCAGGTTAGCATGTGGGGGGATGGAATCAACTTCATGGAAAATTATGAAAAAACTGAAAAGAAAGGAGAGCCCAGGAGAGGCTATTAAAGTCTCCAGAACACAAAATAGGACAGAGTGTTTGGAAAGGGCTAGGAATCTAACTTCAAGCACATCAGATAAAGGGACGACAATGAGAAAGGGGACGGGAAATACAGGACTGAAGGTGTTGTATCTGAATGCACGCTGTATACGAGATAAGGTAAATGAGCTTGTGGTGCAGATTGAAATTGGCAGGTATGATGTGGTGGGCATCACGGAGACATGGCTGCAAGGGAATCAGGACTGGGAGCTAAATATACAAGGATATACATCCTATCGAAAAGATAGGCAGGTTGGCAGAGGGGGTGGGGTTGCTTTGTTAGTAAGAAATGAAATTAAATCGATAGCAAGAAACAACATAGGGTCAGCTGATGTAGAATCTGTGTGGGTAGAGTTGAGGAACCGCAAAGGTAAAAAAACCATAATGGGAGTTATGTACAGGCCTCCGAACAGTAGTCAGGATGCGGGGCACAAGATACACCAGGAGATGGAAAAGGTGTGTAAGAAAGGCAAGGTTACAGTGATCATGGGGGATTTCAATATGCAGGTAGACTGGGAAAATCAGGTTGGTAGTGGATCCCAAGAAAAGGAATTTGTGGAATGTCTATGAGATGACTTTTTGGAGCAGCTTGTGGTGGAGCCCACTAGGGAACAGGCAATTCTAGATTTAGTGATGTGTAATGAGGCAGATTTGATAAGGGAGCTTAAGGTGAAGGAACCCTTAGGAGGAAGTGACCATAATATGATAGAATTTACCCTGCAATTTGAGAGGAAAAAGCTGGAATCAGATGTAACGGTATTACAGTTGAATAAAGGCAACTACAGAGGCATGAGGGAGGAGCTGGCCAGAATTGACTGGGAGATGAGCCTAGCAGGAAAGACAGTGGAACAGCAATGGCAGGAGTTTCTGGGAGTAATTTGGGAGACACAGCAAAAATTCATCCCTAGGAAGAAGAAGCATACTAAAGGGAGGACGAGGCAACCATGGCTGACAAGGGAAGTCAGGGACAGCATAAAAGCTAAAGAGAAAGCATACAATGTGGCGAAGAGCAGTGGGAAACCAGGGGATTGGGAAGCCTACAAAGACCAACAGAGGGCAATTAAAAAAGAAATAAGGAGGGAGAAGATTAAATATGAGGGGAAACTAGCCAGTAATATAAAAGAAAATTGCAAGAGATTTTTTAGATACATAAAGGGTAAGAGAGAGGCAAAAGTAGACATTGGGCCGCTGGAAAATGATGCTGGAGAAGTAGTAGTGGGGAACAAAGAAATGGCGGAGGAACTGAATAGGTACTTTGCATCAAGTCTTCACGGTGGAAGACACGAGTGACATCCCCAAAGTTCAAGAGAGTCGGGGGGGCAGAGGTGAGTATGGTGGCCATTACCAAGGAGAAGGTGCTAGGAAAACTGAAAGGTCTGAAGGTGGATAAATCACTTGGACCAGATGGATTACACCCCAGAGTTCTGAAGGAGATAGCTGAAGAGATAGTGGAGGCGTTAGTGGTGATCTTTCAGAAATCACTGGAGTCAGGGAGGTCCCAGAGGACTGGAAAATTCCTAATGTAACCCCCCTGTTTAAGAAGAGACTGAGGCAAAAGACGGGAAATTACAGGCTGATTAGCCTGACCTCGGTCGTTGGTAAGATTTTAGAGTCCATTATTAAGGATGAGATTTCAGAATACTTGGAAGTGCATGGTAAAATAGGGCAAAGTCAGCATGGTTTCATCAAGGGGAGGTCATGCCTGACAAATCTGTTAGAATTCTTTGAGGAGGTAACGAGTAGGTTAGCCAAAGGAGAGCCAATGGATGTTATCTACTTGGACTTCCAGAAGGCCTTTGACAAGGTGCCGCACAGGAGGCTGCTCAGTAAGATAAGAGCCCATGGTGTTAGGGGCAAGGTACTAGCATGGATAGAATATTGGCTGTCTGGCAGGAGGCAGAGAGTGGGGATAAGGGGGTCCTTCTCAGGATGGCGGCCAGTGACTAGTGGAGTTCCTCAGGGGTCAGTGTTGGGACCACAACTTTTCACTTTATACATTAATGATCTAGATGAAGGAACTGAGGGCATCCTGACTAAGTTTGCAGATGATACAAAGATAGGTGGAGGGACAGGTAGTATTGAGGAAGCGGGGAGGCTGCAGAAGGATTTGGACAGGTTAGGAGAATGGGCAAAGAGGTGGCGGATGGAATACAACGTGGGGAAGTGTGAGGTCATGCACTTTGGTAGGAAGAATAGAGGCATGGACTATTTTCTAAATGGGTAGAGAATTCAGAAATCTGGAGTGCAAAGGGACTTGGGAGTCCTAGTCCAGGATTCTCTTAAAGTTAACTTGCAGGTTGAGTCGGTAGTTAGAAAGGCAAATGCAATGTTGGCATTTATTTCGAGAGGACTAGAATATAAAAGCAGGGATGTGCTGCTGAGGCTTTATAAGGCTCTGGTCAGACTACATTTAGAATATTGTGAGCAATTTTGGGCCCCGTATCTCAGGAAGGATGTTCTGGCCCTGGAGAGAGTCCAGAGGAGGTTCACGAGAACGATCCCAGGAATGAAAGGCTTAACATATGAGGAACATTTGAGGACTCTGGGTCTATACTCGATGGAGATTAGAAGGATGAGGGGGGGATCTGATTGAAACTTACAGAATACTGAAAGGCCTGGATAGAGTGGACTTGGGGAAGTTGTTTCCATTAGTAGGAGAGACTAGGACCCGAGGGCACAGCCTCAGAGTAAAGGGAAGACCTTTTAGAACAGAGATGAGGAGAAACTTCTTTAGCCAGAGAGTGGTGAATCTATGGAATTCATTGCCACAGAAGGCTGTGGAGGCCAGGTCATTGAGTGTATTTAAGACGGAGATAGATAGGTTCTTGATTGGTAAGGGGATCAAAGATTACGGGGAGAAGGCGGGAGAATGGGGTTGAAAAACTTATCAGCCATGATTGAATGGCAGAGCAGACTCGATGGGCCGAATGGCCTAATTTCTGCTCCTATGTCTTATGGTCTTATGGTGTCACAACTGTGGAGTTGTTGTTGAAACACCGTCTCAAGGCAAGATTGAGCTTAATAATGCTGAATTTAGAGGGGAAGGTGGAAAGGAGTCATGGAAGCCAGAAATCTAGACATGACTGGCATAGTTGCGAGAGGAAATTTACCATGAGAAAGCTGGTATATGTGAAAAATTTGGGGGAAGGACCAAAGTGGTTACTGGGTGAAATAAGTGCAGTGACTGGACCTCTATCTTACCACGTGGAGATGGAATGTCAGCTCACTCTTAAACATGAGGACCATTTAAGGAAGAGAGAGACAATTCACCAAGGTTTTGTTCCACAAGTGACCATGACCGGGTCCTCCTGTTGAGGATACTCAATCCAGGACAGACATGTCTGGTGACCTTGTAAGAGTTGAGGATACAGAAGTGCAAGTGCCCACTGAAGCACCTGATGTTCAGGCTACAGTGGAAAATGATGTTTCTGACAAGGAATCTGAGGTTGTGGAGCTGTGACGTTCCACACGTAGCAGGAAACCACCTGAAAGACTGAACTTGTAAATTCCTTACCCAGTGTAAATAGTATGTTGTCCCAAAAATATGTACTTGTGAATATAATGTGCATAGCTGAGTTAAAGGGGGAGGAATGTAGTAATTATGGTTTTATTTGGTGTGTAATGTACCTTTAAGAATAATACGTGTTAGGCAAGATCACGTGATCTCTAGTAACCAATAGGAGAATAGCGCAGGCTACCTCAGCAGTCAGTGCAGAGATAGAGTTGGAGATGAAAGAACACTTGTAGTTGCTACTGAGTATATTGTAAATAATCTTAATGTTTCCACCCAAGGAGTTGTCTGCTGATCAACCCTATCATTAATAGCCCAACTCGGCCACCCTACAACAAAATGTTTAAAGGTACAGTCAGGGGGGAAGCTTCATTTAGGAGGAAGGCATCATCAGTCTTCAGCCAAGTTGCTGTTAAGGATAAGATGTTGATGCAGTCCCCCAGAATAAGCTCATGGATGATAGGGGCCTTTTTCATAAATGAATTTACTTTCAGGAGGGACATGTGGAGAGGGTGCTGATAACTGATCCACAGGTTACCACCTGGGGCAGAATCTCCACGTCAGCGTGCGGAGATGGGCCCCACTCACCGTGGTGTAAAACCATGATGTCGGGCGTGTGTCCTGATGTCACTGTGCATCATTCTGATCCTCAGTTCAGCGGGTGCGCAGCTGACTCCACTGTGCACCCACCGAGCTGTCAAAGGCCTATTAAGGCCATTTAAAAACTAATTAAAGTAATTACCTGGGCTGCCAGAGCAACCTTAAGGCTGGGGGGCAGGTGAAGAGCCCAGGCAGCCTTCGCATTTATCATGAAACCTCATCCACGGCTGGGACGAGGTTTCATGAAGGGTTTATAAATTAAATAATTTTTAAAATTGAAGTTCATTGACATGTCCCAGCTTATGTGAAACTGTCACATGTGGGGACATGTCTTAAAATTTTTTTTTTCTTTATTTAAGTTTTAAAAAATCAGACTAATCTCCCTGAGGCAGCTCTGTGCTCCAACTCAGCCTCCTCCCCCCCACCTGCACAGGGAGCACTCAGCACTTCCGAGCACGCCTCACACTGGGCTGGCCCACGCATTTTGCGGCGATCGGCTGTGCCCTTGCCCACGCTGCTCCTGCCCAACACCCCCCCTTCGATGGGGAGGAAACTCCCCTCTGCAGTGGGCCCATTTCCTCTGAGACGACTCTTTGAAAACGCTTCTTATTTGTCCCATTCTCTTGCTTGTATCATTTCAAAAATCAAAGGTTTGCTATTGCCTTTTCTAAATGGGTATACGATTTGCTCCCACCATTTTTCGAGTAGGAACACTATGTCCTAACCATCTGTAAAGAAGTGTTTCTTCTAATCTATTGCATTGCCTTTTTATCAAACTCTGTCCCTCTGGTACTGACTCACCAGATCATGTGGGTTGTCAGGCAGCAGGAGGCTGAGGGACGTTTAAGAGGGTGTTTGGGGAGGGAAGAAGCCTGGACTGGAAAGGTGAGCCCAGGAGCAGCAGGGTAGCCCCACAAAGAAACTGGGAAAAAAATAAATCCACTACCTTTTTGGGCCTCTCCTTGTTCCATCTGCACTTGCCATCAGATTGACCGAGCAGGGAATCTCTAATCGGTCTCCAGTTAAAATAGATGTTAGGCCGAGATGGCATCATCGGAGCCTGATCAGTTTATTTACAGAAGGACCCCTGTTAGATTGAATGACCCTCTTGCCTGCTCAGCAGAGCAGAATCGGATGGGAACCTGCATGAGCACCACGGGGACGACGTGGGTAAATCCCGAAGGCCATTGTAACTACTCGTGAACAGACTGAGAACCAGGGGGCACAGTTTTACAGTGTTTGGAAAAGAACCAAATGCGGGGTGGGGAAAATACTTTTTCGCACAGCAAGTAGTTAGGGTTTGAAATGCGCTCCCTGGAATTGTGGTAGAGGCAGGGTCAGTTGAAGTGCTGTAGAGAGCATTGGATGATTATTTAAATAGAAACAATGTACAGGGTTATGGGAAAAAGGCAGGAGATTGGCACTAAGTTAAAATGCTCAAAGAGCCAATGCTGACATGATGGGCCGAATGGCCTCCTTCTACACCGCAACAATTCTGTGGGAAAGGTTAAAATTGGCCCTTATGCCTCTTGCACAAATGAAATTGTCCCTGTCGGAAGGGGTTGTGCAGTTAAGGATTCATTCTTCCTGGCACTAATGTCAGTATTCGAATAAGAAAAACTTTAACCAAAAGCATCTCATCAAAGTAAATTCTCTGATTCTCTTGGTGCTGCTTCTGTGAGTAATTATGTATTTATTGCAGAGCTAGAAAGGCCTAGGGAGCCAAGGAGACCCACGGCAATGTGGAAATTCTCTATATGCTTGTAATGTTATTTTAAATAATGTGTTTGTGCTATAGCCCTCTGCCCGGAATTTACCCCAATTCCTTCCTTTTGGCTCAACCTTTACGCTACTAAAGTATAAAGTAATTTTTTAATTAAGATCCTATATGTCTTTCTGACTTCCTTACTCCTTTCACTCTTTGATAGGATTGCTTGAACAGTTGAACAACTTTATTTGCCATGTTGTAAAATTGAACTCGAATCAGAACTTGGGCTGTATTTCTCTCACATTTACTTTGCCCTTCTACTTAACAGTTTCACAATCCAAATCTAATAAAACAGCAATTAACGTTTACCACATGTGGTTACACCAATATTTTAAGTTAGTGAAACATTTCTCATGCTGTCTGATTTTCACACAGGATCGAAAACACCAAGTGAGGCTATGGATGGTTGCAAATACAAGGAAATGAGCAAACTGTGTTAAACTCAAAAATTGGAGTGTTTCACTAATAAACTATTTAGTACCATTGAACTATAGACAAGTTATGGCACAGAAATAGGCCATTCAGCCCATCATGTTTGCATTAGCTGAAAAAAAATAACTAGCTGCCCATTCTAATCCCACCTTCCAGCACCTGGTCTGTAGCCTTGCAGGTTACAGCACTTCAGGTGCAGATCCCGGTGCTTTTTAAATGAGTTGAGGGTTCCTACCTCCACCACGAAACCAGGCAGCGAATTCCAAACACCACCCACCACCCACCACCCACTGGATGAAGAAGCTTTACCTCATGTCCCCTCTAATCCTTCCATGAATCACCTTAAATCTGTGCCCCCTAGTAATTGACCTCTCCGCTAGGGGAAACAAGTCTTTCCTGTCGACTCTGTCGAGGCCCCTCATAATCTTGTAGACCTCAATCAAGTCACTCCTCAGGCTTCTCTGTTTTAAGAAAAACAACCCTAGCCAACTAACCTGTCCTCCTTGCTGAAATTTTCAAGCCCTGGCAACATTCTTGTAAATCTCCTCTGTATTCTCTCCAGAGCAATTATATCCTTTCTGTAATGTGGTGACCAGACTGTGCACAAAACTCCAGCTGTGGCCTAACCAGGGTTATATACAGTTTCAGCATTACATCTCTGCTTTTGTATTCTATGCCTTGTCCAATAAAAGGATGCATTCCATATCCTTTCTTTACCACCTTATTCACCTATCCTACCACCTTCAGGAACCTGTGGACAGGCACTCCAAGGTCTCTCACTTCCTCAACACCTCTCAATATCTTCCCATTTATTGAGTATTCCCTTGCTTTGATTGCCCTCCCCAAGGGCATTACCTCACACTTCTCTGGATTGAATTCCATTTGCCACTTTTCCACCCACTCAACCAAACTATTGATATCATTCTGGAGACAGCAGCTATCCGCTTCACTGTAATCCACATGACCAATTTTTGTGTAATTTGCAAATTTCCCCGTCATGCCTCCCACATTTAAGTCCAGATCGTTAATGTATGCCACAAACAGCAAGGGCCCCAACACTGAGCCTGGTGGAGAACTATAGGAAACGGTTTTCCTTTTGCAAAAACATCCATTGACTGTCGCCCTTTGTTTCCTGTTGTCGAGCCAACTTTGGATCCAACTTGCCACATTCCCCTGTATCCCGTGGGGTTTTACTTTTCTGGCCAGTCTGCCATGTGCGACCTTGTCGAATGCCTTCCTAAAATCCATGTAAACAACATCCACGGCACTACCCTTATCAATCCTCCTTGTTGCTTCCTCAAAAATTCAGTTAAATTAATAAGACATGACCTTCCCCTAACAAAACCATTCTGACTATCCCTGATTAATCTGTTCCTTTCTAAGTGGCAGTTTATCCTGTCTCTCAGTATTGATTCTAATAACTTGCCCACCACTGAAGTCAGACAGATTATAATTGCGTAGCCTATCCCTTGCACCCTTCTTAAATAATTGTACAATGTCCGCAGACCCCCAGTCCTCTGGTACCTTCAATCCTGTATCCGGTGAGGATTGAAAAATGATCCTCAAAGCATCTACTATTTCCTCTCTGGCTTCATTTAACAGTCTGGATTCAATCCACCTGGAGATTTATCCACCCTCAAGGATGCCAGTCCCTCCAGTACTTCCTCTCTCAATATGCTTATTGTATCTTGTGAAGACAGAGACGAAATACTCATTAAGAACCCTGCCCACATCTTCTGCACTCACACATAAGTTACCCCAGACATCTCCGATTGGCCTTACCTTTCCTTAGTTAACCTCTTGCTCTTAATATACGGATAAAACATCTTTGGGTTTATAGAAAGCTGAAAAGAATGAGGTCTATCTGATTACTAATCTGACAAGGTGGTGCACTATTCTGAAAATTATTTCCAAAACTTCAACCAAAACCAAGAGCAAACAAAACCATAAGAAAATCAGATGTTGCCAAGTGATATTTTCCATTATAAGTATGTAATTGTACTGCAGGAAGCTGAGTTACACAGGCCATTTATTTCTAATTATCTTTGATGCCAAATAAAATGTATATTTCCTCCATTTTGAAATAAAGGGACATTCTAATCTGAGAAACTGATAAATCTTTGGATTTTCTCTTGTTTCTGAGCCTGGAGACTCTCTAACTGCCTCACTGCTAATAAACACTTGAATAACGTGTGTAACAAGACAGAAAACATATGGGGCTGCATCTTCCAAGGAATGGCAATCACTGTCATATTGCCACTCCGCTCCGATTTACTTACCCTGGACTCCTGAACTGGGCCCGGCCAGGGGGGTGGTGCATAGAGCCCTCCCTTCATAGTGCAGGAATGTCAGGGGAAAGCAAGGCACGCGCCCTTTTTTATAACACTAGCTGCCATATTCTGATATGTTTAAATGTCCCAAAGATGCAGTAGAAGCTACGGAGAGAAGGTAAGTGTGTAAGGGAAATGGGTGAGGGGGGAGAGTCAGTCATTTGGCGGGGGGGAGGAGATGGATTCAGGGTCATAGTTGGGCATTGTGGGGGGGGGGTGGTGGCGGGATCATGGGGGGATAGTTGGGTCAGGCGGGGTAGTTATCCATGAATTAAAACTGGTCTTAATCCTTCTAACTTTTCATGGGTAACTATTCTGCTAAGTTAGGTGGAACCATCTGAGGTCTCCGACTTTTATTCACAGGGTGGAATTTTCCGTGCCCACTAGCGTTGGGCACAATTGGTGATGTGAGCGGACAATATAGTACACTCGGTTTTAGGCCGGCAGGAAACCAGTTTGCAATCGTCCGCTCAGCCGGCCGACGCCGGATTCCGGTTTACCCCACTGGGCGTCAGGAACCTCATTGTCATATCATTATCAGGCCAGCCCACTGGCATCGTCTCCCCCCCCACCCCCAGGCCAGCCCACCGGCATCGTCTCCCCCCCCACCCCCAGGCCAGCCCGCCGGCATCGTCTCCCCCCCCCACCCCCAGGCCAGCCCGCCGGCACCGTCTCCCCCAACCCAGGCCAGCCCACCGGCATCGTCTCCCCCCACACCCCCTCCCCAAAACCAGCCCACCGGCATTGTCTCCACCCCCCCCCGCCAAGGCCAGCCCATCGGCATTGTCTTACCCCACCCAGGCCAGCCCACCGGCATCGTCTCCCCCCCCCACCCCCAGGCCAGCCCACCGGCACCGTCTCCCCCAACCCAGGCCAGCCCACCGGCATTGTCTCCCCCCGCACCCCCAGGCCAGCCCGCCGGCACCGTCTCCCCCAACCCAGGCCAGCCCACCGGCATCGTCTCCCCCCACACCCCCTCCCCAAAACCAGCCCACCGGCATTGTCTCCACCCCCCCCCGCCAAGGCCAGCCCATCGGCATTGTCTTACCCCACCCAGGCCAGCCCACCGGCATCGTCTCCCCCCCCACCCCCAGGCCAGCCCACCGGCACCGTCTCCCCCAACCCAGGCCAGCCCGCTGGTATCATCTCCGCCCCTCCGACCCCAGGCCAGCCCACCGGCATCGTCTCCCCCAAAGCAGGCCAGCCCACCGGCATCGTCTCCACCCCCCCCACCCAGGCCAGCCCGCCGGCATCGTCTCCCCCCCCACCCCCAGGCCAGCCCACCGGTATCATCTCCCTCCCCCGGCTAGATCACCAATCCACGTTGGCGGGGAAGCACACGGACATGTTTATAAAAGGTACGCACTGGGCAGGCTGCAGTGTGAAGGGAACTCGGAGGTGAGCGCACAGTAACGCTGTGCAGCACTTGCCAGGGTCGCCTGTTGGACTTCAAGCTTCAAGGGCATTGAGGGGTTGGAGTTAAGGGCAGCCCTGTCATTGAGGCGACTGGTGGTTGTGGGGGGTGGGGGTGGACAAGAACAGCCCTGCCGTTGAATGTAGCACATTTGGGGTGGGGGGTAGGGTGGGGCGAGGGAAGCCTGTATAAATTGACCATTCCTTTGTAACTGAGACAGTTCAGGCGCAGCCATATTGATGTGACTGAGGTCAGGCTTCTAACCTATCTGCCTAATCAAGCAACGCAGAGGCATCAAAGTGCCACCAATTACTCCAGAGCTTCTCCCACACCCCGCCCCACCCTGGCATAGACTGCAAATTCATGAGCATTTTAATGGACGGCAGAACAGTTGGACTGCACACGTTGTACATTCTCCTTGCTAAAGCTGGCCACGGAGCAGTCACTGTTAGAGGTGCTCACAGTCCCTCTGCAATGTCATCCTCCCAGTTTGGACCAGTCTACCCCATGGTTCAAGCTAACAGTGCAGCCTTGCAGTACACTAATCCCTGACCATCCAAGTGGTGGTCAGCACTGTCTGGGAAGCGTTAAGGGGCTGTCACACTTAACCAGGACAGGTTCTTAGTACACCCCATGCTAACCACATGTCTCTCTCTTTCATCCTGCAGGAGTACATCAGGAACACGGAGCCTGGTGAACTAGCTGTATGCCTGATGGCCTACAGAGCATGAAGACGATGGAGAACAGAGCGACTGAGGGTCTTGGCTGTGCAGAGACAGGAACAGCAACCTTAGGAAGAAGGGGTGGCTGAGGTTTCCGCACATGACATCCAAGAGCCAGTGAGCCATCACTGGCCAACGCATAGCCACACCCCGGGTCTATAGACGCCGCCTTTCATTCCTGCAGATGACTGAGAACCAGTGTCGCCAAAGACTGCATATGTCTAGGGAACTGGTCACTCACATCTGCCATGAAAGTGACCACAGTGCTCAATTTCTATGCCAAAGGTTCCTTTCAGGGTTCCATGGGCGACCTCTGTGGGATCACACAAGTCTCCACCCACAAATGCATCCATGAGGTCTCGAATGCCAGCTTTGCGAGGGCACACAGCTTTGTGCATTTCGCACAGGACCAGGACAGCCAGGATGCAAGAGTGATTGGATTCGCCAAGATCTTGGGTTTGCCACAGACCAACTGCACTCGTGTGGCACTCAGATGTCCATCGCACCACACGGTCAACTATGTCAACCGCAAGAGGTTCCATTTGCTGAATGCGCAGCTGGTATGCGACCACCACAAACACATCCTGCAGGTCTGTGCACGGTTTCCAGGGAGTGTGCACGACTCTTACCTTTTCAGTAGGTCACAGATCCCTGGAGTCTTCCAGGGTCCACAGAGGCTCCAGGGATGTCTCCTCAGGGACAAGGGCTACCCACAGAGGACGTGGCTGATGACACCCATGCAGCAGCCTCAGACTACAGCAGAGCGACGCTATAATGAGGCTCAAGCTGCAACTCGCAGTTTGGTGGAGTAGACCATCGGGATGGTGAAGATGAGGTTCCGGTGCCTGGACCGGTCTGGTGGAGCCCAGCAATACAGTCCACAGAGGGTGTCACACATCATCATTGTATGCTGCCCCTTTACAACCTGATGCTGTAGTGGGGAGATGAGCTGGCTGAGGAGGAGATGGAGGAGCTGGAGGTCTCCTCCAATGAGGATGACGTTGATGGGGATGAGGGTGACGAGGTCCTCGGAGGCAACAATGACGGGGATGAGGCCCTCGCACTGGCCAGACGAGGCAGGCGTGCTCAAGAGGCCCTCATAGCTGCTAGATTAGTGGAGGATGATGACGACATGCAATGAAGAGACACCATAGATCCTTACATTCCATCTGTGAACATTTGATTCTAGTCTGGTTTATGGCAGTGCTAATACCCTCTGTGAGAATGCTCTTGTCATGGAGATGCAGTGGAGGCCCCAATAGTCACTCGATTGCAGGAGGGTGATGATGATCTGCAGTGAGGACACTTCATAAATCTTCACTCAGCCTCTGAGAATGTCTGACTCCTGTCTGGCTGAGGGCAGATAGTTTGCACTCTGTGATCTGGGTCATATCATAGAGACGCAGCCATGAAACTAAAGAAGCATCTGATCCTTTGTCCACCTTCAGCACCTGAGCTCTTCAGGAGCTGGAGCATAACATCAGTGGTCACAGACACTGAAGAGATGGGGGCCCTCCTTAAAGTTGCTGAGAGCTCATCAAGAAAATAAGAGAACTCTGTGACACATGCCCACTACATTCTGGCAGCAATGACCAGCGCTGCCGAGGTGCAGGCATCAGTAATGTGTCCAGGGAGTGTGAGGCTGGACCATCACTGTGGTCTGAAGGCTGCACAGACACAGGGAAGAGGCCCTGGACTGAGACACCTGCCTCTATCTTGTGCAGAAAAGTTTCACGTCTGAGTGACAAGGACACAGCTCATCAGAACAAGGAGCCACGGGCAGGGAGACATTCTTGGGAGTTTATTGACAATAGTGAACAATATGTACAAATGATTAACACCCGTGCCCAGGCTGTGCAACTAGTTCTCCTTAATTTCCCTAACCCTGCTGCTACACATTGGTGCTGCCTGGATACCCACAGTGGAGGTGGAGGCAGCCTGCTGACTGTGACACCCTGTCTGTGATGACCTTGGCAGGCGTCCTCTGGAGGGCTGAGACCTGGAGGGCCCCGGCCTGCTTTCGGGGTCCTGCTGTGTGGCAGTGGCTCCCTCCTCGGCCTGTGGAGCTGGAGCTGCTAAGGTCACAGGAAGAGGGGATTCGGATGGGACAGACACTCTTGGAGTCACCTGGATGGATGGGCCCGGAGTGTGCACCTGCTGATCCTCTTCCCTGTGGTCTGGGGGCCCCAGGCTGACTCCTTGAGGAGAAAGAGTAGCAGGAGTAAGATCGAGCTGCCTGGCACCCCTCTCGCATACACACTATGGCATCAGCGATGGAGTTGAGCCTGCACAGCAGTGCACAGTGGAGTCCTGGACCAAGGTCTCCATGGCACCCCTATCCTACCAGTGTTTACCTCGGTGTGTTGGCATGCCAGTGCTCTCACGTTAGAGTGAAGGTGGACAGGCCCGTCCACCGTGCCTTGCAATCTGAGGAGTGTCGCGAACATCCTTTCCTGATGGTCCTGAGCTGCCTTTGCAACTCCAGCAACTGTGACATGACCGAGGCTCCTCATCTGACTCAGACTCGGCAAAGTTCCAGCAGTCCTCCGAGTGCCAGAAACCTGGGAAGTCCCTGCCTCCACCTCTGTGAATCGAATGGCGTAATGTACTCACCAGATTGTGATCCCGAGGCTATTTATATGCTGAGTCCCACCGAGGTGTGTGTCTCTGCGCTGGTGGAGGGTGTGGGTGACGCTGTGACGGGACTTCAGGGAGGGGGCCTCCAGATTCCTCTTCAGAGGTTTCTTCAGGGCTTGATTGGAAGCCCTGGGTCATGGACTCTGTCGGCTGTTTGGCAGATGTGCCTTAGTGCCTGGCAATGGCCTGTGAAACAGGACACATCACTCACAGATTGGTTGTCTGATGGATGTTACACTGCTGGACCCTCACTTGGTAGAGCAGCGCTGACCTCATCGTTAGCACAGGACCGGTCCCGGTCATCACCGGCCAGCTGGATGGCTCTGTTCTCAAAATCCGTGAGGACCTTGATTTCGGGCATTCCCACACCGGTCTGTGACCTCTCCCTCTTGTTGTATGCCAGCTTGTCCTGCATGAATAGAGATGGAGAGAGTGTAAGCAGGATGCCTGCCAGGCCAGATGATAAGTATGCCTGGCGTGTGTGTGGGTGGTGAGTGGTTCCATGGACAGGATGAGGACAATGACAGTGAGTGTGAGACAGTGAATGGTGATGTCCCTTGAATCAGCAGTGAGTGAGGGCCCTGTGGATGTGTGATGGGATTTTGAGTGTGTGAGTTGAGAGTGATGAGAAGAGTGACTTACCCTAGCGGAGCAGAGGAGATCATCCTCTTGCCGCACTGGGTATCTGTCCTCTTTTGAAGGGTGTTGAAGTTGACCACCACTGCCACTGCCTCCCAAGCTGGGTTACTGCTATTGCTGCCCATCCTGCGGCCAGAGTGGGTGTTGAGGACATCCCAGCGGGCCTCCACAGCATCCAAAAGGTGCTTGAGGGACACATCGCTGAACCTGGGGGGCTGCAATCTTCTTCAGTTTCAAGGCCGTGTATTCCTTGCAGCAGTGGATGTCTGGAAACACTGAGATGTGTGCTTGTGGCTGGACTTTAAATATGGTGCCTGGCATGATGCCACGGTGAAGTGATGCCAGTCAGGCGAATGAGAACCCACCTGCCAGGGGAACAGCGTGTTTTCCAGGAGTGCATAATAACATAGCATTTTACCCACCCGCTACCGCACTTAGTGCAAATCTGGGACAATTCCGCCCATAGTTTCGAAGGGTTCCAGATGCTGGGTAATTACCATTGGAAGTCCAAACTTCCCAAGCAACACCCATGTGGTCAGTGCATGTGGACTTCTGAGGGGTCCCTCAGCACATCTTGGGGGACCTCCCAAGTATCATTGTCTGGAGATTGGAAGTCCCTGGCCTTGATGGGCTTAAATTTGAAACTTTAGTTTTCAAAAGGGGAGGTGCCTTAAATTCTGGGTGTATAACACTGAGCTGAAGGAGCGCACCTTCTGGTCCAATGTTCTGGAAGATGTCCAATTAAGAACCCATCTCCAGGATCACCAATCGATTAGGGAGGAGGCAGGAGGGTGAATCATCTTGGGCAGTGTAAAGAGCAGCCAGCAGCCTTCATTGTATCTATAATGAGAGTGTTGCGGAAGCCAATGACACATAAAGATGCAGCGAAATGAATGTGAGAGGAAACTGAGGGTGACAGGAGGCAAATGCCCCCCTAGGTAATATCCTTGACAGCTGCCTCCAAAAGATACCACTGCAACAGCAAGCCTCTACCTTCAGGTGACCAAAGACTTGCTGTTTTTGCCATTTTAAGTTTGCATTACCAGGAGCTGTCACATCAGACACACCTCCAGCTGTGCAATCACTTCCTGGGAGCTGATGAGTTACAGATACTGTGTGGATCCCCTTCCTCTCTGGAAAAACTCGATTCTCCTGGGGAGATCCAGATAATTGCCTCGCTCGTGACCTCATGTGTTTTCCTGGCACTGCTGTGTGGATTCACAACATCACACTCAGTACCACTCCGCACCTCCCAACTCTCCCCCCAACCCGAAGAAGTGGCCAGAGGTGGGAATATGTCGAAAAACTGGCCCAATGCATTTTTCTTGGTGATTTCCTGCAACCCCACGTCCCACCCTCCCAGCACCTCCAGTTCTGCTTCCAAGGTCCTGGCAAAACTCTGCCTCATTAAACTAGGCAACACATGTTGCCATGCCTGAGGTTTATTTCTCTTTTCCTTCATCTGTATTTATTTTCTTCACTGCCTGATGACATTATATTTTGTCCCTGCTTTACCGTTTCATTTTTATTTTGTTATGTCGGGAACCAACCGCAAAACCTTTACCAGTTGTGGCCATTGTGGTAAACTGGGCTGCAAGCCGGGGCCAAGGGATCAGTCAAAGATCGGTGATTCAGCCAACCGAGTTGGCTTTACCTTCTACCCCAAGGTGGAGTGTCACCTGGCAAAGCATCTCAGTAGCCTGGCTGAGAACTGAGGTGAGAATTGGGGAGACCACTAATTCTACGTAAATAGGCCTGATGACTCCAATTTTGTGTGATTCCCTTTTAAACCCTCGTGGCAATGGGCTCAAAGCCAAAAGTTGCCTGAATTGTGAGATAGCCAGTCACTTACATAATCGATGTAATAATTTCTGACCAGGGTATTAGATTTTGTGCCTCATTGGTCTGGAATGTGTCCCTTTAGGTGGAGGAGGAATAGATTGGGACCAGTTTTCAGAAAACTCACATTTAAGTAAAGAAAGAACTTGCATTTATTCAGGTAGTATAACTTCTACATCTCCTGTTAATCCAAAAGACTAAACATATTATTCAACGTATGCAGGTTAAAGCTACTAATGCCATCGATTTACAAATAAATAATTTATAAGAGCCAATGAATTAATACCCTGCAGTAGCATGAAGGTAGATGAAAGATCTACCAGGGATTAACTTGACTTTCTCAAAACCTTTGGGCCAATCCAAAAAAAAAATCATCTGCCGGCTTTTCATATAAATTGGCCCATCTCTGACAATTATGAAAGTGAAATAAATAAACTTTCTCCTGCCTTTGATAAGTAGAATTCCATCTCAAGATATTAGATTTGTAAATCCTTTCAGAGGGAATATGTGAGTCACAAAATCTGGAGGGGATAATTATCAGTCACTGTTGAAAACAGACTTTTGTAAATTCTGTTCTTGTTCTTTGATGATAAGGCTATTCAATCAATCATGATGAAAGGAACCATTGAACAGATTCTCATAATGTTAAATTATAATGTCATGATGACCATAGCCTGGGCTAAATGAGTAGTTAAATAAATGCTATTGGAATTCCATGCACTCTGCTCCACTTGACAATCTAATTCTCATCTGCACCAAAAGGTTCTGGGGATGTAAGTTGGACAAGAGCCTCTAGGCAGCCCCTTTGGAAAATAATGCAGAAGGGCTATTTTTGAGGAACACCCCAAATAGGCTCAATCATCAATGAAGCCCCAGTCATCTTAAGGCTTGGACCTCTTTGATATGTTATTGATGAGCAATCATGCTCCACACTTAGAACCTTTATTTAGGTCATATGCCAACCAGGGGCCAGATTTTGACAAAGGAAGCGGGATTCAGACAGAATACTATTTCTGGGTCGTAATCCTGCCCCAAACAGGAAGCAGGCAAAGCTTCTGATTTTGGTGAGGAGTGGGGTGGGTGGGTGGGGGGGTGGGTGGGGTGCTGGTTATATAGTGGAGGGCTTGGGTATGGCAGTCAATTAGTGACTGAGAGAGTGGGAATATCGGCAGGATGTCAGTGAAGGGGGTCACATTCTGGTCTGACTTGGCAGTCATTTCTGTGGCTGATTTAAAGAAAAAATCTGAATCTTCAAATTGTCCAGGATAAATGGAGAGCTGGAACCTGAGAGAGGGTAGGAAAACATTAGTGTTATTAAAATTTTATTGTCGATTTTCTTCAAAGCCTTCAATTTTTTCAATTAAATACAATTTTCCATGTTGTGGCCCTGTTCCTGGCAGGGTGAAACCATTCAGCTTTACACAGTGGCCCAAAGTTCACCCACTCCTGTGAACATTTTGAGACCTTTAGATTGCAAACTCTTGAGGAGCTGCTTCATTACCTAAATGTGCCTAATGAATGATGTGGCTGACTTCACTGTCCCACCTTCCTTCCGCCATCATAAAAATTGGTAGAGTGAGAACAGAGAGGGGACATCACCATCACTCTTTTTGTCGATTGCCCCCATTCCAACCCAATCCCTGGAACAAAGATCTGGCCCCTGGTTTCCCCAAGCACAGCCTTCCTGGAGCTGGCTAGGTTCAGGGGAAACCACTTTTGCACTGGGAGCAACAAACAGGCATTTAGCCCCTCATTTGCATCTGGAAAAGGCCTAACACCTATTTCAGGTGCAGGCCTATTTTTGCACCGATACCAAAATGGCAGGTGTCTCATTCCTGGTTCATAATGAGCGCTGCTTTCGATCCACTTTATTGAAGGCTTAGGTGCCTGTTCAGCATGTGAAAATTGAGTCGGATATCACTGAAATCCAACGCACATTCTTAATTTAGATCCAAGCCCTTTTCTTCCTGCACCATTTCATATGCCAGTACAAAACAGTGTAATCTAAACATTTTTCCTTCAATGAGAAATCCATTCAGTCCTCCTTTGTAAAAGAGGTTGGAATTCTAACCTCTGTTCTTCATGTTGATCCTTCCCTCCGCCACTTTAACTTGGCCAGTTCTAAAAAGTGACTTCTCTTGACCTATCTTGCCACTTCAATGATGAGTTCTACCATAAACGCTCATCAATTTTTCTCTTTTGGATGCTGATTGACCATCCATTTCCAACCTTTACTTCAGATTTCCTGTATTCCTGATTTTTCATGATAGCTCCAATTTGAAAAGCTGTGTTTCCATGAAGGATTACCCCCGAGTTTAAAAGATTGTTGGCTATGGTAATGAGAACCAATTGTGTGTGACAAGCCAATTTGTAAATGGCTCTGAGCCAGATTCTCTCCATTCACTGGCCCCTTCTGGTATGTAACATCCTCATACCAACTTTTGGTAATTGTCTCTTGGGTAAAGCAGTTGGTAACATCAGGTGGCAGGACAAACTCTCCAACGCTGAGGTTCTTGCAAAGTGTTGCGTAACTGGGATTAAGAGCGTGTTCATCAGCACTCAGCTTCTCTGGGTTAGTCCAGTAGTTCACATGGAGGATTCCTGCTTACCAAAGGCAGTACTCTGCAGCCAGCTGAGTGTGGGAACACACACCATATGATGTCCCCCAACTTAGATATAAAGACAATCTGAAAGCCAACCTCAGAGCTTAAAGCTGGATCCCAATACATGGGAAAAACAAGCTTGGACAAACCCAAATGGAGAAGTCTCTGTCATTGAGCGGTTTTGACGTTTGAGGAGGAGTGTCAGTGCCTTCAGGGCAACTGAGTGTGATGCTAAAGCCAATGCCTCCATCCATCCCTCCAACACTGACTTCATATGCAGTATTTATAATTGGGTATGCAATTCGAGATTTGGCCTAACGTTGCACATGATAAGGCATCAACCTTAAACAGTAAATTGTTGAATAATGCTCATCCATCGAAACAACGGCAGAATCCATCAAAATAACCCTATCAAGGTGCATCGGTATCACTGTCTATCTTCATCCGTCCCCTTGATCGTATTCTGCTCCTTATGACTGTCAAACATATCAGTGTGTGATGTATAGCGTGTCTCATCACCTTCTACTAATTGTTCAGATTCTGCAAATTTATAACCAATCCTGATTAACCTAGGTGAATGGACCCTAATAATTTGATTACCATGTTGATAGAATTACTGTCTTCCCATCATTTCACCCAAACCTTTCCACTCTTCCTGTCCCTCTCTTTTATAGTATACAAAATCCCCAGGATTAAAGCTTATCTCTGATGGTTTTATGCGATGCCATAAGGCTCGCCAAATTTTCTGAGATTTCTACCTTAATGATTGTCCTCCTCCCTGCATGTAAGGCATTCAAGAAAAGGTGGAATTAATTGTAACCCCTCCCAAGGCTGGGGTCTGATCACACATCACAGACAGTATTTTTGGATTTTTCCCACAGACCAAATAGTCTATGATATAGTCTAAAGCCTCCAAACATTTGAAGCGAATTCTTCACATGGACTACCCACACCAGGGCAGATGTTAGCTTACAATTTGATTGGTCAATTAACACCTTACGAAGCAATTCATCAATCACCGTTTGATTTCTTTCACAAAGCCCATTACTGAAGGGATTTTCAGCTGCAGTGTTCATCACTACAATGTTCATATTTTTGCACATCTCTAAATTCATCCTTGGCAAATTCCCCCTGTTGTTGATTAGGAATTGAGCTGGGACCCCAGTCCGGTCCCTATCTATTTTTCCGTGATTTTATCCACAACCGCGTTTCTTGTCTTTGCTGTGTGTTCATGTGGAAAACCTGAATGTTGTATGAAATATGAAATGAAAATGTTTCTATCCTTGTCCTACACTTTTAAGTCAATAGCTACTACTTCAGTAAAGCCTTTTGTTAATGGGAGACTTACAATAGGCTGTGATGGTGTCTTCTAATACTTTTGCACATATCACATTTTTCACCAATTTCTTCAATAAACTTTGTGTGTTCATCAACTAGCCCTGCATCCTTTATGAAGATTTCTAATCTGGGACAAGAATGATGAGCAAAATGTCGATGTAGCTTTAAGATCATTAGTTTTTTTCAACTCAAATTCCTATCACCTGATGCCATTAAGACTTCTTTAACATCTCGATCAGAGATGCTAGGTCTTGTTAAAGGGGTGCAATAATGTTTGGGTAAGTTGTAGATCTACTGACTTTCCAAATCGGGTTCCATGTCTAATTTCATTTATGCGTTTTTCATGGGTGTCTTGCTTGGCAGCATTGGATACCATTGGCAGGGTTTTCCATGCCCACCCACCACCACGATCTTCTGGTCCCGCCGCAAGTCAATGGACTCCTGGCTGGGGCACCACCTCCCCCTTGGTGGGTCCCACTCGTGACAGGGCCGGAAAATCCCGGCCTATACCTGTATTAATAAAGTGGTTTACTCCAGCTATTCTGCATGGAATCAGTTCTGTTTTCAGTGACCTTAACATATCATCTCTGAATATAAAACAATTCTAACTTACACATCCTAAGTCGACCTAACTTTGATCCTTGTTACTGAGTGAATCCAAATAACATTTCAACCAATCCATTCCGCACACTCTGGATGCGCAACCACTGTCCAACATGGCACAGTTAGATCAATCCACAGCTGGTACACTCATTACTGGACTGAAGCCTCTTGTGACCAGTGCAATTCTTCAACCCTTCGGAACCTTCCGGGTCGTGCATCACCTCGAAAACCTGGGTTCTATTTTTGTACAATTTATCCCATAATGATATTTCAGATCACATCTGAAAAACCTGTTAATAATTCCCAGGGAATTCCTGGGGTTCATTCTTCTGATATTATTACCCCATTCCTGTTTGTCTGATCTCCCAAAAATGTCTTCATCCTCATTTCTGTTGGCTATGCCTCTTCTGTTGTATTGACGCCTGTGCCCTGTGGTGAAGATTTCTGTACCTCTCCCTGGGTAACACGTCCCTGATGTGCGGCCATATCCTCTGGGTTACATGTCCCCCACATGTGATTGTTCAATTCGCCCCTTTTAGTTCTTAAACACAGCCAACAGCAGAATTTGGTTGCAAACCTGTCCTCAATGCTCTTTACTGAGTGAAAATACGATAAACAATATTTACTGACAGTGTTCAGGTACGCTCGCTCTCACCTGCCCGGTTGGTCTTCCATCAGTGAAGTGAGTTTCGTGGAACCAGCGACCAGCCAGACTCCTCTTCCTGCATCTGTCTGCATATCAGCTATCTTCTTTCTTCATAGTTTCTTCTCTCATTCTCTCTCTCTCTCCTCTCTTTCTCCTTCTCTGGCATAAAACTAGTGGGTTTTTACACCCTTCTTTGTTGCTGATTTCCGTTCTTCATGTAGGCAGGATTTCGAGTGGCCACAATGATCTAATCAGTTGGTGGGTGATCTCGTCCATTGTGGCCACAATTTACTGTAATCTAATTAGTTCGGTAACATATGCCCTAGCCTTTGTTGATTATTTATTGTAATAGGACAGGGTGAAATAATACAAATATCAGTATTTGTTCTGAGGTCAAAGTTCCTTCTGAAATTTGCCGAGGTCAGCTAAATTGTCCCCAGGTCAATGACCTCTTACATTCCTCCCTTTAATATCTTTTCTGTCATAGAGAGTGAGATATTATCTCCGGTTTCTTCATCTGTTCATCTGCTGATTGTTTGAGCGATTAGTGAGCATATCTTTACACTTACAATTAAACAAAATTAACTGTTTCCCCTTCCCTTTGCAAAGCTTTTACTTGTTTATGCAGTTTAACTTTGGCAATCATACGTTTAAAGTGACATTGTAATATTAATACATACATAACTATAATCAACTGATTGACAACCAATATATGCAAAATTATCCTGATCCATGGTGGAACTTCAATGCTTAAGCCAATATACTACCAGGGAGGTACATAAATATCATCAATTCCCTTTACTGGGTCCTGAGACTTCTGTTCCATGTCATTGTGATGTTTTAAAACTATCCATCAATTCAGTATAATGCTCAGGTAATAAAGGTATGTTGTAACCAAATCGCAGTACATAACTCTGTAATTCTGATTCCGAGATTGGACTATTTAGAGTAATATTAACAGTTCCATGGTAATGTAATGAGTGATGGCCATAGCCCAATTTGCACACTACTTTGGGGATGCATACAGCAGGTTGGCCTATTAATGGCAAATGGTTTTCTCATTGTACTTAAACTCCTTCTCCTGAGTAGTTAAACAACAGGTCTGTGGCCTCACATGGTTATCAGGGATAACTTCCAATGAGCAGTTAATAGGTACTGTACCATTAAACCCACATGACCTTGTGGTGTTTGGAGCAAAGTGGAATGGACACATTATCATGCCTTCTCCTGCCTGATGACACCTGATGCTGGTGGTCACAATTTTCCCCTTTATTTCCACTGCATAATTTTCTATGTGTAGGTATTGCATAAAATACCCATTGTTTTTAATCATCCCTATTTGTTCCAATTGGTACAAGTCCAGGGGTACCTGCTCTTTGGGTACCACAAATGTCCTCAACACAATTCCCAAAATCTTAGTTCATGTCTTCCCACACTTTCTGAGAAGAGGGTAAGCTTCGGTGGTGGTTCACAATTGGCATCGGTTCAGCCCCTGATCATAGGAACTCGAGGCTCTCAAATAATCATCATCTACCCACTCGGAAACTTCCCCATCCTTTAGCTGCTGCAAGTTTTCCTTTGCTTGCTCAAGTAAACTTTATCCATATATCACACGTACATCATTCTGTGCTGCCTCAGCTTCTCTATTTTCCGGATTAATTATTGTGACATCTTTTCCAATTTTCTAATTACTTCCTACATTTGGATGGCTATTAACTGATTCTCCTTTAAACCATCTGTTTCAGTTATAACACGTTGCTTTAATATTTCCTAGGGACTAATTTTAAGGTCATTAAGTTGTACTTGTCACTGGGCATTATCAAGGCTGTTAACTATTGAAGTGCCTGTACATAAAACATTGGCTGCATCAGTCATTACACCTCATTTACTCCTGACATGTTCCATAGGGCTCTCATTATCCTTACTTTCTCCATAACATTTCTCAGGGAATTGTATAAAAAGGATTGAAACCGGACAGACCACCCGGCATTGACCTAGGCACCGGAAACGACAACGGCAAACTCAGGCCTGTGTTGACCCGACAAAGTCCTCCTTGCTAACATCTGGAGGCTTGTGCCAAAATTGGGAAAGCTGTCTCACAGACTAGTCAAGTAACAACCTGACATAGCCATCCTCACGGAATCATATCTTACAGATAATGTCCTTGGGTATGTCCTGTCCCACCATCAGGACAGACCCAGCAGAGATGGCAGCATCTGGGAGTCCTTAACATCGACTCCGGACCCCATGAAGCATTATGGCATCAGGTCAAAAATGGGCAAGGAAACCTCCTGCTGATTACTACATACTGCCCCACCTCAGCCGATGAATCAGTGCCCCTCCATGTTGAACACCACTTGGAGGGCACACTGAGGGTGAGAAGAGTGCAGAATGTACTCTGGGTGGGGGACTTCAATGTCCATCTCCAAGAGTGGCTCGGTAGCACCACCACAGACCGAGCTGACCGAGTTCCAAAAAAAAGTAGCTGCTAGGCAGGGACTGCGGCTGGTAGTGAGGGAACCAACAGGAGGGAAAACCAGACCTGACCTCAGCCTCACAACCCGCCTGCCGCAGGTGCATCTGTCCATGACAGTATCGGTAGAAGTGACCACCGCACAGTCCTTGTGGAGATGAAGTCCCATCTTCACATTGAGGATACCCTCCATCCTGTAGTGTGGCACTACCACTGTGCTAAGTGGGATAGCTTTTGAACAGATCTAGCAACCCAACCATGAGGGGCTGTGGGCCATTAGCAGCAGCAGAATTCTACTCAAACACAATCCGTAACCTCATAACCCCAGCATATCACCCACTCTAGCATTACCACCAAGCCAAGGGATCAACCATGGTTCAACCAGGAGCAGCACCAGACATACTTAAAAATGAGGTCTCAACCTGGTGAAGCTATAACACAGGACTACTTGTGTGCCAAAAAGCATGAGAAGCAAGTAATAGACAGAGCTAAGCGATTCTACAACCAACAGATCAGGTCTAAGCTCTGTAGTCCTCCCATACCCAGTCGTGAATGGTGATGGACAATTAAACAACTCACTGGAGGAGGAGGCTCCACAAATATCCCCATCCTCAAAGATGGAGGAGCCCAGCACATCAGTGTAAATGATAAGGCTGAAGCATTCTCAACAACCTTCAGCCAGAAGTGCCAAGTGGATGATCCATCTCGGCCTCCTCTGGATGTCCCCAGCATCACAGATGCCAGTCTTCAGCCAATTTGATCCACTTCATGTGATATCAAGAAACATCTGAAGGCACTGAATGACAATATTCCAGCAATAGTGCTAAAGACTTGTGCTTCAAAACTTGCTGTACCCCTAGCCAAGCTGTTCCAGTACAGCTACAGCACAGGCATCTATACCCGGCTATGTGGAAAATTGCCCAGGTGTGTCCTGTACACACAAAGCAGGACAAATCCAACCCGGCCAATTACCGCCCCATCAGTCTACTCTTCATCATCAATAAAGTAATGGAAGGGGTAATCAACAGTACTATCAAGTAGCACTTGCTTAGCAATAACCTGCTCACTGATGCCCAGTTTGGGTTCTGCCAGGGCTACTCAGCTCCTGACCTCATTACAGCCTTGGTTCAAACATGGATAAAAGAGCTGAACTTCTGAGGTGAGGTGAGAGTGACTGGCCTTGACATCAAGGCAGCATTTGACCGAGTGTGGCATCAAGGAGCCCTTGTGAAACTGGAGTCAATGGGAGTCAGGGGGAAAATTCTCCCCTGGTTGGAGTCATACCTAGCTCAAAGGAAGATGGTTGTGGTTGCTGGAGGTCAATCATCTCAGCTCCAGGACATCACTGCAGGAGTTCCTCAGGGTAGTGTCCTAGGCCCAGCCATCTTCAGCTGCTTCATCAATGACCTTCCTTCTATCATAAGGTCAGAAGTGGGGATGTTCGCTGATTATTGCACAATGTTCAGCGGCATTCGCATCTGCTCAGATACTGAAGCAGTCCATGTCCAAATGCAGCAAAACCTGGACAATATCCAGGCTTGGGCAGACAAGTGACAAGTTACATTCACCCTACACAAGTGCCAAGTAATGACCATTTCCAACAAGAGAGAATCTAACTATCGCCCCTTGACAATCAATGGCATTACCATTGCTGAACCCCCGGTATCAACATCCTGGGGGACTACCATTAACCAGAAACTTAATGGGACTAGCCATATAAACCCTGTGGGTACAAGAGCAGTTCAGACGCTAGGAATCATGCAATGAGTAACAAACTTCCTGACTCCCCAAAGCCTGTCCACCATCTACAAGGCACAAGTTGGGAGTGTGATGGAATACTCTCCACTTGCCTGGATGAGTGCAGCTCCCAGAACACTAAAGAAGCTGGACACCATCCAGGACAAAGCAGCCTGCTTGATTGGTACCACATCCATAAACATTCCTTCCACCATCGAGGCAGCAGTGTGTACCATCTACAAGATGCACTACAGGAATTCACCAAGGTTCCATCGACAGCACCTTCCAAACCCATGGCCACTACCATCTAGAAGGACAAGGGCAGCAGATAGATGGGAATTCCACCAATTCCGGCCTTTTGCTCATCCCTGATTTTAACGCTTCACCATTGGTGGCTGTGCTTTCAGCTGCCTCGGCCCTTAGCTCTGAAATTCTCTCAGTAAATCGCTTCCTCTCTCTACTTATTTTTTTGCTTTAAGGCGCTCCTCGTAACCTATCACTTCAACCAAGCTTTTGGTCATCTGGCCTGATATCTCCTTATGTGGCTCAGTGTCAAATTTTATTTGTTAACGCTAGTAAGGTGCCTTGGGACAGTCTGATTATGTAAGGGTGTTATATAAATGTTTTGGGTTAAAATTTCAACGTGTCTCACTCTTAGAAACAAGCACAGCTCCATTTGGCTAGATGGCTCCCCCAATCTGTCTCACTCATTTCTGTCATAAATCTCATTTGTATTATTTTTGCCATGTTAACAGCCCATTTTTATGGCACTCCTTGTTTGGGCAATTACAACGTTCTGTGGAAATCACTCGTTATTTTCATCTGCATGGCTGCTTATAATTAAATTGCATGTTTCAGTGGAATATTTTACAGAAACATTTTGGAACCTATTCCAGGAGTGGGATTTTCTGTAAGGCACGTTGAGTGGCATTGGATTCTTGTTAGCACTCATCCAAGGATCAAGTAGACACCCCCCAATTTTTTTTAAAGGAAGCAGCATTGACTGGTCAAATGATTTCTTTTTACAAAAAAATACTCAAATGTTTCAAAGGAAAACAGAACAGAAAGGTTCCACCTCAGCACACCCTGGGGCTGGACATTTTAAGTACCAGCTTAGGCCATAAAATTTACTCTTGGCCTTGATACAGCATTTATCACTTCCATATGATTAGAGGCACTGTTACTTCGTGAGCCACCTCCACACAAATAGAGGTTGTGAGAATAAAGACCCTGCAAGGCTTTGTTTTTTTTTCCTTACCTTCACTGGACTAAGAGGAACCTTGGTCCCTAAGCCACTCCTGAATGGACTAAATCTTCAGACTTGATCTAATCCATAAACCTGACATTCTGGAGATCAAATTTCAGAGCCGCCAGGTATGGAACATCATTTGTATTTATCTAATGAGAGGTGAAGCTACCTTATTTATGTTAGCGAATTAACGACTAGCCTACACCAGTCTATAAAAGACTGCAGTTGTACTTAATGTTCAACCAAAAACATATTTCTGCCGTGCAATTTGGTATTTTGCTATCATGCAATTTTAATATAAATAGGTGGTTGTAGTCATGTTTATCTCACATTCATAACTGTTTCTCCAATCCAGGAGAAACTGTTTTCACAAGAAGGAGATTCAGTAATCAGAGGGCTTTTAAATTTAAGATAACTCAGGAAAAAAAAGCTGAGGAGAGATGGGTAGATTTTTGTTTCTAATTCAGCAAGTTGTTGTGATCTGGAATGTATTTTCTGAGAGGGGATGAAAGCAGCTTCAATAGTAACTTTCAAAGGGGAATTGGATATATAGTTGAAAAGGAAAAAAAACCGCAGGGTTATGGGAAAGAGCAGGGGTGTGGGACTGATTGGATGGATAGCTCTTTCAAAGACTTGAGACAGGTATAGTCGGCCAAACAGCCTCATTCTGTGCTGTATGATTCCATGAGCAAAGGGTTAGGCAATTAAACGATGAATGGACCATTAATTGACTTTTGAGGGTAGTTAGGATGTCTTGTTTCATGTCTGTAAAACAAATGTGTATATGGTCTGGGGTTCTTTGTTTGCAATGTCTCATTTGGTCTTTGGATAACTAGATGTTCACACACTCGAAGATTTGAGGTATTTTTGGTCTTTTTTTTATACTCTCTAGTTCAGGGCAAGATGGTAAAGGAGCAGCATCCATTACAATTAATCATGGAAGGTGAGGAACAAGGTGGCTTATAGTCAATAAGGTCACAAGAAATACTGGAGTCTCACTTGGGGCAAATATTTCCTCCATGAATTAAGTGTATTAAATTCATAAGTCTTCTCCTTCTGTAAACACATTTATGAGTTTACTAGACAGTATACAGGAGAAATCTTAGTAGCTGAATACAAGGAGCATATTTATATTATTTGGCCCAAATATTTTTCATTACTCTACTTTTTTTTGACTTATGAATTTCCTTGTGTATACAAATATATATATATCATTTTTTTTAAAACCTCAAAGTCAAATCAGTCAAAAAAGGGTCCAACCTGCTAACACATCCCTCATTGAGAACACTGCAATCAGATGCCTGTTGGAGCTATAAGGTCTGTTCAAAGGACCTTTTCGCAATGAATCTGGTATTTATCCCATTCACTGAAGGCAGCTGGAGATAATGTTATCACCTCTGTTTGCCTGTAAACAATATATCTTAAAAACTAATGGACGTACTTCAACAAAACTGGTATACAGATAGGGTATGTTCCAAGGAAGAACTGATTATTTTTTGTGAATTTTTTTAAAGTATCCATCTGTTAACATTGGGAGATAGAGCAAATTGACTTTTTTTTAGAATATTGTGGCTCATTTTCGAATATTGTGGATTGTCTCAGCTGCAGTAGTGGAATTTTTCACAGCTGTCAAAAATGTGAGCAGAGTTTTTGGAGCAGATTGGTGGGTGTGAATTGGCTTGAAGCCTCCTCAGGGAGATGGAAAATCTTAACAAAAATATTGTCCTTTTACAGGTCATCAACTAGATAGGGAAAAGCCTCAATGAAGAGTTGCATGATTGTAATAATGTTGAGTTAACACAGCATGGCAAAGTTCTACTGAGTGCCCTCTTCACATGTCAGTTATGAATTCAGCTTCAAAATTCATGCAACATGATGATGCGTGTACAGCAAGTGATTAGGAAGGCAAATGGGATGCTGTCATTTATTAAGGGGGATGGAATATACAATTAGTGAAGGTTTGCTACAATTGTACAGGGCATTAGTGAGGCCACATCTGGAGCACCGTGTACAGTTTTGGTCTCCATAATTAAGAAAGGATACAATTGCATTAGAAGCAGTGCAGAGAAGGTTCACTTGTCTGATTCCTGGGATATAGGGGTTGTCTTATGAGGAAAGGTTGGACAGGTTGGGCCTGCATCCATTGGAGTTTAGAAGAGCGAGACAAATAAGATCCTGAGGGGATTTGACAGGGTGGATGCTGAAAAAATGTTTCCCCTTATATGAAAGATTAGAACTAGGGGACACAGTTTAAAAATAAGGGGGTTCCATTTATGAAGGAAATGAGGAGAGTTTTTTTCTCTCAGAGTGTTGAACTCTCTTTCTCAGAGAACAATGGAGGCAGGGTTATTGAGTATTTTTACTGAGTGATGAGTTACATTGAGTTAGATAGATTCTTGACACTGACAAGGGAGTCAAAGGGTATAGGGTGTGGACAGGAAAGTTGAGGCCTGGAGCAGATCAGCTATGATCTTATCAAATAGTGGAGCAGGCTCGAGCGGCTGAATGGCCTATGCCTGCTCCTAATTTGTGTGTTCATATATGTATGTTCGTATGAAACACAGGGATTTGCAGCAGATTGATAAGACAGAGCATCTGCTGCTTAGGGACTCCAGATTTTGCTTCTAGAGTAGAACATTTTTGGTTAGATTGAGGTTCCTAAGCAATTCTGCTGATCCACATACAATTTTGAGTCTTAACCGTTACCCAAGACAGAAATAGCTGTCAAACAGAGTCCATATTCCTATCCATTGGGCATGTTCTGATGATACATGAATCAGAGCAAGTTGGTTTTGAAAAAATAGTAGAAGTCTCTTCTATGTATAAAAGTAAAAAGAGGCACATATCAAAAAAGCAGACTGCAGCCATGAGACAATGAGTGGAAGTCTGCCCACAGGGGATAATGAGTCATGCTGGGTCAATCAGGTGGGCCGCGTAACAGCCCACCTGACGGTAGCAGTGATGGGGGTCTGGGTGTTGATCGCACACACCTTCTCAACTGCAGTTGGTCCCTTATCTAGGAGGCAAGGGATCAGCCAGATATAAAGTAATGGTCTGATTGTACTTTTCTGTATGAAGAATGGAAAACAAGGAAACTTTATCCAGCAGAGATACAACTAAGTTTCACACCTGAGAAGGAGAAGCATTGATCGTAAGACTCTCCTTCAAGGGGTTTGGTGATAGTAAGGACGTGAATTCGCAGAGCGGTGTCCCACTTGTCTGCTGTAACTTTGTCGGAATGATGTAGACACAGACAAGTGATCGAAACTCATCCCCTAAGAATGTTTCTTAAAGGGGTACAGATTCCAAGATCTCCCGTCTAAAAGCATATTTCATACCAAACCCAAGAATTGGAGAGTACGTACTCGTTGTCATCTTGAGATATTTTGTTCATATATGGATCACGTGTGGAATGTTGGAAGAGAAAGATCCCACGTTTAGCACAACTTTCCAATTTAAAAATGCAAAAACTTGTAGGACTGGAATAAAGATATTTCAGTAACAAATATACACTGACCACACTGGTACGTGGGTCAGCCTCTAAGATTTAAAAATCAAACATGTTTGAATGGGCCAGTATTAAGCTATGGAAGGAGGTTCGAATATTACAGTATGAGAGCATAATCCAAATAATAGGCCTGTTCTGAGTCCTTACTGTGGGCAGAAATAGGCACACTGTGAACACTTTGTGGTGAATACATACCACTGCTGTCTAGACTGCAAACTTGAGTGCTATTTGATGTTTTGACTAAGAAAGTAATTATTTTTAGTGAAGTGGGTTTTCAGTTTACTGAGTGGAACAATTCACAATGATGAGGTGGGTGGACAAAGCAAACGTTTGCCATGAAACTGAAGACTCTTCCAACCTGTTTAACAAAGACTGCTATGCTGCTAGTTTAACACTGCTACTACAGGATACTACATAACATGATGATGTGTTGTTTCTGTGACTTATTTAAGGAACGGGAATTGACTTAAAAACAGAAAATGCCCAAAATACTGAGGTGGTCTGGCAGCATCTTTGGAGAGAAACAGAGGGATGAATTTTCCCTTTGGCGTGTGGGGATGAGCCCTGCAAGTCCACGCGGTGACATTGGGCAAGCGTTCTGACATCACCGCGCGCCATCACGATATTTCGCTGGGCCGGTGTGCGATGATGTCTGATGCGCGCCCGCCATTAAATAATGGGCCACTTAAGGCCCTTGAGGCACCAATTAACACCGATTTTTCAGTGCCCATGCGATCTTCAGCTTGGCGCATAGGTGCAACGGGCAGGCGGGTAGGAGACATTTGTATAAACCTCATCTATGGGTGGGATGAGAGGGCTCAGTGGGGTCACTAGTGTGTGCAGTCAAGTGTTTATTTCTGAGAGTTTTTGAAACTTGCCTGTGTGATCTGCAGTATTTCAAAACACATCCCAGCTGCTTTGTCTGCACTCTTAACCTTCAGGTCAGCTCTCTGCAGGGAGGAATCTTTTCCGGGCCTGCAGGTTTCTGGAAGCCTTCCCTTAACCTGGGTATGGAGCTAAACTCTCTACTGGAGGCAGCTTCTCTGAGGAGGAAGGCAGGGCTAGAAGGGGGAGGAGGGCCAGGAGTGCACATTTAGCCTCCAGGGGAGCCACCCTTGGGAGGCCAGGTGCAGGCACAAGGGGCGCAGGGCCAAGAGGTTGTCCAAGGTGGAAGGGGCCACAGAAGATGCCACTATCCTGCTGCCAGGGTAAACAGGTGGCGAAGTAACTACCTCAATATGTCTGAGGTGCAGTGCCAAAGGAGGCTCCGTCTGTCAAGGGAGACAGTCAACTATATCTGTCAGATGATTGGCCCTGAGATCTCCCCTAACTGTGTGGGTGGACACCCCATGCCAGCGGCTCTGAAGCTCACAATTGCCCTCCAATTCTATGTCTCTGGCCCCTTCCAGGGCTCGGTGGGTGATCTTTGTGGTGTCTCCCAATCAGCTCTCCACACTTGTGTCAAGCAGGTTACAGACGCTCTGTTCAGATGGGCATTGACCTTCATCCACTACCGTTGGGACCAGACAAGTCAGACACAGTGAGCCAGAGGATTCACGGCCATTGCTGGCTTCCCCCGTGTCCAGGGTGCTATAGACTGTACACATGTGGCCATCAAGGAGCCAGCAGGTGAGCCCGGTGCCTTCACCAACAGGAAGGGCTTCCACTCCATGAACGTGCAGATAGTGTGTGACCACAGGATGCTGATTCTACAAGTCTGTGCAAGGTACCCAGGCAGCTCCCACGACACCTACATCCTCAGACACTCCCAGGTGCCGGGGCTCTTCAGTGCTCCAGCCCGGCTGGATGGATGGCTGCTGGGTGACAAGGGCTATCCCCTCAGAAGGTGGCTCATGACACCTCTCCGCCATCCAAGAATAGAAGCTGAGCAGCGGTACAATAGGATTCACAGCACCACAAGGGCTGTGGTAGAGAGAACCATCAGTCTTCTCAAGATGCGCTTCCGATGCCTGGACCGTTCAGGGGGCCACACTCCAGTACCCCCCAGATTGTGTGTTGCTGATAGTGGTTACATGCTGCACTCTCCACAATCTGGCACTGGAAAGGGGGACACTGTGGACGATGAAGATGTGGACACAGTGGCTGTGACTGCACATGATGAGTCCAGCAGTGAGTGTGAGGATGAGCAGGCACAGGGAAATGCTGAGGGGGTAGATGCTGACCCGGGAATACTCCTGGGAGGCAGGGACACCCAGGAGGCTTTAATCCAATGAACCTTCAGCTAGCACAGCATAGATGGACTTTCAGGACTAGCCTGGGCTGTAGGCTCCATACTCGACACCTAAGTGCAAAATCTGCCAGGTTAGGAACAGTCACTAAGGGCCTTGTTAATAAAGCTGAATGTCCCACAAAGCACTCATTACAGTTTTGGAAACCATACACATGCAAAAGAAAGAGGCACCCTCAGCCATGGTGACACATCTGAATTTATTCTAACAAGCAAACCAGCTTTTCCAAAAAAAAAGAGAATAGTGTTGCCAAACAAAGCAAATCATAAGGACCCTATCTCGGGCCAACACAAAAGCACCAGTGAGAAACCTGTGGAGTGCCTAAGGTGCCTTATGCTTACGTTTGCGGGTGCTACGTCTTGGTGCTGCCCCATCGCTGGGAGTGGTATCTGAGACAGCTGCTGACCCTGCTGTCCTGTTGGCCTCGATGACCTTGGCAGACGTCCTCTGGCCCATGGAGCCTGTGCTGACCCCGTCTGGGAGGGAGTGGCCAGTTCCGGACTGGCACCTTCCCAGTTGTCACAGCCTCACTGGATGATACAGTCACTGGGAGAGGAGTGGAGGAGCAGCCGCCCTCATCCGGAGCGCCCTGAGAGGTGCCCACAGAAACGCCAGGCAGCTGCTGCACCGACGTGAGGTCACTTCAGAAGTCCCTGCTCACCATGGATGGATGGGCACCGAGCTGGGAAAGCTGATGCCCAGAACATCTCCCACACTGGCACTGACCAGCTGAGGTCAATGCTGATGTAAGGGCTTGCTGGTCATTGCACATCCCCAGGAAGCCCTGGTGGGTCTCCTGGAGGAGATTCTACACGAGAATCGCCACTCTCTCATGGAGGACGCATGGCGCTCGGACATGTGCCTCATTGCTTCAGTAACCATCTGTGTAGACTCCTCTACCACGGCTCCAAGCCAAGCATAGCCTCATGTATCTCCCCCAGATGCTCCCACACACCCAGCCGCATTTCCTGCAGCTGCTGCATCGCGGACGACTCCAGAGACACATCATCAGGCACTGACTGAGCATGTGCCTGGTCTCCTGCAGTCCTCCGACTACTAGTATCTGCGCTGGTGCCTGCCTGGCAAAGATGGTGTGACACTGGTGAGACTTCAGGGCCCTCAGGTTTGAGAGGGGGGCGTCTGCTGGTCCTCCTTCCAGCCCTGCTCTGATGTTAGAGTCATAGATGTCTACCGCACAGAAAAAGGCCCTTCGGCCCATCAAGTCTGCACCAGTCAAACAAGTACCTAACTATTCTAATCCCATTTTCCAGCACTAGGCCCATAGCCTTGTATGCCATGGCATCGCAAGTGCACATCCAAATACTTCTTCAATGTTATGAGGGTTTCTGCCTCTACCACCCTTTCAGTCAGAGAGTTCCAGATTCCCACCACCCTCTGGTGAAAAAATTCTTCCTCACATCCCCTCTAAACCTCCTGCCCCTTACCTTAAATCTATGCCCCCTGGTTATTGATCCCTCCACCAAGGGGAAAAGTTCTTTCCTGTCTACCCTATCAATGCCCCTCATAATTTTATACACCTCAATCATGCCCCCCCCACCTCAATCTCCTCTGCTCCAGGGAAAATAACCCCAGTCTATCCAATCTCTCCTCATAACTAAAACTCTCCAGCCCAGGCAACATCCTGGTAAATCTCCTCTGCACTCTCTCTAGTGCAATCACATCCTTCCTATAATGTGGATTCCAGAACTGTACGCAATACACTAGCTGTGGCCTAACCAGTGTTTTATACAGTTCCGGCATAACCTCCCTGCTCTTATATTCTATGCTTCAGCTAATAAAGGCAAGTATCCCATTTGCCTTCTTAACCACCTTATCTACCTGTCCTGCTACCTTAAGGGACCGGTGGACATGCACTCCAAGGTCCCTCTGATCCTCGGTACTTCCCATGATGCTGAAAGGAGGAACCACGACAATGGATCAGTTAACGTGGAGACAATGTCAATCTGCATTCCTGTCCCCTGGATCATTATGCGCTCATCCTTCCGTAACCAATAGTCAATCCATGTTGCAAAATTAAATCATTAACATTCAGCAGTGCTCTGGCTGTTGGGAGAACAATGCTGACCTCACTGTTGGGTATAAATACCTGACTGTGGCACCCCAGCCTCACCGACACCAGTGGACCTTGGCGCTTGGAGCCTCTCCAGATCCAGGGCCTCCTGCTCAAGGTGCCTAAGGATGGTGATCTGTGCCTGGCCGCCGCCAATCCTCGCACGCTCTGAGCATTATCAACATTCTTCTCCTGAAACTGAGAGACGAGCATTGATCAGTGAAAATTGCACCTGGATTCTCTTCGCGCACAGTCCACCCCAATCAGAGTGGACGTATCAGGGCTCCAGTTCCTCCTCACCCCACTGCTGCCAAACACTCACACAAAGATGCTACCCCCACCCCCGGCCTCATGCTGCCTACATCACTTTAGGCACCACACAGTACATCCTTCCATAGCCAGGAGGCGCAAGCACGTGGATAGCAGATGGTTCGTTGCCCGCGCCACCTTGAATCTCCCCTCCCAGCATCTCATCACCCTGACCTGGACATGTCCTGGAGTTCCAGCTCTGCGCCTCCAGGTTGCCCCCAAACCAGTCATGTGGGACTCAGTATAACACATGCTGCGGGGGCAGAACACATCTCGTCACCACCCTCTCAGGCTGACCTCAGCATGGACAGTATCTGCTGGCCCACCCAGCTAAGGACAAATCCCGTCAATGATTCAATGCAGTCACTACACTCAGACTTGGGGAGAGGCAGCAGGTTGGGAGGGAGGAGGGGGGTTGGGGGGGTAGGGGAGTCGACCTGCTGGCTGAAATGCCCAATGCCAACATGGTACTCACACTGCCAGGGCACAACAAGTCATTGAAGCACTTGCGACACTGGATCCAGGTGCTGCACCACATCGTGGGAGCTCATCACCTCCGCCACCTCCTCCCAGGCACGTTTTGTCATGTGGGGGAGCCTCTTCCTCCCATCCTGGGGATCCAGCACCTCCCGCTGTGCTGTGACCTCCTTGAGGAGGGCAGCAAGGCAATCATCCAAGAAGCGAGCGGAACACTGGCCTCCCACCCTACCCTCCAGCCTGGCCTGTCTCTCTGCCCTACCCTCCATCCTTGCCTGTCTCTCTGCCCTACCCTCCGGCCTGGTCAGTCCCACTGCCCTACCCTCCGGCCTGGCCTGTCTCTCTGCCCTACCCTCCGGCCTGGTCTGTCCCACTGCCCTACCCTCCGGCCTGGTCTGTCCCACTGCCCTACCCTCCAGCCTGGCCTGTCCCCCTGCCCTACACTCCGGCCTGGCCTGTCCCACTGCCCTACCCTCCAGCCTGGCCTGTCCCCCTGCCCTACACTCCAGCCTGGCCTGTCCCCCTGCCCTACACTCCGGCCTGGCCTGTCCCCCTGCCCTACACTCCGGTCTGGCCTGTCCCACTGCCCTACCCTCCGGCCTGGTCTGTCCCCCTGCCCTACACTCCGGCCTGGCCTGTCCCACTGCCCTACCCTCCGGCCTGGTCTGTCCCCCTGCCTTGCACTCCGGCCTGGCCTGTCCCACTGCCCTACCCTCCGGCCTGGCCTGTCCCACTGCCCTACCCTCCGGCCTGGCCTGCTCACCAGAAGCCCTCCAGTGAGCCCTTCCTCCTGACATTGTGAGCAGCCTTGCAAAGGCTGCCAGCGCTTCTGATAAACAGGCCGCCGGGTCCAATGGTGACCCGGAGGT